>JBBCBC010000039.1:8045174-8611734 GCA_037126765.1 Stenogyne calaminthoides | reverse complement strand
TATCTTATGTGTGGTTCTAAATAATATTGCAAATTAATTGTAGAATCACGACACCACAAAATGCCTGAAGAAAGGCTAAAGAGAAATCGAGGGTGTCATAGACAAATTGGGGGAGAACGAGGGACTCCATCACATGACTTGGTTATCCCATGACCGGAGACTTAGATCACGATGATTGCGTACGCCTAAAGCAACCGGATGGTATCGTCTAATGCTTTCGAGATCGTCCCACAGTTTCCATGCTTGCTCACTTTCATCGTATCGCTTTCCAAGAATTACAAGGAGGAATATGTGTGCGAAGTCTTGATTACGAGTGGTTGATTGCAACCACCATAGCCCTTTACCTCGGTATGTGTTTACTAATTCTCAATATTCACTTACGTCAGATAGTTTAATTTTCTTTTTAAATATTAATTAACGTATATATGTTGGTTAAAGATATTTGGGTGAGGTATATCTCTCCAGAGATGTCCGAGCAAGTGGAATGTATTCCTTCGTCTCCCCCCATGTGTCTTGCATATTGGGTGATAGGGTACAAACCATGGATGGATTAGTTAATCATATCTTTGAATCAAATGGGAGCGATCATCTCATTTTTTTTGCCAACAAATGTGGGGGTGAGTGATAAACATTTAGTTAAAATTTGTATTCATGTTTATAATATTTTGCACATATATATGCTAAATTTGCGATTAATTTTAATATTCTCAATATAATATAGGAACCATTGGTGTTAGTCACCATACACATGAATACATTAAGTGTGTATTTTATGGACCCAAATTTCGGGGATGAAGTTTATTCAAATCGCCTACGATCTCGCTTTCATATTTGGGCGTAAGTTCATTTTTAATATTCTATACAATGATTTGTTTTACTTTTTAAAATTATGCATATTTAATCTATTTTTTTATTTTTAATTATAATAATAATAGTGTGATGACGATGTATCAGAGTTGCCTTCTGAGTCAAGGTTCAAGATCTAAGTTAAATAAAGTGAATTGGATTAACATTAAGGTAAATTTAATTTAGTAAATTATCAAATTAACTGAAAGAAATCATAATTGTAATACGTGATTATAATTGTTAATCAACAGGTTCCGAGACAACGAGATAATGAACATTGGGGACATTTTGTGTGTTGCTTTATTGAATATATAATCCGCGCTTCTCTAACGAGCATTCCTCTCAATGTAAGTCAATTTATCGATTTATTTAAATTATTATTAATTGAATAAAAATTCATACTATATTGATTGATTTGTTGTTTGCAGTTTGTCTATGAACGTGAGCTCAAGTCTTACTCTAAGAAAAGACTGGAAAAATGGAAAAACGATTGGACGGGGTACCTTTACAATCGATTCTTATATTCATACGATATTGAGTGATCGTTGTTTGAAATTTTGGTAGTATGTAATTAAATTATATATTTGTGATATTATATATTTCATGTTTTTGGTGTATTGGATGTATGTTTATGATTGTATGTTTATTTATTTCATGATGTGTATGTTTATTTACTTGATGTTTTGGTATATATATATGTGGTATAAGTTTTGGTTTATGGTTTTATTATAGGATTTTTGGTTTATGGTTTATGGTATTGGTTGTATATATAAGTTTTGGTTTATAGTTTTATTATAGGATTTTTAAAATATAAATTAATAATTAAAAAAGATTTTTGACAATGTTAATAAACATTTGCCTAACTCTTTATAATAAACAAAAATTATAAAAAAAAGTTAGGCATGGGTTAATAACCATGTCAAGCCCCCTCTTGCAATGCGGTTGAAAAGATTGTCCAAGCCCAACTTTTGGACAACGATTTTTAATAGTTGTCCATTTTGTTATTTGGACAATTTGTTATAATAAACTCTCTAATGGCTTTTTAATGTATGTCAAAGCCCAAATGTGTATTAGTGAGTATTTATTGTTAGAATATTTAAATAATATTAATTAAGATTAATTTTAGACAAAAAATATGTCTTTAATTTGTCTTAAAAAATCCAGAATGACATCTATTAAAAAAGGAGGGAGTACAAGAAAAAGATGAATAATGTATTTATCTTAAACGACACTACAAAAAATTGAAGGTGATTGCAAGAGCTGAAATTCTTGCTATATAGGTTTGACCCCCTTGCTATTCGAATCAGCAAGAGTTAATCCTTGTTATTGCTTTCTTTGTATAAGTGAAGTTGCTAATGTTTTATTTGCAATGGATGTTGACCGACCTTACTATTGTTAAATTTATAGCAAGAGCCAACACTTGCAATTACGCGCTTATTTCATGCTTTTGTTATATATAAAGCAAGGAGCGCTTGTTAATGTTGTGTTTATAGCAAGGATAAACATTTGCTAATGCTATGTGTAACAGAAAAAACAAATACGAGTCATTTGTGTACAACAAGAACTTACCCCTTGCTAATGTTCTTTGGTCATTTATTTATAGCAAGAATTGACCCTTGTCTTTAACTAATATTTTAAAAAAATATTAATAACATAAATACATTAATATAATTGAATAATTATTTTTCTTTTTAGCAATAAATTTAAAGACAATACTAAATACTTATTAAAAAAAAGTAATTATGATTTACAAATGTACTTGCAATTACAAATATGAAATATACAAATTTCAATTAATAAAATTGAAATTCATAATACATACATAAAAAAAAAGACAAGGTATCAAACTACAAGTAAAAGATACATTATACAATTAGATTTCTTCAACTTGTAACTTTAGAGTCCAAAAGAAGCAAAAAAATGAAAAAAAAAAATAGAGATTGTAATATAACACTAAATTATATATACTCCATAATCTTGACACCAAAAAAATTGTAATAAACAAAATAAAAAAATTACCTTTAAAAACCATGAAGTGTGTAGAGAAGAAATGTTGTGGCATTTGAAGTAGTTTTTCAAAAGAAAGAAATCAAGATTTAGTTTTCATATATAATAAAAAGAACAAGAATGTGTATATATATGGAGATATAAAATACTTATTCTTTGAAGCTCCAAGATTAATCTAAAACCACACATGAGATTAAAAATAGAAAAATGAAAATATCTTAGCATAAATGTAGATTTAATAAAAAAACTAAAAAGAATTAGAATACCATGCTTGAATATGCAAATATATGTAAGATAAATATAAAACACAAATAAAATATAAATAAAATAAAACACAAAAGTACTTACAAATGCAATGGTTGAAAAACCTGAATTGACAGATCTAAAGAATGCCGATATGGAGAAGAAATTAAAAAAAAAAAAAAAGATTGCAAGGGCCTATTATTTTAGCAAGGGACATACCTTGCCATTTTTTTAAAAAAGATTCAAATCAGTAGCCCAAAGGATCTTGAAAATATTTGGCGGTATTGTTGGGATTATACTAGAAAGTATGCTTTTACTTTTGTATAATCAAAACCGAATTTTAACTTATTTCTTGAAATAAATTGTTTATCATCGATGCTTTAAATATTATCGAATGTTACATATATTTATCGGCAGAATCGCTCAATAAATCGTGACGGCGTGTTACATTGTAGTTAATTTAGTGATACCTGATCACGTAAGATTAAATCCCTTGTCCTTGTAATTCTAAAAGTACGCCATTCACGACCTAGATGGAAATGAACAATCCATCGTGAAAGGTTGAAGTGTAAGGCCTGGGATTGACTTGTCTTGACCAAGAGATTACACTAGTGCATGGTGATGCAATCAATATGACCCACAGAGGACAAATTCTTGGAATCGAACAAGGAAGAATTAGACCTCGGTGGTTCGTTATTTCTTAATCTTCGTTCCTTAAATAGGATCACGTGTGGTTGGTAACTATTGCTTTGACTTATCATGGGTAGAGAATCAACGAGATTCAATACTTTTTTATCTTGGGCAACATTATTGGCCACATTTGATTGCTAAGATTTAATACGGAGAATCGTGTGCAAGTACGCTTGTTCGATTTGCCCCCTTGGGAGGTTCATAAGCTTTATCATACCAAATCTTGCAAGTGGAATTAGTTTCCGGTATGGATAATAATGTTGAACCGTTCCTTGACCAAGGACAAAAGATATTAATTAATGGAAAGCTATTTCAGTGGCTTGAATTAATTAATGGGCTAGATAATCTTAAACACGGAAATAATAATTGGGAGCCATATGATTTGTATATGGGTTAAGATGGATAGTGCAATATTAATTATGTAGTGGGATTAATTAATATTTATGGGCTTGAATAATATTGTGGCTCAATATTGATAATTCAAGATCCATTGGAAGGTCCAATCTTAATTCTCCTAAAGGCCCCCTAAGTAGCCCAATATATAGTCCAATAACTGAAAAATGTGTTTAAAATAAAATAAATATTGTTGCTTATTTTTTCCATTATTTTCGAAATTTATGGATAAAAAGGGGAGAAAGATTTTCTTTGAATTTTGTTATGGAATGAAGACATGTATTCTTGGAATACAAGATTATCTCATTAAATTCAAGAAATCTCCCACTTGGTTATTCATGAAGGAAATTTCAAAAATTTTGAAATATAAAGGGCAAGAAAGATTTTCTTGATTTTCTTGAAAAGATATTATGGAAGATATGTATTTCTTGAAATACAAGAATATCTCATAAATTCAAGAAGATCCAAATCTTGGATTCTTGCCTATAATTTCGAAAATATCCCATAACAAAGAGTAGATGGGATTTTGTGGAATATTATAATTATGGAAAAAAGAATATAGGAGATATATTCAAGATTTCTTGGAGATCAAGAAAAGATTTTCCCACATTATTTTTTGCCCAAAATTTTCGACCACCTATGCTCTATAAATAGGGGATGACTCTTTCATTCCCAAGTACAATTTCATGTGCTGGAAAAATTAGTAAATCCACAAAGGTTGTGCAAACATAATTTATTATCCTTTTTGTTAATTGTTCGTAAGTGTCCTACCACCGGATAGTCGAGCAAGGATTAAGGATTACTTGGGAAGTTCTTTTGGTGAGTCTAATCGGCGCACCATTGCCATCCCAAGAGGTAATGTTCACGTAAACTTGTAGAATTCCGCATGCGTAGGATTTACGTGAATTAATTATATGCATGATTTGTTGTTGGATTATTATTTGAATTAATATAGGCTTAATTCATGCTAGTAATAATTATAAGAATTAAATTTGTATTTAAATATTCACCCGAATAGATCGTGCAACTTATTCCTCAACAATCGTATCGAGCCACGGGTTTTGCTCAATTTTTTAAATTATAATTTAATTCGTTTGCATTAAATTTGAAATTGGATAGTAGAATTGCTAGATTTTTTTTTTTGCGGTATCCAATTGTCATGGAATTTAATGTGTTTATTTATGCATGCATATAAATTGTGGTTTTAATTGATTCGTTCGGATTCATTTTGCCTCGTGAGAAAATTCACGAAGTAGATTAGGATTTATTTGATTTGATCAATGTAATAGATTAGTCTTAGATCTAGGTTTATTTATTTTTTATAAATAAATTATATAGGATCGAAGCGAAAGGCTTAGCGGAACTAAAGGATAAAATCGAGCAGGCGTGGCGGCATGCGTCGCGTGAAACATACGAGGAAGTCGCTTTCGCTGACGGATACTGCGAACGCGCAATGAAGCGAACCGAGGCGAAGCGCTGAAGAGATCGAACCCGTGCGCCGCGAACTGCCGCATCACGGCTTACCGATGTGATAATTTTAGCGAATGACCCAGCCGCAGGCGTAGCGGCATTCTTGGGATTCCAGGCGGCCCGAGGCGTTGGCGGCGTCTTGTGATCGGATCTGTAACTGTCGAACCTATGGCTCAAGGCAGCAGCGATGCGGCGAGGCCCGTCGGCGGTAGGCGTCTTGTATTGCGCTGGCCGTCTGTGATCTCTCGACGAGGGCGGCAGGATCTGAGCGTGCATCATTGCGAGCTACTTGGCGTGTAGCGTTCGAGGCGAGTACTTTACCGAGCGATCGAGTGGGAGAAATTCAAGGCGGCGTTTCTTCAAAATCAAGCCAAGAAAAATCAAACCATGACAATTGGATAATTTGTGCCCAATATGTTTATTTTTCCGCTTTGCTTGATTTATTATTGTGTTATCTTATGCTTTATTTAATTTGTTTAAATGTGTTTGCATGAGAGTTGCCCAATGAAAAATCTCACAATCAAAATTACTAAGTATGTTTAAATAATGAATTGACAATTTTATTCCGGATAATAAAATTGAATTAATTTTGACCTCCATGATTTATTTATTTATTTGTGAATTCTTTTGGAGAAATTCCCTACGGGGACGGTCAAAAGTTAGCTTTCACATGAATGAATTCCAAATGGATGATTGTGGATTATTACTAGTGGCTATTTATGACCTCCCCACGAGGCTTGATCAAATTAAATAATAATCTTGTATTTAATCATGGTTATTACTTAGGTATAAAATTAATATGCATATACTTCCCCGAAGTCCCTGTCAATTTTATATTGGTCAAGTGGGAGCCAACTATTAATCTGGATATTAAAGGTTTGTAACTGTTCTTGTTTGTAACCTGCTTGAATGTGTTTAAATAATGACCCACCCCACGTGGCATATTTAAACTGTTTTGAGATCTTGGCTGATGCATGTTCATATTTTTTTTGAGATTTTAAATATGATGCATGTGATCGAACCTTGTGATATACTTGTGCTTATGCATATAGTTATTTATTTCAGTTCAGCATGTCGTAATCTTTTAATCCATTGTTAATATACTTAAAGTCAATACAATATGTATGGAAACTATATTGGAAACGAAAAATTATTGTCCTAACTGCACAAAAGCACAAGTGGATTCTTGACACACCAAAATCAGATGAGCCAACTGAAGGGTCAAAAATGCGAGACTCGTCAAATCACCTTGCGAGAGATGTCGTTGCTGAAAATGGTGGAGGGCAAACCCGTAAGGGATTATGTCCTCAAAATTGATGGCCCATCTGAACAAACTTGAGGTTCGAAAAGTGATTATAACTGGAGACTCGGATGAATTTGGTATTTTCTCTCGCCCAAAAGTTTTTCGAGCAATTTTGCCTCGCTAGCTGATTTGTTGCAAGCTTTGGTCTCGGCAGAGATTTGATAGGGCACCAAACTCAAGCTTTGACGGCAAGTGGTCCGTCTTCATCTTCTAGGCCAAGGGATGGCAAGAAGAAGAAGGTGACCAAAGGCCATAAGCAATCAGACTCAATTGTTGCCAAGAGCAATGATAAGATGATGAATGCTTGTGGTGTCAAGGAAAATCCAAAGAGGAAGTGCTTAAGTTGCGGTAAAAGAGGACAATGGAGGTTTGCCTGTTCCAACCCCAAAAGGGACGGAAAGATAGGTAATTCTCACGCACTAGTTGTTGAAACTTGTTTAGCGGAGTATACTTCTCATTCGTGGGTGGTTGATACGAGATCCACTAATCATGTTTACTTCACGGGTTCAAACTGATCCGGCAACTTAGTGGCAGTGAGATCCTCATCACACTGGGCGATGCTACGAGAGTGGCAGTTGAAGCAGTGGGGGAAGTGCACCAGTCTTTTTGAAGACATAGTTCTAATTTTAAGAGATGTTCTTTATGTTCCCAGTTTTATAAAGAATTCACTTTCAGTTTCTAAAATTCTGTTAATAGACACTTAGTTTCTTCTAATAAGAATGAAATTATTTCTTAAAATGATGAGTGTATCTGTTACGGGACATTGATGGAAAATCTCTATACAATTAACTGTGCACACCACTCACGAAATGCATCCTATAACACATCAACTGTTTCCGATAAAAGAAAACGTTCATCAGACGTGAACGAGACACTTCTATGGCATCTAAGATTGGGTCATATAAATCCAAAGAGGATCCAAAGGTTGGTGAAACACGGTTCACTTGAGTTTCTCCAAGTTGAACCAATTCCAACCTGTGAATCATGTTTGGAGGGTAAAATGACCAAGAGGGCATTTGGAGCCAAGGGGAATAGAGCCAAAGAAGTGTTAGAGATCGTTCACACAGATGTATGTGGTCCAATGTCAACCAAAGCAAGAGGAGGTTATGAGTATTTTGTCACTTTTATTGATGATTACTCAAGGTACGGTTATATTTTCCATATGAAGCATAAATCTGAGACCTTTGAGAAATTCAAAGAATTTAAGGCTCAAGCAGAGAATCATAGGGAAAAACGTATCAAGTCTCTACGATCCGATCGTGGAGGCGAATACCTTAAGTTTTTGAACTACTTATCTGATGAAGGGATTGCATCCCAGCTAACTGCACCCTGAACCCCTCAACAAAAAGGGGTTGCGGAGCGAAGAAATAGAACTCTTTTGGAAATGGTTAGATCTATGATGAGTTATGCGGATCTTCCCAAGTCGTTCTGGGGTCATGCCTTGGAAACAACAGCCTACATTCTGAACTTGGTGCCATCCAAATCGGTTCCCAAAACTACCAAAGAATTGTGGACCGGGCGCAAGCCTAGTATGAGACACATGAGGATTTGGGGGTGTCCGGCCTACGTGTTGGACAAGGAAGCAGGAAAATTGGATCCTCGATCAGAATTAAGGTTGTTTGTGGGATACCCCGAGGGAACAAAAGGGTGTATGTTCTATGGTCCCAAAGATCAAAAGGTGGTAATAAGCACCCACTTTATATTTTTGGAAGAAGACTATATGAACGAAAGAAGACCCAGAAGTGAGATTACCTTAAATGAGTTAAGGGGGCTAACCTCAATGCTAACTGTACAAGATGATATACCAAACGACACACTTACGCAACCGGAGCCTCGTCAGTAGTGGGAGGGTTGTAAAAAACGACCCGAGAGATTCATGGAATAGGAGAGTCCTCGAACTTGATTCCTGACAAGACGAATCAAACCCATGGACATATGACGAGGCAATCCAAGACAAGGATCTTGATTCTTGCAAAACAAAGAATGAAAGCCGAAATGGGTTCTATGTTTCATAACAGAGTGTGGGAGCTAGTCGAACCACTTAATGGGGTCAAACCCATTGGTTGCAAGTGGGTGTAAAAGAGAAAAAGAGGACCGGATGGGAAGGTGGAAACCTTCAAGGCAAGACTCATGGTGAAAGGTTATACTCAGAAAGAAGGGATCGATTATGAGGAAACTTTTTCGCCCGTAGCCATGCTAAAGTCCATCCGAATTCTCTTATCGATTGTCGCAAGATCTCGACTTTGAAATCGGCAAATGGATGTCAAGACAGCTTTCCTTAACGGAAGTCTTGATGAAAGGATTTATATGCAACAACCCCAAGGCTTCATTGAAAAAGGCCAAGAACACCTAGTTTGTAAGCTCATGAAGTCCATTTACGGACTCAAACAGGTATCCAGAGCTTGGAACCAATGTTTTGATCATGTTATAAAGTCTTATGGGTTCGATCAAAAACGAGTTAAAAAAGTTGTGTGTACAAAAAGTGTGTCGGAATCGCATTAGTGTTCTTAGTACTATACGTGAGCGACATTCGATCATGGGAACGATGTAAAGGTGTTATCGGGCGTAAGGGCATAGCTTTCAAAATAGTTTGATATGAAGGACTTGGGGAAGCTCACACATCCTTGGGATCAAGATCACTTTCGAGATCGCAAGAAAAGGATGATAGGCTTATCATGAAGCTTCATATATAGACACCGTCTTTGAAACGATTCAAAGATCACGCAGATTCCAAGAAAACCAGACCTTTCGGACATGGAATCCATCTATCCAAGAAAATGTGCCCTAAGACCTAAAAAGCGAGATAGATGACATGAGAGGCATTCCATATGCTTTACCGTCTGAAGCCTTATGTATGCAATGTTGTAGACGAGACGGATATCCTTTTTTGCGTTGGCATGGTGGCAAGATATCAAAGTAACCCGGGGAAAGAACATTGGACGGCAGTTAAAAACATTATGAAGTATCTGAAAAGAACTCGGGATAGAATGTTAATCTATCAGTCAGACAGTCCAATCCCCATTGGCTACACGGACTCGGATTTCCAATCAGACATAGACTCCAGAAAATCTACCTCCGGTAGTGTGTTTTGCATGGGGGGAGGAGCCGTGACATGGAGAAGCGTCAAGCGAAATGTGTCGCAGATTCTACCATGGAAGCGAAATATGAGTCGTTGCGAGGCAAATGAAAAGCCGGTTTGGCTCAAGAACTTCCTAGTGGACTTGAATGTAGTTCCGAATTGTGACAATGCTGGAGCAGTTGCAAATTCAAGGGAACCAAGAGCCCACAAGGCCAGCAAACACATTGAAAGGAAATACCATCTTATACGAGATATCGTTAAGAGAGGAGATATAGATGTGGCAAAGATAGCATATGAAGACAACCTAGCAGATCCATTCACAAAGGGTCTGCCTCTGAATACATTCGAGAGACATGTGGAAGGAATGGGTGTCAAGACCGTTGCTAATCTGCTTTGAGTATAAGTGGGAGAAATTATTAGGTTCATGTAGGTGACATTAGATGTCACGAATCAGGAACTACACGAGACATGTTGTAGTATACTTAAAAGTAGACTTTGAGTATAAGTGGGAGATTGTTGGGATTATACTAGAAAGTATGCTTTTACTTTGTATAATCAAAACTGAATTTCGAACTTATTTACTGAAATAAATTGTTTATCACTGATGCTTTAAATATTATCGAATGTTACATATATTTACTGCATAACTGTTCAATAAATCGTACGTGTTACATTGTAGTTAATTTAGTGACACCAGATCACAGAAGATTAAATTAACAGTCCCTTGTAACTAAAAGTACGCCATTCACGACCTAGATGGAAATGAACAATCCATCGTGAAAGGTTGAAGTGTAAGGCTCGGGTTGGCTTGTCTTGACCAAGAGATTACACTAGTGCATGACTGATGCACTGAATAGGACCTACAGGAGGACAAATTCTTCAGAACTGAACAAGGAAGAATTAGACCTCAGTGGTTCGTTATTTCTTAATCTTCGTTCCTTAAATAGGATCACGTGTGGTTGGTAACTATTGCTTTGACTTATCATAGGTAGAGAATCAACGAGATCAATACTTTTTATCTTGGGCAATATTATTGGTCACATGTGATTGCTAAGATTTAATACGGAGAATCGTGTGCAAGTACGCTTATTCGATTTGCCCCCTTGGGAGGTTCATAAGCTTTATCATACCAAATCTTGCAAGTGGAATTAGTTTCCGGTATGGATAATAATGTTGAACCGTTCCTTGACCAAGGACAAAAGATATTAATTAATGGAAAGCCATTTCAGTGGCTTGAATTAATTAATGGGCTAGATAATCTTAAACACGGGAAATAATAATCGGGAGCCATATTGACTGTAATATGGGTTAAGATGGATAGTGCAATATTAATTATGTAGTGGGATTAATTAATATTTATGGGCTTGAATAATATTGTGGCTTAATATTGATAATTCAAGATCCATTGGAAGGTCCAATCTTAATTCTCCTAAAGGCCCCCTAAGTAGCCCAACATATAGTCCAATAACTGAAAAATGTGTTTAAAATAAAATAAATATTGTTGCTTATTTTTTCCATTATTTTCGAAATTTATGGATAAAAAGGGGAGAAAGATTTTCTTTGAATTTTGTTATGGAATGAAGATATGTATTCTTGGAATACAAGATTATCTCATTAAATTCAAGAAATCTCTCACTTGGTTATTCATGAAGGAAATTTCAAAAATTTTGAAATATAAAGGGCAAGAAAGATTTTCTTGAAAAGATATTATGGAAGATATGTATTTCTTGAAATACAATAATATCTCATAAATTCAAGAAGATCCAAATCTTGGATTCTTGCCTATAATTTTGAAAAATATCCTATAACAAAGAAGTAGGTGGGATTTTGTGGAATATTATAATTATGGGAAAAAGAATATAGGAGATATATTCAAGATTTCTTGGAGATCAAAAAAAGATTTTCCCACATTATTTTTTTTTGCCCAAAATTTTAACCACCTATGCTCTATAAATAGGGATGACTCTTTCATTCCCAAGTACAATTTCATGTCTTTGGAAAAATTAGTAAATCCACAAAAGGTGGTGCAAACATAATTTATTTTCCTTTTGTTAATTGTTCGCAAGTGTCCTACCACCCGGATAGTCGAAAGCAAGGATTAAGAGAATACTTGGGAAGTTCTTTTGGTGAGTCTAATCGCCTGGACCATTGCCATCCCAAGAGGACGTTCACGTAAACTCTTAGAATTCGCATCTCGTAGGATTTACGTGAATTAATTATATGCATGATTTGTTGTTGGATTATTATTTGAATTAATATAGGATTAATTCATGCTAGTAATAATTATAAGAATTAAATTTGTATTTAAATATTCACCTTAATAGATTTGTGCAACTTATTCCCCAACAGTATATAATGTTTTATCAAGGATCCCCCTTGCCATATTGCTCAAAAAAAAATAAAATCCTGTTGGAAAATGAATTTAATAAAAGAAGATTTTGATTAGATCCCAAAACCCCGAGTATGACATGTTGGGGATAATCTTGATAGTCGAGTCGATTCAGCTTTTTAGAGTGTTCAGATGTTATTCAGACCTTGTATAGTCAGCAGATATAGATCAAAGTTAGATTCTCAAGATTCTCAAGACTCAAGAAAGTTTCAAGAAACCGGTTTCAAGATGAAATCGAAAGTTTCAAGAAACTGGTTTCAAAGATGAAATCAAGTTTCAAGACTCCGCAGAAATCGAGAATCAAGACTCAAGATGAGATCGAGAATCAAGACTCAAGATGAGATCGAGAATCAAGACTCAAGATGAAATCGAGAAATCAAGACTCAAGATGAAGACTCAAGATATCAATCAAGATATCTCTCAAGACTCGTAAGACATCAAGACTCAAGATCAAGATATCAAGATCAAGATATCAAGATCGAAGACAAAGATATCAAGGCACAAAAGAATTACTAAAGACTCAAGAATGCAATCGAATGCTCAGTATATCATGAATGTTCCGAGGTAAAGAAACTGAGGAATATAGCCGTTGGAATCCAGCTGACTTGGCCCAATGAGAGGAAGACAACCAGCCTGAAAAAGCTGCAGAACTTACAAAGAATAATATGGATTTGAATGTGATTCTCTCCAACGGTAACATTCAAATCCACACTATAAATACAAGTTCTTCCTTCATTATCAGGTGTGGAAGTGCGAAGAAGATAGCAACGATGCTACAGAGCTAAGAGAACATATACTCAAGCTTTCCCACCCTATAACACAAGTCTGTAGATATACAAATATATTCAAAGAGAGTTCTAGAACTCAATCTAAGCAACCCACGATGTATCCTACACTTAGAGAGATTTTCCCAACCTTAGCATTGAGGCTAAAAATGTAAAGGAAAATCTCACCATAGTTGGAGACAACACCAAACCCAAACCCCATTCTCGTAAGAGATAACTAGTGGTGAAGTGAGGTAGTTGTTAGGCAATCCCAAGTGAGGGTGATAAGTCCCGTTGGAGTGTGAACTCGTTAAACATTTAGAGGCGAGCCCGAGAGGGTGATAAGTCCAGTTTGAGTTAGTAAACTACAGAGGTAGTCAGAAAGCTCAGAGTAGAAAGGTTAGTAAACTACAGAGGTGTTGGGGAATGATTCGCACAGATCTATTCGGGGTGAATATTTAAATACAAATTTAATTCATTAATTATTACTAGCATGAATTAATCCTATATTAATTCAAATAATAATTGCAACAACAAATCATGCATATAAAAAGCCACGTAAAACCTACGCATGCGGAATCTAAGGGTTTAAGTGAATGTACCTCTCGGGATGGCAGTGGCTTTGGTCGGACGGACTAACCAAAAGGACTTCCCAAGTATTCCCTTAGCCTTTGCTCGACAATCCGGTGGAAGGATACTCGCGAACAATTAACAAAAGGAAAAAATAAACTTTGTTGCACCACTTATGTGGATTTGCTAATATTTCCAGCACATGGAATTGTACTTGGGAATGAACTAATCATCCCCTATTTATAAGAGGGAGGGTGGACGAAAACTTTGTAATATTCCAATGTGGGATAAGACTTTTCTTGGTTACCAAGAAATCTTGAATATATCCCATATATTCTCTTTCCCATAATTAAAATATTCCACAAAATTCCACCTCCTCTATTTTATGGAATTTTCGAAAAATATAGTGTGCAAGAATCCAAGATTTGGATCTTCTTGAATTTATGAGATATTCTTGTATTTCAAGAAATACATATCTTCCATAATATCTTTTCAAGAAAATCAAGAAAATCTTTCTTGCCCTCTATTTTCCAAAATTTCGAAAATCTCACTATGAATAACCAAGTGGGAGATTTCTTGAATTTAATGAGATAATCTTGTATTCCAAGAATACATATCTTCATTCCATAACAAAATTCAAAGAAAATCTCTCTCCTCTTTTTATCCATAATTTTTGAAAATTAAGAGAAATATAAGCAACAATATTTATTTTATTTTAATCACTTTTGAGTTATTGGTCTATATGTTGGGCTACTCTTTCGGGGGCCTTTAGGAGAATTAAGATTGGACCTTCTAATGGATCTTGAATATCTAATATTGAGCCACAATATAATTCAAGCCCATAAATATTAATTAATCCCACTACATAATTAATATTGCACTATCCATCTTAACCCATATTACAGTCAATATGGCTCCCGGTCATTATTTCCCGTGTTTAAGATTATCCGCCCATTAATTAATTCAAGCCTTTGAAATAGCTTTCCGTTAATTAATATCTTTTGTCCTTGGTCGAGGCTGTTTCAACATTATTATCCATACCTAAAAACTAATTCCACTTGCAAGATTTGGTATGATAAAACTTATGAACCTCCCAAGAGGGCAAATCAAGCAAAGCGTGCTTGCACACGATTCTTCGTATTAAATCTTAGCAATCACATGTGACCAATAATATTGCCCAAGATAAGAAGTATTGAATCTCTCTCTGATTCGCTACCCATGATAAGTCAAAGCAATAGTTACCAATCCCACGTGATCCTATTTAAGGGACGAAGGTTAAGAAATAACGAACCATCGAGGTCTAATTCTTCCTTGTTGGGATTCAAGAATTTATCCTCCCAGAGGTCCTATTCCGCCGCGATCATCATGCACTAGTGTAATCTCTTGGTCAAGACAAACCAATCTCGAGCCTTACACCTCAACCTTTCGCGATGGTTGTTCATTTCCATCTAGGTCGTGAATGGCGATTTATAGTTACAAGGGATTTATTAATTTAATCTTCCGTGATCGGGTATCACTAAATTAACTCTGATGTAACACGTCATTTAATTATTGAAGCAGATTATGCAAAGAAATATATATAACATTCAATCATATTTAAAGCATCAATTGATAAACAATTTATTTCATAAATAAGTGCGAAATTGGGTTTCGATTATACAAAGTAAAAGCATACTTTTCAGTATAATCCCAACAATCTCCCACTTATACTCAAAGTCTGCTTTTAAGTATACTACAACACGTCTCGAGTAGTCCGTGACATCTAATGTCACCTACACGAACCTAATAATTTCTCCCACTTATACTCAAAGCAGATTGGCAACGGTCTTTACACCCATTCCACTCACATGTCTCTCGAATGTATTCAGAGGCAGACGCTTTGTGAATGGATCTGCTAGGCTATCCTCAGACGCTATCTTTACCACATCTATATCTCCTCTCTTAACGATTTCTCGTATAAGATGTCTTTCCTTTAATGTGTTTGTTTGACTCGTGGACTCTTGGTTCTCTTGAATTTGCAACTGCCCTTAGCAGATATTACTAGACAAATTCAGAACACCATCCAAGTCCACTAAGAAGGTCTAGAGCTCAATCGGTTCTTTCACTGCTTCACAAGCAATTACTTACCCGACTTCCATGGTTGAGTCAGTGATGCATTTCTGCTTCACACTCGTCCATTTGATGGCTACACTTCCCAAATTGAAACACACTAACTGAGGTAGATAATTTCTGGAATCTATATCTGATTGGAAATCCGAGTCCATGTAGCCGATGGGGATTGGAGTATCTGACTGATAAATCAACATTCTATCCCGAGTTCTTTTCAGACACTTCAGAATGTTTTAACTGTCGTCAAATTCGCTTTCCCTGGGTTACTCTGATATCTTGCTACCATGCCTATGGCAAAGCATATATCCGGTCTCGTACACAGCATTGCATACATAAGGTTTCCTACAACCGAAGCACAAGGAATGTCTTTCATGTCATCTATCTCCTTTTGCGTCTTAGGGGACATTTTCTTGGATAGATGGATTCCAAGTCCGAAAGGTAACGAATCCTTTCTTGGAATCTTGCATCTTTCAATCGTTTCAAGACAGTGTCTATGTATGAAACTTGCGATAACCCGATCATCCTTTTCTTGCGATCTCGGTGATCTTGATCCCAAGGATGTGTCCGGTTTTCCCTAAGTCTTTCATTATCAACTGCTTTTGAAAGCCATGCTTTACGCGTCGATAACACCTTCACATCGTTCCCGATGATCACAATGTTATCTACGATAGTACTAAGAATACCAATGCGATTCGACACGCTTCTTATACACAACTTTAAAACTCGTTTTGATCAAACCCATAAGACTTCATAACATGATCAAAACATTGGTTCCAAGCTCTGGATGCTGTTTGAGTCCGTAAATGGACCTCTTGAGCTTACAAACTGGGTGTTCTTGGCATGTTTCAATGAAAACTAAGGGTTTGTTGCATATAGATCTCCTTATCAAGACTTCCGTTAAGGAAAGCTGTCTTGATATCCATTTGCCGATTTCAAAGTCGAAAATGCGCAAAGAATCGATAAAGAGAATACGGATGGACTTAAGCATGGCTACTAGGGGAAAAAGTTTCCTCATAATCGATCCCTTTTTTTCGAGTATAACCTTTCGCCACTAGTCTTACTTTAAAGGTTTCAACCTTCCGGGTCGATCCTCTTTTCCTCTTATATACCCACTTGCATCTAATGGGTTTTACCCTATTAAGTGGTTCGACTAGCTCCCCACACTCTATTATGAAACATAGAACCCATTCCGCTCTCATTCTTTGTTTGCCAAGAACTGCAGATCCTTATCTTGGAGTGCCTTGTCATATGTCCATGGGTCTAATTCTAATCAAACCGAGGACTCTCCTATTCCCATGAATCTCTAAGTCATCTAACAACCCTCCCACTATGACTAGTTCTTGCCAGAAAACGATCGTTTGGTATATCATCTAAGACAAATTGGCACCGAGGTTTGCCCTCTAAGCTCATTTAAGGTAATCTCACTGCAGGTTTTCTTTGGTTCATATAGTTTTCTTCCAAAATCTAAAGTAGGTGCGGATGTCCACCTTTTGATCTTGGAACTATAGAATCATTCACCCTTTTGTTCCTCGGGGTATCCTACAAAACAACCTTTAATTTCGATCGAGGATCCAATTTACGGTTTCCTTGTCCAACACGTAGGGCGGACACCCCAAAAGTTCTCATGTGTCTCATATCGACTTGCTTGGGTCCACAATTCTTTGGGGTTCGGGAACTAATTTGGATAGCACCAAGTTCGAGAATGTAATTATTTGCTTTTCCATGGCATGACCCGTAACGACGACTCGGGAAGATCCGTATAACTCATTATTGATCTAACCATTTCCAAAAGAGTTACATTGTTTCGCTCTGCAAACCCCGCTTTTGTTGAGGGGTTCCGGTCTTGGTGAGTTGGGATACAATCCTTCATCGATAAGTAGTTCAAAAACTCATCACTGAGGTATTCGCCTCCACGATCAGATCGTAGAGACTTGATACGTTTTTCCATATGATTCTCTGTTTGAGCCTTAAATTCTTAGAATTTCTCAAAGGTCTCAGATTCATGCTTCATAAGGAAAATGTACCTTGAGTAATCATCAATAAAATTACTCATAACCTCCTCTTGCTTTGGTTGACATTGAACTACGCACATCTTTGTAAACAATTTCTAACACTTCTTTGGCCCTATTCCCCTTGGCTCCAAATGCCCTCTCGGTCATATTACTCTCCAAACATGATTCGCAGGTTGGAATCGGTTCAACTTGGAGAACACCCTAGTGAACCGTGTCTCACCAACCTTTGGATCCTCTTTGGATTTATATGACCCTAATCTTAGATGTCAAAGAAGTGTCTCGTTCACGTCTGATGAACGTTTTCTTTTCTCAGAAACAGTTGATGTGTTATAGGATACATTTCGTGAGTGGTGTGCACAATTAATTGTATAGAGATCATTCAACAACGTTCCATGACAGATAAATTTATCAAAAAAAAATGGTAACAACTTTTATTAAAAAAGTAACCAAAATATCCATCATAAAAGTTTAGAAACTGAAAATGAATTCTTTCTAAAAAATCCGGAACGTAAAGAATATCTCAAAATTAAAGCACTGTCTTCAAAAGACAGGTGCACTTCTCCCATCGCTTCACAATTTGCCACTCTCAGAAGATCACCCGGTGTGATGAGGACCTCCTCCCACTAAGTTTCGGGTCCGCTTGAACCCTGTAATGTGAAACAAACATGATTAGTGGATCCCGTATCCACCACCCACAGAATGGGAGGCATACGCCGCTAAACAAGTTTCAACAACTAGTGCGTGAGAATTACCTTTCTTTCCATCCCTCTTAGGTCCGAATTTCGACCTCCAACGTCCTTTTCACCTCAGTTGAAGCACTTCCCTTAGTGGCTTGTTCCTCCACCACCCTTCTTCACCTTATCTTTGCCATTGGCAACACTTGAGTTCACTTGCTTGTGGCCTTTGTTCCTTTTCTTGTTCTTACCACCCCTTGGTCTAGAAGAAGAAGAAGGTTCGTTTTGCCACCAAGGCTTGGCTTTTCTCGCTGAATATCGCCTCTGCCGAGACTAAAGCTTGCAATGGATCAGGGCATCGAGAACTTCCGATTATTCATCCGGTAGTTCAACCCGAATTGTTCAAAGCTTTTCGGGAGAGAATGGAGCATGAAATCGATTTGGGTCTCGATATCAGATTTGAGCCAAGTACCTCAAGTTTATTAAGGTGAGCCATCATCTGGGAGAACGTGCTCCCCTACGGGCGTTCCTCCACCATTTTCATAGAGAGCAAGTCCCTCATGGTGATCGACGAGCCACACGGTTCGATGTTGAAACATCGCTTTAAGACTAGTCATGATTTCCGGGCGGTCTCAACGCTCGTGTTGGTGTTGCAACACATCCGACATAGAAGCCAAGATGGTACACTTAGCCATTTCGTTAGACCGCTCAACAAAGATACTCTTTCTTAACCGTTTTAGTGGACTCATCCGATGGTTTATCCGGTGTAGGTGTGGTCGTAACCCGTTATGGCTTTGTCAAAGGAGGACAATAGTGAGTTTTCGATTCCAATCAACAAAATTTTCTCCAAAGGAGTAAATTGTCTTTCAAAGATATTGAGCAAATTGGATTAAAAGGTTGCGACATGATGAAATCAAATAAACAATAATATGTATAAGCACAAATATATCACAAGGTTTGATCACATGCATCATATTAAAATCTAAAAAAATATGAACATGCATCACCTAACATCTCAAAAACAGTTTAAATAAGCCACGTGGGGTGGGTCATTATTTAAACACATTCAAGAAAGTTACAAACAAGAATAAAGTTAAACCTTTAATATCCAGATTAATAGTTGGCTCCACTTGACCCAATATAAAATTGACAGGGGACGGGGAAGTATATGCATATCAATTTTATACCTAAGTAATAACCATGATTAAATCTGAGGGATTATTATTTCACTTTGATCGAGCCTCGTGGGGAGGGTCATAAATCGCCACTAGTAATAACCCACAATCATCCGTTTGGAATTCATTCATGTGAAACCTATCTTTTGACCGTCCCCGGGGGAATTTCTCAAAAAGAATTCACAAATAAATAAATCATGGAGGTCAAAATTAATTCAATTTTATTATAGGAATAAAATTGTCAATTAATTATTTAAAACATACTTAGTAATTTTGAAGTTGAGATTTTTCAATTTGGCAACCCTCATGCAAACACATTTAAACAAATTAAATAAAGCATAAGATAACACAAATAAAATCAAGCAAAGCAGAAAAAAATAAACATATTGGGCACAAATTATCCAATTGTCATGGTTTGATTTTTTCTTGGCTTGATCTTGAAGAAACACGCCTCGAATTTCTCCCACTCGTTCGTCTCGAAAAAAAAATACTTCGCCTCGAACCGCCACGCCAGCATTTCAGAGTCGGGATGCACGCCAAGATCCCGCCGCCGCTTGTTTAGGACAGCCTCGGCACCTAGGCCCGCCTCATGAGCCATGCTCACTTGATGCCTAAGCGCGCCGGAGCTGCCGACAGCGAACTCCGGCAGATCTCGGCGGAAAGCGACCTCATCAAGGCTGACCGGCCGGGCGTCTCATGTGACCTCCTCCATCTTACGGGCCGTCTCGCCCGCCGGCCACGCCCTAAGCCTGCACTTAATACCGCGCCCGCCCACGCCGTTTCGGATTTCGATCCTTTAATTCTTTCGTCTCTTCGTTTCCCGATCCGGTTACAATTTATTTACAAAAAATAAATAAACCTAGATCTAGACTAGTCTATTACATTGATCAAATCAAAAAAAATCCTAGTCTACTCGTGGATTTTCTCACGAGGCAAAACAAATCCGAAGCTAATCAATTAAAAAACCACGATTTTTATATGCATGCAAATAAAACATTAAAATCCATGACAATTGGATACACGCAAAACGGATCTAATGGATTCTACTATCAATTTCAAATTTAATGTCCATGAATTAAATTACAATTTAAAAAAATTGAGCAAAAGCTTGATGGCTCGATGCGATTGTTGGGGAATGATTAAGACAGATCTATTAGGGGTGAATATTTAAATACAAATTTAATTAATTAATTATTACTAGCATGAATTAAACCTATATTAATTCAAATAATAATTGCAACAACAAATCATGCATATAAAAAGCCACGTAAAACCTACGCATCACGGAATCTACGGGTTTACGTGAGCGCATTCTCGGGATGGCGGTGGCTTTGGTCGGACGGACTAACAAAAGGACTTCCCAAGTATTCCCTTAGCCTTGCTCGACAATCCGGTGGAAGGATACTCATGAACAATTAACAAAAGGAAAAAAAATAAACTTTGTTGCACCACTTATGTGGATTTGCTAATATTTCCAAAGACATGGAATTGTACTTGGGAATGAACTAATCATCCCTATTTATAAAGGGAGGGTGGAATAAAAACTTTGTAATATTCCAATGTGGGATAAGACTTTTCTTGGTTACCAAGAAATCTTGAATATATCCCATATATTCTCTTTCCCATAATTAAAATATTCCACAAAATTCCACCTCCTCTATTTTATGGAATTTTCGAAAAATATAGTGTGCAAGAATCCAAGATTTGGATCTTCTTGAATTTATGAGATATTCTTGTATTTCAAGAAATACATATCTTCCATAATATCTTTTCAAGAAAATCAAGAAAATCTTTCTTGCCCTCTATTTTCCAAAATTTCGAAAATCTCACTATGAATAACAAAGTGGGAGATTTCTTGAATTTAATGAGATAATCTTGTATTCCAAGAATACATATCTTCATTCCATAACAAAATTCAAAGAAAATCTTTCTCCCTCTTTTATCCATAATTTTCGAAAATTAAGAGGAAATATAAGCAACAATATTTATTTTATTTTAATCACCTTTTCAGTTATTGGACTATATGTTGGGCTACTCAGGGGGCCTTTAGGAGAATTAAGATTGGGCCTTCTAATGGATCTTGAATATCTAATATTGAGCCACAATATAATTCAAGCCCATAAATATTAATTAATCCCACTACATAATTAATATTGCACTATCCATCTTAACCCATATTAAATCAATATGGCTCCGGTCATTATTTCCGTGTTTAAGATTATCTCGCCCATTAATTAATTCAAGCCATTTGAAATAGCTTTCCGATTAATTAATATCTTTTGTCCTTGGTCGAGAACGGTTCAACATTATTATCCATCTAGGAAACTAATTCCACTTGCAAGATTTGGTATGATAAAACTTATGAACCTCCCAAGGGGGTAAATCAAGCAAGCGTACTTGCACACGATTCTTCGTATTAAATCTTAGCAATCACATGTGACCAATAATATTTTGGTCCAAGATAAGAAGTATTGAATCTCTCTCTGATTCGCTACCCATGATAAGTCAAAGCAATAGTTACCAATCCCACGTGATCCTATTTAAGGGACGAAGGTTAAGAAATAACGAACCACCGAGGTCTAATTCTTCCTTGTTCGATTCAAGAATTTATCCTCCGTAGGTCCTATTCAACAGATCGATCATGCACTAGTGTAATCTCTTTGTCAAGACAAACCAATCCGAGCCTTACACCTCAACCTTTCGCGATGGTTGTTCATTTCCATCTAGGTCGTGAATGGCGTACTTATAGTTACAAGGATTTATTAATTTAATCTTCGTGATCGGGTATCACTAAATTAACTCTGATGTAACACGCGTTTAATTATTGGAACGATTATGCAAAAAAATAAATATATATAACATTCAATCATATTTAAAGCATCGATGATAAACAATTTATTTCATAAATAAGTCACGGAAAAGGTTTTCGATTATACAAAGTAAAAGCATATTTTTTCAAATATAATCCCAACAAGAGGTAGTCGAGTAAAGCCTTAGGAAGTGTTTGAAGGAATTTCCCAGAAGGCAAGGGAGAGTGGATGTAGGAGCTTGAGTCTAGAACCACTATACATTGTGTTGTTCTTTATCGCTTTTACGTTCTTATCTTGTCATATGCATTCGATCATAAGTAAAACACAACACATGAGCTTAAAAGTGAAAAATCTGGAATCACCATTCCTTCACCCCTGTTTTTATATGCATTTCATGATTATTCCGCATTTCATGGGTTTTCCACCGGGGCCTAACAAATCCCCGCCACAAAATTTCATTTAGCGGTTCGCATGAAATTTAAATTTTGTGATTAGCAAGGAGCCTATTACTTTAGCAAGGGACAACCCTTGGCATTTTTCCTAAAAATATTCAAGTCAGCCGCTCAAATAATCTCGAAAATATTTTGCAGTTATATACTCTTTTAGCAAGGGATCCCCCTTGCCATTATTGCTCAAAAAATTAAAACCTACGCGCAAAGTTTATTTAGTGGTTCATATAAAATTTATTAATATTATTATAAAATTTTGCTATTATTAGCAAGCACATTAGCGACGGAAAAAAACCGTCGCTAACGACATTAGCGACGAAAAAAAATCCGACGTTGAATCGAGGGTCGCTAACCGTAGCGACGGTTTTTTGTGACCGTCGCTGATTAGCGATGGATTAGAGACGGTTAATTTTTTTTTAATTAAATCCGTCGCTAAAGCGTGAATTTATGAAAAAAAAATGGCTCACGGTGGTTCGAACCTGAGCCCAGAGGGCGCCCGGGTGGGCACCGAACCACCCGAACCACGGACTATGTCGAACCCAACCACCAAACATATCATATATAAGCCACCAAGCCTTCCAATTAAATATTGAGGCAAATTTTCTCTCCCAAGGGGACGAGAACATTTGGACTATGGGCGCCGAAAGGATCAAACCATTCGGGATTAATTTTCTTCTTTTACTTAATGAAATTAATTCTATATGTCCTAAAAATCATTTTTTTTTTCAATTTTTTTTTAAAATCATTTATTTCAATTATCTAATTTAATGATTTAACCACATCTTAATACAATAATTTTTATTTTTTATTTATTTATAAATTTAAATTAAATTGTATTATATTAAAATATATTTATTTATTTATTTTTAATTCGCTCTTTTACACTTTTTTTAAATTTTTTTTATTTCATTTATTTAATTTAACTATCTAATAATCTTTAAAATACTAATTATATATATTTTTTATATTATAAATTATAAATAAATGATTATATTCTTTTAAAATTGTATATGTCCTAAAAATTCATTTTTTTTAACAAATACTACTATCTATTTAAAAAAATACTACTTTCTATTTAAACAAGTAATACTTTCTATTTAAATAATTACTACTTTTCATTTAAATAAGCAATACTTTCTATTTAAACAAGTAATACTTTTAATTTAAACAAATAATGTTTTTCATTTAACCAAGTACTACTTTTCTATTTAAACAAGTACTACTTTTCTATTTAAACAAATAATACTTTTCTATTTAAACAAGTACTACTTTTCATTTAAACAAGTACTACTTTTCTATTTAAACAACTACTACTTTTCATTTAAACAAGTGATACTTTCTATTTAAACAAGTACTACTTTTCATTTAAACAAGTATTACTTTTCATTTTAACAAGTACTACTTCTCATTTAAACAAGTAATATCTTTCATTTAAATATATAATACCTTTCATTTAAATAAGTATTACTTTTCATTTAAACAAGTACTAGTTTTCTATTTAAACAAGTACTAATTTTCTATTTAAACAAGTAATACTTTTAATTTAACAAGTAATACTTTTCATTTAAACAAGTACTACTTTTCTATTTAAAAAAGTATTACTTTCTATTTAAACAAGTAATACTTTTCTATTTAAACAAGTACTACTTTTCTATTTAAACAAGTAATACTTTTAATTTAACAAGTAATACTTTTCATTTAAACAAGTACTACTTTTCTATTTAAACAAGTATTACTTTTCATTTAAACAAGTACTACTTTTCTATTTAAACAAGTAATACTTTTCATTTAAACAAGTTCTACTTTTCAATTTAAACAAATAATACTTTTAATTTAACAAGTAATACTTTTCATTTAAACAAGTAATACTTTTTATTATTTAAACAATACTTTTAATTTAACCAAGTACTACTTTTCATTTAACCAAGAACTACTTTTCTATTTAAACAAGTAATACTTTTCTATTTAAACAAGTAATACTTTTCATCTAAACAAGTACTACTTTTCATTTAACAAGTAATATTTTTCATTTAAACAAGTAATACCTTTCATTTAAACAAGTAATACTTTCTATTATTTAAATAAATAATACTTTTCTATTTAAACAAGTACTACTTTTCTATTTAAACAAGTAATACTTTGCATTTAAACAAGTATTACTTTCCATTTAAAAAGTACTACTTTTAATTTTAACAAGTACTACTTTTGATTTAAACAAGTAATACCTTTCATTTAAACAAATAATACTTTTCATTTAAACAAGTACTACTTTTCATTTAAATAAGTACTACTTTTCTATTTAAACAAGTAATACTTTTCTATTTAAACAAGTAATACTTTTCATTTAAACAAGTACTACTTTTCATTTAAACAAGTACTACTTTTCTATTTAAACAACTACTACCTTTCTATTTAAACAAGTAATACTTTTCATTTAACAAGTAATACTTTTTATTTAAACAAGTAATACCTTTCATTTAAACAAGTAATACTTTCTATTATTTAAACAATACTTTTAATTTAAACAAGTAATACTTTTCATTTAACCAAGTACTACTTTTCTATTTAAACAAGTACTACTTTTCTATTTAAACAAGTAATGTTTTTCTATTTAAACAAGTACTACTTTTCATTTAAACAAGTACTACTTTTCTATTTAAATAAGTACTACTTTTCTATTTAAACTTAAGTAATATTTTTCATTTAACAAGTAATAATTTCATTTAAATAAGTACTATTTTTCTATTTAAGCAAGTACTACTTTTAGTCAATATATATATTTAAATATACTATGAATTAAATTTTATATCGTAAACTCCTCGAAATAGATTTGACTACGGTCAGGTGGAACTCTTCTCCAAGTGACTATAAATTAAATATATGGTAAGGTGCATTAACAATTAAAAAATCTTATATAATCCTGAAACATAAAAAAAATATACATAATTAATTTTTTTTTTTTAAATTAAAAAAAAAAAAAACCGTCGCTAAAACTTTCACTAAATCCGTCGCAAAAATCATCGCTAATACCGTCGCTAAAGGGATTAGTCCAAAACGTCGCTAAAACCGTAGATAAACCGTCGCTATTTGCGACGGTTCTCTAGACCGTCGTTAAAATTGTTGACTTAGACCATTTGACCGTAACCGTCTTAAAAATCATCGCTATTTGCGATAGTTTTTGTAACCGTCGCTAATTTTCATCGGTAAAACGCACATTTTTTGTAGTGAAGGGGTATAATGTTTTGGCAAGGAACACTCGAGAACTCGATAAGTGCACCAATCCGCCGAAGAAGAAGGAAGGGGCCGAAAAGGCTGCTTTGCTCCTTGGTATGCCGACTCTATCTTTATAAACCATTCATTCGGGGGCTACTAGGCTAGAGGAAGCCTCTGTGGTTGAGGATTCGATTCCAAAAGTAAAAGGGGTTCCTCCACTAAACACTAAATAAAGGCCCTGCCAACTTCGATCTTGGAGATAGTTGGAAAATTTTAGATCTGAAATTAATATTCATACCCAACCGTCTGCCTGAATTTATTTCTTTAGGTGGGGGTAATTTATTTTTTTCTAAAGCAGGTGGGGGTGATTTATTATCAATAAAAAAGTTGTTGAGAGTATTTATTATCTTCTAAAATAATTCAATAACGTTTTGAATCAGCCATTTACACAATTGCAACATAAACTTCAAACACTTCTTTTTCACATAATTTTTTCTTCTTCTTCGTCACTACTTGAGGAGTCAAGCAAAGAAAACTAAATTGGTAATTTTTTCTACTTTTAACTTGTATTTTTGTTTTAATTCATACTTCATACATGTTTTTTTTTTTTTGTATTTTATGGTTTAATTAGCTAATAATTTAGGTTTTACAAATGACAAGTTTAATATTGAGGACTTAGAGTTGTTAGAACTTCAATTATAATGTGTTTATTATTTATTTTAAAACTTGTAAATTAAAATTTAAATAGGAGAGAACTTTTTTTGTTTGAGTTCTTTTGAGTCATTTAATCAAATAGTTTACGAGTTCACTCTTAATTTTATAAGTAGAGTCGTCCAAATTCTTCACTTTTTTTTAGCATATGCTATTTCTTTTAATTTTTAGTTCATTTCAAATTTATTTCAATATTTCATTAAAATTTTTGACTTATATTAATTTTTAGAGATCATATAAGGTGGCAAATAAAAAAAGGTGAGGATCTATATCAATTTGAAATTCGACCAACTATTATGATATGTTGATGAATCAATTGTAATTTTAAAAGTTACAAATTAGTATAAATTTAAGTCTTATTGTAAAAATAAAATATGATTCCTGCATAGCTAGAACCTTTTAGAATACGAACTAGTACTGTTTCAAATACAAATTAATACTGTTTGAAATACGAATTAATACTTTTTAGAATACGACCTTATAGCTTTTAGAATATAAACTAATACTTTTGGAATATAAACTAACACATTTTAGAATATGATATAATACATTTTGGAATACGAATTAATACTTTATGATTATATTAATAAATTTTCAATTATTTATTTATTTGTTTATTAATTCTAAATATTTTGTATTATTTGTGATATTATTTATTGATATATTATACATATTTATGACTGTAAAATATTTTGATATATTATCTTCTTTTGTTCACATGCAGAAATATGTCCCTATATAGGAGTTGGATGTACAATCGCTTAGAACACGATGGCTTATTGCGACAAGAATTTGCTGATGGAGTAGATAATTTTTTTAATTTCATTTTCTCGAATCGTGGTGATCATAGCGGGGGATTAATTAGATGCCCATATAAGGATTATCAAAATCTGCGATATCATGATTATCATATTGTTGGGATCCATTTGTGCAAACGCGGATTTGTGCGCAGTTACTATACTTGGATATGTCATGGTGAGATGCTTGATAGCATTAACTTACATTATGACATGGGGCAGTCTTCTAACACTGCCGAGCCAGTAGTCGAAGAAAATTTTGGCTCCTATAGGGACATGGTCACTGATGCATTTCTTCAATTTAGTGAGTATGAAACCAGTGGAGAACCGGAAGAGCCAAATACTCAAGCAAAAGCATTTTTTTAGTTGATGAGTGCAACAGAACGCCCTATTTATGAAGGTGATGACCAGTCGTTATTACAATGGGTTTCAACACTTTTAAGTTACAAAGTCCAACAAAATGTATCAATTGCAGGCATGAACAATTTTATTAAGTGTTGCAAAAAAGCTGCTCCAACTACAGAACGCCACAAGTTCCCTGATGACTACATAGATGTAAAGAGATTGATGATGAAACTTCGACTCGATCATGTTAAATTTGACGTTTGTGCAAACAACTGCTTCTTGTATTACAAAGACGGTAGTGATCTTAGATTTTGTCCAATTTGTAAGGAACCAAGGTTCAAAGAAAAGAACAATCCACATGGTAAAGACATTGCAAGAAAGAAAATGTGGTATTTTCCTATCACCCCATGTCTACAGAGGCTATGCATTTCACGCAAGATAGCCAAGCACATGACTTAGCATCTGAAGTGTTCAGGGGATTCAGAAAAAAATATTCATCCTGCCAGTGGTGAGGCGTGGAAGCAATTTGACCAGTCATATCCTACATTTGCTATAGAGCCTCGTAATGTGCGACTAGGAATATGCATTGATGGTTCTAACCCACATGGTCCCTCTGCAAAACCATATTCTTGTTGGCCAATATTCGTATTCCGTACAACCTGCCACCAGATTTATGTATGACTCAGGAACCACATTTTTCTCTGTCTTATTATATCTGGCCCGAAAAGTTCAGGGGTGAATATTGATGTAATATTACTTCGATCGTTGATTGATGAATTGAACATGTTATAGAGTGAAGGAGCATTAACTTATTGAAGCTTCAGGAAATAAAATTTCATAATGTTAGCGGCCGTTTTATGGACAATAATTTACTTTCCTTTGTCAGGTTGGAGCACAAATGGACGGTTAGCGTGTCCCTATTGCATGGAAAAAACCAAGTCATTCCAACTTCGAAATGGGTATAAACCTTGGTGGTTTGATTGTCATCGACAGTTTCTACCCATTAACCACCGTCACAGAAAAAACAAGTTTGGTTTCTTCAAGAATCGAGTAGAGAAAGACAAATGCTCTGAGAGAAGGTCCGGTGCAGAAATGCTTGAGATAGTAAAGCTAATTAAAGATAATAAATTTGGCAAATGGTATGAACCAACAGATGGATTTGGTCACATACATAACTAGACGAAGAAAAGTATATTTTGGGAGCATCCTTATTGGTCAACGTTTCTCATCCGTCACAACTTGGATGTGATGCACTGTGAGAAGAATTTTTTTGAGAATATCAAGGCCACAATATTTGATGATCCTGGCAAATCAAATGACAATGTTAAAGCTAGGATGGATCTCGAATTATGCACGAACAGAAAAGAATTATTTCTAGTAGATGGAGAACGCACGAAGAGAAAGGCTACATACACGTTGCGCAAGGATCAACGAAAAGAAATTTGTCAATGGTTGAAAGAACGATGTTTTCCGGATGGTTATGTGTCAAATATATCTCGATGCGTCAATTTGGACACTAACAGAATAACTGGGATGAAGAGTCATGATTGCCATGTGTTTATGCAAAGATTGTTGTCTATCGCCTTTCGTGACTTTTTACCTGATGGTATTTGGGGTGCATTAACAGAGGATAGCAACTTCTTTCGATCCTTGTGTGCATCTTAAATTAGGGTTGCTGACATGGAGTGTTATAAGAGTAGCATCTAAAAGTGTTATATGAGTATTCATTCTTTGCAGATCCCTGTACTTGAAAAAAAATGTCTGAAAAACAAAGTTGGAACCAGACACGAAGTGTGAGAGTGCAGCTCGACACAAATTCATCTTCGAGTGAACAACATGGTCAGGATGTCTCCATGACATCATCCCCCGAGGTTGTTGGAAGTCAAGAGCATTAGTTGACGAGGATGTCCTACAATGCCACTTCTTACCCAGCTTGCTCTTTTCAAGATCTCTTGTCAGTCGCTGGCTTATCCACTCAGTTATTTGGACAGTTTGGTCAGGCATCCCCACATATATCTTTGATGGGCGAGGGTGCATCTCTGCTTAGACCTAGCCTCCACCAAGTGAATGAATTTATTGGGACTATTCCCAATCCGAGAGTAGATGTTGCTGATAGAGCTCACTCATTACATAATAATGATGATATGTCAAGTGTGGCAGACACATTAGACACGTCTAGTAGAGGGTTAACTCTTACACGTAGGGATAAACCTTCTGGCTCTCCACTGTGTCACGATCCACTCGTACGAAATTATTTTCCGGAGGAAGTGGACCTTCCAGCAGACTTTGTTGATCCTGGTGTGATTAGTGGTCGTGATCCTACTAAATAAGAGCCTGAACATGATCATTATGAGGACAGACGGGAAGTGAGCCATGTAATTGGTGAGGTAAAGTTTGAGCCAGATATTGCAAATAAGACGATTGCAACACTTCTGCGAGAACAATATAAAGGTGGTACAAAGTGGGAACATGTCTCAAGGCAAATCAGAGACATCCTATGCCAAGGGTTCAGTGTAAGTTGAATTATTTCATATACTATTATGTTTGGTCAAATAATTTTTTTAAGTACTTATAAATTATGTTTAAAAATGTAGATGAGATTTCGGTGGGACTCAACCAAGGACATGGAGATAGTTCAACTTTGGGGAAAGGTGAATTGCTCTTGTTTTGGCAATATGATAGCAAGTTCAAAACGAACTTGGAAAGATCATAAGAAATGGCAAAAGTGGTGTTCAGTTAATAGATATTACCGTCTTGTTCAATATTGGAAAACACCTGAGGTTCAAGAAGATGCTTTAAGATATTCCCAGAATCGAGGTGTTGTTCGTAATGTGGAGGGGCAGGCGGAGAAAAGGGCCACTGCGACTTTTACTGGGGCAGGTGGTGTTCAGTTAATAGATATTACTGTCTTGTTCAATATTGGAAAAAACCTGAGGTTCAAGAAGATGCTTTAAGACATTCCCAGAATCGAAGTGTTGTTCGTAATGAGGAGGGACATGTGGAGAAAAGGGGCACCGCGACTTTTACTGGGGGCTCAACGAGTATGTTACGCCGATATAAGAAACTGGTAAATTTGGTTTCATTTAAATATTATGCTTTATTTTTCATAGTTTTTAAATTAACTTTATTAATAGTGTTCAGTGGTGAAAAGATGTTATATTACATTATGGTTAGTATTTTAACTAAAATTTACACTGTCAAAAATAGTAGAAAACATGCATAAATATTTTATTATGAGCTGATGATATTATTACCGGAATTAGTTTTCATGAAAATTAATTACTAAAATGGAAAATTATTACCAGGCTGGGAATTCATCCACAGTGAATGTACTCATAATTGGCAACTTTAAAGCCACACACATGATTGGATTGGCAAAGAAAGTTTGAAAAAGCGTAAAAGTCAGAAAGATGTAGATGGTGTCAATTGTTCAAGTCAAGTCGAATCTGAGAGTGCAATATCAGAGGCACCCAAGTTGATAAGCCCAGAATTTGAGCAAATACATGTCCATATCATAAATTATAGAAAGTTATTATTACTAGCAAAAATTTTGTCTAATTGTTTTAATTGAATAGGATCAGTATGAAGAATTGACGACCATGAAGTATGATAACATGCCACATGAAAAACCTGGTAAGTGGGAGCCTCGTGACGAGGAGTGCTGGGCCAAGGCGACTGGTGGGCCCAAGAATGGTAAAGTCATCGGTGTTTCTAATCATGTTATTCTTAAAGCACTAGGTTACAAAATGAACAGAAGGATGCCAAGTACAAATGTACATTTGACAACCGAGTCAATCGAGAATGCACTCCAGAAGACATTAGAGACCATGAATACTCGATTTGATGAGGAACGTCAAACTTATCAGTCCGAAATAACAGAGTTGCGTCGGCAGACCCAAGAAAATCAGAGATTGATGAAAGAATTATTGGCTAAATTACCAGATCGTGACACGCCACATCCTTCACCTAGTGATGCAAATGGACATGATCATTAGTTTTTTTAGTATGGTGATTTATTTGTAATAATTATCTAAGTTAGAAACATATAGATAGTTTTCCTTTGTAAAAAATATTAGTTAAAATGTTATTTACCTCTCCTAAGAAGTTTGTTTGTCGTAAAAAGTATAAATCTTGAGCCTATATTTACAAATATGATTAGTATTATTAAAATTTTAGTTAATTATAATCATAATTAAATTGTCAAAATATTAGGTACTTATATTTACAAGTTATCTTGATTTTATTGGTTTATTGTTTTGGTAAAATTATTTTAATATTTATCTTTAATATCTCTAATTATAAATGTATAATTGGAACTAATGTTATACAAAAGATTTATTTTTTGTAACTTTTATTATGATGAAATTAATGAATAAATTAAATAAAGAATTACAAATAATGAATAAATAAATCTCAAGCTTGAAAAGAGCCATTTTTGTAATATAATAAATAATTTTTACAAACTTTTGTTCAATAGCAAGAAAAAGTTCTTGCTATTTTATTTTATCCCAATCCCTCCTCAATAACAAGGAAGGGCCCTTGCTATTGTATTTTGTTCCAATTCACACACCCTGTTTTGATGAAAATGTTTTAGCAACGTTTGACCCTTGCTATTTATGGAAAAGAATTTGTTTCAGCAACAGTTATCCCTTGTTGTTGCATATTATTTTCTTTAGCAAGAGAAGGAAACTCTTGCTTTTATACTCTTGCAAATGCTACCATTTTTTTGTAGTGCGAAAAGGGGAAACAAAGAATCTTAGCCATAGGAGCCCTTAAAAATCAGGTTCAAAAGAAAATAAAATTGAAATGGGCAAAAGAAAATTTAGAAAGTATCCTTGAATACAAAAATAATAGTAAATGTATGGTGGCACTTCACTTGTGCGAATTGATCGGCAAATTAAAAATTCATAATGTTTGAGGGGTCGCATGCGCTTCACATGCTGATTATGTCAAAAAAAGACAAAATTGTTACTTTCGATATTTAAAATTGAAAATTTAAAAAGTTAGGAGACTAAAAGTGGAAAACATTATTTGTACTTGTTGCTCTTTCAAAGCTCATAGTAAGGTGATTATTTTTTATTACAAACTAGTTACAATTCTTGAAATCGGATCAGAAAGCAACGAAGATGAAAGATTATTAGCCACTAGGAACATATATATAATGATGACAAATAAAAGCACAAAACAAGGAAAACAATAATAATCATATGAAATAAAATTCCCTAATAAACTCAAACTAAACAGCACTGATCTCAGTACTCTTACTCTTGAGCTCAACTGCAACATCCTCCCCACCGTACACAGAATTATGCAAACTCTTTTCAAACTTCTCCCCATCCCCCCACAGAGCGTAGGCCTCCTCCCCATGCACGGCGTCGTCCCCGCCGCTCAACTCTTCTTCGGTGAGCCTCAACGGGACGATGAGCTTTATGACGTTGCATATCACGCTGGTAGTTACAATGTTGAGGCAGACGATGAATATGACTCCCAGGATCTGGATGCCCATTTGCTTGAAGCCCGCGGCGGGCTTGCCGCTGTTGATGGCGTAGGCTAGGCCAGTGTAGTGCTCCCAGTTGTCGACGAGGTAGAAGAGGCGGCAGAGCTTAGGGTTGGCGAAAAAGCCGGTGAGGAGGCCGCCTAGGGTTCCTGCAACGGCGTGGGTGTGGAAGACGGCCATGGTGTCGTCCACGTGCTTAAGGAGCTTGATCTTCTTGTGGAGGATCATCATTGTGAACCATGGGATTGAGCCCGAGAGTAACCCCATTATGATGCCTGCCCACCCTTGTACAACTCCTGCATGCATGCATCCCAACAACATTTCTCACACTAATTTATTACAATCACATGATTTTCTTTCATGCCATCAAAAAATTAAGACGCTCAGATATGGCGAATATTTTTTTTAGGACCGTAATTGTGGGTTGTAATTGTAGAATAATATTTAGGAAGCCACTAAACACACAGCATAATCCTCCATTCACATCCCCATACCCATTAAAAATTTTAAATTAATTTATATTACTAAACCCACCCCAAATTATTACCCTTATATCCTTCTCCCCAAAAATTAAATACACGCTTATTTTTTCTTCCCTTTCAAAACAAAGGAGCGTGCGTTCTCTCAAAAAGAAAAAACTCTTATTTCTTCCCCTTCTAAAACAAAACAGTGTGCGTCGGACTCTTTAAAAAAAAAACCTTCTACTTTGATTCTCATGGAACGAAATCGAATTTGAATTCATGTGTGTTCGGCCGGAGAGTTATGTACAGTCTCACTGATGTTCGGCCGGATAGCCATGTATGGGTCTGTTAATGTTCGGCCCCGAGGACCGAACACTACTCGTTTCGATTTTTTTTTTCCTTTTCCAGTTTACACTGAAATTACTGCCTACATTCAACCGCGATTTTGGCCGAACAGTGGCGCGATTAGACCCTAAAAATATCAAAACTTCTGCATAGAAATTGATTGGAAAGTAGGAAAAAACATAAAAACACTTACATTGATGTTCTCCTTTGAAATTGGATAAAAACATAAAAATTATGGGGTGTGAATGGAGAATTTTGGGGTGTGTTTAGTGGCTCTTTAATATTTATATGGGCTGATAAAAATTTAGGGCATTATTAATTTGGCAGCTTTAGACCCTTTTTTTTCGCACATTTACACCAAATTATCCGTAAATATATACTTGAGGAATTAGCCCAAATTGGGCCAAACATAAGCAACGCGAGCCAAATTAGCTCGAATTCGGGTGCTTCAGGCTAATTTGGTCTAAATGTGGAAATACTAAAATGCAACGCAAACCCTACAAATTTTAACTCCTGTGTATAAGTTATTGGCATAATTTTTTTCCCTTACAGAAAATTAAAGTTCTAATTTGTTCCCTTACAGAATACTTATGTGACCAGAGTTGCAATGTGCAACTCAAGTTATTTTTAAATGATATTAGTTGTTTTACTAAAAAAGTATTAGTTGATCGGTATTAACTGTTTGAACTAAAACAATATTAATTGTTTTCATTGGAACAATTTGAATTACAAATGTTGAATGAAAGTTTTTGAGAAAATTGATCTTTTTGTCATGTAATTTTGACCCATTTTGATCTTGATCTTGATCCTATTCATTTATGGTTTTTGATCTTGTTCCTGTAAGTTTACAAAATTCAATTTTTTCGTCCTGTCACCGGTTAGTTACCTGCAATAGCAGTTGATAGGACTAAAAAATTGATTTTTTTAAGCTACATGACTAAAATCAAAATCCGTAAATAATGATCTTGGTCCCGTAACTTTACAAAATTCGACTATTTTAGTCCTGCCACCTGCTATTGCAGGAAACTAGCCGGTAACATGACGAAAATGTTGAATTTTGTAAAGTTATATGACCAAAATAAAAAACCGTAAGTTAGTAGGATCAAAATCAAAATGAGTCAAAGTTAGAGGAAAAAAAAAATCTATATTCCCAAAGTTTGGAAAGTTTTGTAAAAATAATCTACAAAAGTTCAATTTTGACAATTTCAATGGTCGTAATGATTTTCTTCCAATATTTTAGTTAGTAGAAATGAGAAAACTTATGTTTAAGTAATTAATATAGGAGAGAACCTGCAGCAGGGGTGATGCAAACTAAGCCAGTGATCATGCCTTGTACAGCACCAATAACAGAAGGCTTCTGGAAGAAAAGAATGTCGAGAAGGAGCCACGTTAGGAGGCTTGTAGCAGCACAGATATGGGTGTTGAGCACCGCCAACGCCGCGTCAATGCTCGCCATGTAAGGATCTCCCCCGTTGAATCCTGTCCACCCCATCCATAGCAGCCCTGCCCCCGCAAGCATTAATAGGATATTGTTCGGAGGAAACCTCTCCCGATCCTCTGTCGCCCTTGGCCCTACCTGTAACATAAGTTGTTTTAACTCAACAGTATCATATCAGTTGATAAAAAAAAAGAAAGAAAGATAGGTACCCAATAAGCAGCAGTGAAACCAGCAACACCAGAGGAGAGATGAATAACAAACCCCCCGGAGTAATCAATCAACCCCATCTTCGACAACCACCCGTCGGGGCACCATATACTGTACGCCCCGATCGTGTACGAAAACGTGAGCCAAAGCGGGACGAACATCATCCACGCGATGAAACTCATCCTCCCCAGCAGCGCCCCCGCGATCAGTATCAGCGTAATCGCAGCAAACACGAACTGAAAGTACAACATAGTCGAAGTGGTAAACTTGTAGTTATTAAAAGTCTGTTTCAGCAACACGTGCTGGTCCAGCGCGTCGTCGATCTTCCCAAGAAACGGGAGGAAAGACTTTCCGAACGACATCTGATAGCCCCACCCGACCCAACAAACCAGAACTGCCGCAAAGGCGTAGAGGGCCATGAAGGCCGAGTTCACGGCCCATTTCTTCTTGACAATGCTGCCATAAAGTATGACGAGGCCCGGTATGCTTTGAAGCCCCACCATTGTGGCTGCCGTCAGCTGCCACATGTTATCGGCCTTGTTGAACCAGTCGGGGTTCGCCTCGTCGGGTTGGAGGTTCGACGGGAGCCACGCGTATTGCGGGTCGGTCATTTTGATGGGCCCGAATTGATTTGGGAAGAGAAGAGATGAATGTGTTGGTAAAGTAACAAGTGTGTGGAGTAAGGAGGGTTTTATATGATATTGATTGTTTGGATTATATGACATTGTTGTGTGATTAAATGCGGCTGTTTGGGTTAGTTTCCAAGAATACCCTTTATTAGCTAATGATTAGTGCTTAGGTATGGGGAAATGTATGGGGTTAAAAGGGTAATTGCAGGTTGGCGGAGAACTCAATGGGTGATGGGCCAATTGGATGGGATTATTGTAGGAGAAATTGAGAAAAGCACAGGTTGGCTTCCTTGTGTAATTAGATTGGATTTTCCAATGGAAATGTTGATACTATGATATAAATATAATTAACATGTATTCCTTGTTATCGTTTTGTCAGAAAAATAAATTTAATGACAATATGTTGAGAATTAAAAGGGTCTCTTTCAATTGGCTATTATGTAATGTAGTTGAATATGTTGGTTCATTTGTTTGTTTATACTTGGTAGCTTGTTGGGATTGTCAAGATACTTCTTGGTATCTTGTTGGGATTGTAAGATCCTCTTCCCAGATGCACATCAGCTGAATATTCATCACAGGAGGGAGCGAGATTTGTGTAAGACGATTTTGAGAATTAATGAAGCGGGACTCCATTTTGGAATGAGATCACCTATTTCATAATTGGTGTTCCACTTTATATTCTTTAATATGAATGAATGACATTTGTAATAATAAAAAATATTCAACAAACCATTATACCTTGGATCCATATGTTAAAGATCCAAAAATGTGAAATATCAATTAAATACGAAAAGTGAAACAGTGGAATCAAACTGCTCCATTTTAATATATAGGTCTAAATTTATTTTAAAATGCGATGATCGGGTAGATTATAAACTCAAATATGTAATATACATGTGATTATGACAAGTCGGGATTATTAGTGTGCTAAAAATTATCTATTTGCATGACATTATTATTTGGCGTTCATGGATTATGAAGTTGTGTTTTTTCTTGATATATTCAGGATATTTTTGGAGCATTTTATTTGATGATACTTGAACTGGTCTTCTTGTTGATAAGATTTAAACTGTAATTATAGAGAAATTGAGAGAAAAAAAATTAAATAACACAAATTTGGTTACTCAGTTAGTCAGGAATGATGACTATATCTGGGGCACTACTAAGCCAAGAGATTTACTAATATTTCGGTAATAATAAATACAATATTGAATCAAATAGGTACTTATAGACGAAATTGGGTCAAAATCTTAAAGGCTCATTCGGGTTGAATCTGCTAAAACAGATCCAAAATTGGATCACCGAAAAGATGAAACGTGAAACAGTCGATCAGACTCCATAACTCAACGATTCTGTAGATGTGTGGAATGCAGGTCATTTGGGGTGAGTGCACAGAACAAGACTAACATTAACCCCTCCAGTGTTGAGCATAATCGAGGTCATTTGGAGATCAATATATTAAAGTCAACGACCGACAAAATTAGTGTTGTACTCGCTATTAGAGCTATCAGAACGGGCCGGCGGGTTGAACCAGCCCACAACCCACTTCAACTCATTTTTGCGGGTTTTTGGGGGCCAATCCACTACGGACTTGGGCCGAGAACTACTCAACCCAATCCAACCCATAGCAGGTTGCGGTCTTAGCGGGCTTTTTTTAATAAAATATTTTTTTTATATATATTATTTATAATAAATTTTAGAGTAAGTTTTCGGCGAAACTTATTAATATCATTAAATTTTTACCGCTACACTTATAAACTAATATCATAATACTTGTAAACTAAGATCATAACATTAAATGCTAGAGGTATTAGTTTATAAGAGTAGTAATATCATTCTATAAGTGTAATGATATTAATTTCATAGTATAACATGTTTCACATAAGAGTTTTGTGTAAATTTTAAGCAGCATATAAACAATGCCTTGATGAATAATAAAAACAAACAAAGCTTACAGTAAATTAAGGGCATGATTGATATGATTGAATGGAATTGCGATTGAATAGAATGAATTAATGAATAGTTTTTTATATATTGTGTGCGTAAGTAAGAAATAAATTATTTTTTGTATTTATATTTTTGTATTTTAATTAAATTGAATGATATTATTAAATAAAAATTTAATTCATTTTTTTTTAAAAGCATGCGGAGCAACCCGCCCCAACCCACTCCTACCCTTTCAAATCATCTACACACATAGTTAGATTATGAAAAAAGGTCAATAGCTCTGTGGTAGAGTATTTGAATGTAGAGGTCAGAAACCTATCGGACCTTCAATTGGTTTTTTATAATTACTAGGGATATATCACGTGCGTTGCACGTGGCAAGTGTAACTGTGTTCTGATTTATCGAAGTATGGTGGTGCATGTTGAACAATGAATAAAGTTTTAAAGTTTACAATGAAAGTATTTTTTATGCTGATTTTTAATTTAAAAAAAAATTAATTTGTATCATTCATGAACATAATTATTTTAAATGTTGCAGTGGCGTGGTGCGTGTTGATCCCATTTTTTCTTTGAAATGTTAAACAGGCAAGGAATTTGTAAAGAAATGAAGTTCGTACCTTTTGTTGATTGCACTGAAAGTAGTGGATTGAACATTGAAAAGTGACTTTGTAATCTCCTTCCATTATAAATCAAATTAAGCAATTCACCCCAACAAAGTAACTCAACCAGAAATCACTCCAGTGTGTAACAGGGCATCTCATATTTACAAAATTACTATAATATGAAACTCCCTCTTATCATGTAATTCCTTTCTTAGTTCATTAGACCCTCCATCCCCTAAAGCAATGAAACATATTAGAAGTTAATTAACTTAATCCATTTCAAAACTAAACAGATAAAGCAACTAACGTAGATCAACCAATCAAAACCAAAAGTCATCACAAAATAAAAAAACGTAGAACTTATAAACTAATCCCATTGTTAGAAGCGGTAACATAGAGACAGGAAGCAATACCTAGGAGGCATCCGATGAACACATAAGCCGATTAAGCTAACCTTGCTAGTTCTAAGGGCTCTCATAAGTTGATCATGAAATCCCAGTGCATCAAAAGGCTAAATCTCTTCAATAACATATTTCATCGTTGCAACAGCAATAACTGAAGGAAGATAATTACACAAAATTGAAGGCCTTTAGGATCTAATCAACAACAAATTCGCATTACATAAACGTCGATTAGAACAAACAGATCTACATACTGGAGATCACAGAAAGAACAATGCTCTCACACCTCCTCAAAAACTCCAAATGCAGGTTGTTCATCAGCTTAAATCTCCTTGCAATATGGTCACAGAAGGAGATTGGAATAATAGGATTCATTGTCCATTGGAGTGTAGAAAGCACCAAAAGCTCCATTCTCTGAATAGTTTTTGCTTCAAACACATGCTTTGATTCTTCTACCTAAAAACACATAAAAAACAGAAAATCCTCAAATTTTGTCACACCAACTTCAAAAGGAATCTTAACAGATACCTAGAACGCACATCCGAAAATCGCAATTGTATATCTAACAACAGCGGCATTTGAATCTCCTCCACTTTCGCAGCGATAGAAAGACACGCCACAACAACAAACTCAAAATATATGAAACACGCCTCAAAATATAGAAAGACACGCCACAACAACGATAGAAAGACACGCCACACTTCCAGTACTGCCATTTGCAAACTCAACTAATGTTTAGCCACTTATTGGCTCTACATCAAGACAAAGTTACACAAAACACACTTGCACTGAATCAAAGAATCTATACGGGGTTAAAGTGCGTATAACGTTGAATACCATAAAAATCCTTTACGTCCCGTAAATTATATGACAATTTTACTGCCCACATAATTACAAGTAGTAAATTTGTCTACGCCTATAGCCGATTTATAAATTCTATGATCCCTATGGCAATTACATATATAAACCTCATCTCTATTCCTACATTTGCCTTTTATTTTTAATAATCAACCATAAACCTCATGAGCCCTTTCTCATCTTAACCAACATATGTGGATATGATTCACGACTAATCTTAACAATTAGTCACAATGACGATTGGTGACAATATTGATAATTTCTTTAGAGCCAAGAGCGAAAAATTCCACATTTGACATATGAAAACTGTACAAATATTATCTTATCAAAATCCTTGACAACCTGAATGCTAGTAAAGGTTGAAGTAATGTTCATATTGAAACAAAAACTTATTACTTATATGAGACGTGGTCTCTTCACATGTATTTTATATGATCTGTGAGTTATAATCCTACTCGAATCATGTTTTAAAGCAAATAAATGTGTAAATTTTAAAGTGGAGCTTTGTCTCATTCACGAGAACACATATATATCTCATCCGATCTTCACAAAACTTCGAAAATAACCATCTTAAGGTATTCAAAGTAATTCTTATCCTGAATATACACAATTATCACCCAAAAATACCATCCTTATACCCCAAATCAGTTATCTATATCCATCTCATCATGTTCTTACAACCTGAACACCTTAAACTTCACACACCAAGTTGCTGCCACAAAAGGTGGGTGATAAAGGTGAAACTACTCTTGGCATCAGATGAAATATTCCAATCTGGTGGTTAAAAATGGTGGATGGATTTAAAAAAAAAAAATTACTTTAAACAGCTAAAGTGAAAGCTTACAGTACACTTCAAGCTTTCTATTGTAGACGAAAAAAAATCATATAACCTTATCTGCAAGGTAAAATATATGAAAAAATGACAGAAATTAAATATTTTGTAAAGTTGGGCAAGCTGTTAGTATCCTTTCTCGAGGAACGGATCTGCTTCAGCCTCGGGGCTGTAATTGTAGATGTCACGTTCAACCAATTTAACAACCTGCAATAAAAACGGTGTGAATTATTTCCCCATATACTCTTGACATTGTAAATGTTGTCCTCCACTCCTCCATTTACCTCAGTAAGGTTGAAGATACCTCGTCAAAAAAAAAAAAAACATGAAATGCATGATAATACCCCTTCCCACGAGTTTCTCACAACATATCCATGTAAAGGTTCACTCTACTGTATTTGTGAACAATAAAGGAAACTTTTCAATAGATATTACACACACCATAAGTAACAACCAATTTCTAAAACTTAAATTGACATATTTAACAAATGAATTTGTTATGTAGTATTTACTGCACAGCTAAATCAAGAGTGTAAAGAGAAAATCGAATCATTTAAAGAACAATGATAAGCTGAAGGTGCGACCATATAATGCCCATGAAATTACAGAATTGAAATACCATATAGAGATCTCAAATTATAACTTTCAACATGGCAATTAAATTTAAGACTTCTACAGCAGTTCATAATACTGAAAGGTGTTGTTATATTATCCAACGATCTTGGGAATATAACGTCGTCTAGTGAAGGACATGTACAATTGGGCGATTTTAACGTTAACTGTCTTCAAATTTACAACCAAAAAGCAAGTTATTCCAAAAAAAAAAAAAAACACTTTGAAGATTCTATTAAAGGTCATTATTACTAAAATTCTACTTTCATATGATGCACTTGCAACAATATTAGCTCCAGCATTTGTTTCAGTCGCAGAGAATCTTTAAGAGGTGGATACTTCATATTCACTACAATGTCAGATAATCTTAGATTCAACGTGAAAAAGACGAAGCATCCAGACCATGGTGTAAGGAGGCTTAGCATATACGATCTTCTCGTCACCGTTGATGATTTTAACAACCTGTCTGGCCCGTCGTGCTTCACCACTAAGCACCAACTGCACCAATAGATCAATGCAACAACTATCTTAAAATCAGAACAATAGAAAGTGATCTTTTATACTGAAGTTAGTAAAGCCATCAATATAATGCTTTAAAGATTTTTCATGAAAGATAGAAACTATCGATTTAGGACTCAAAATTATTAAACCATGTTTGGCATCTTATAGTTTATATCAGTATTTATTAATCTACACAATATTCTTTCCTTCCTACTTCTGTTCCTACTCACGCGAAATTTATATATTTTTAATTATTCAGAATTGGGATTTATAAAATCATTGTTATGTTACAAGAAACTATAAGATGTCGAACGTGGTCTTAAAGTGTGCAAGTCCTAATTGATAGTTTTTATCTTCCAGGTCCTAGACTGATAGTTTTTTTTATCTTTTAGGTCCTAAATCAGTAGGAAAAATGTTTCAGTTCCATATTTGATAATTTTACTATTTTTCAGGCCCTAAATTGACAAAACTCTCATATGTTACTATGAACATAATGTGAACTATTAAGGGCATGTTTGGACCTTTAGTATCTCTGGATTCTTCCATTGGCCTTTATCAGAGCAAAGGCAACCCCCTTGATTAGCACAGGTACACGTTCCTCCCAAGAAATCTGGCAATTGGCTGCAAAGGACCAAATATGTGAAAATTACAAGTAAAAAAAAAAAAAGGAAAAAAAAAGGTACTTCAGTATCAGGTACAAGCAAAAACCCTCTTACCTTGCATTTATGATTTCAAGCAGCTTGTTCTGGTATTTATTTCCAAGAACCTGTTTCAGATTCCCAAATAAATCAGCAAAGTTACAATGTATTTTATCGTCCGATTATAACAAAATTACAAGTGCCAGAAAGTGAGAACTACATGATTTTTTGTGGTAGTCCTGGGGTCTACAAAATTCTTCACAGTATTCCACAGTAGCCTAAAACTCGGGCCGGCATTTGATGTCTTTTTCAAAAAAGAAAAGGGATTTGATGTCTTTAATGTAAACATAAAATTGACATTCATACAATTAATATAAAAGGAATCCCATAAACGTATTAGATATCTCACATAAATAAATCATAATCCACTATCCTAGCAGGGCAGATGCCAATATAATGCTTTAAAGATTTTTCATGAAAGATAGAAACTATCGATTTAGGACTCAAAATTATTAAACCATGTTTGGCATCTTATAGTTTATATCAGTATTTATTAATCTACACAATATTCTTTCCTTCCTACTTCTGTTCCTACTCACGCGAAATTTATATATTTTTAATTATTCAGAATTGGGATTTATAAAATCATTGTTATGTTACAAGAAACTATAAGATGTCGAACGTGGTCTTAAAGTGTGCAAGTCCTAATTGATAGTTTCTATCTTCCAGGTCCTAGACTGATAGTTTTTTTTATCTTTTAGGTCCTAAATCAGTAGGAAAAATGTTTCAGTTCCATATTTGATAATTTTCTTATTTTTCGTACCCTAAATTGACAAAACTCTCATATGTTACTATGAACATAATGTGAACTATTAAGGGCATGTTTGGACCTTTAGTATCTCTGGATTCTTCCATTGGCCTTTATCAGAGCAAAGGCAACCCCCTTGATTAGCACAGGTACACGTTCCTCCCAAGAAATCTGGCAATTGGCTGCAAAGGACCAAATATGTGAAAATTACAAGTAAAAAAAAAAAAAGGAAAAAAAAAGGTACTTCAGTATCAGGTACAAGCAAAAACCCTCTTACCTTGCATTTATGATTTCAAGCAGCTTGTTCTGGTATTTATTTCCAAGAACCTGTTTCAGATTCCCAAATAAATCAGCAAAGTTACAATGTATTTTATCGTCCGATTATAACAAAATTACAAGTGCCAGAAAGTGAGAACTACATGATTTTTTGTGGTAGTCCTGGGGTCTACAAAATTCTTCACAGTATTCCACAGTAGCCTAAAACTCGGGCCGGCATTTGATGTCTTTTTCAAAAAAGAAAAGGGATTTGATGTCTTTAATGTAAACATAAAATTGACATTCATACAATTAATATAAAAGGAATCCCATAAACGTATTAGATATCTCACATAAATAAATCATAATCCACTATCCTAGCAGGGCAGATGCCAATAAGTAACATTCATCATCTGATGCAAAGCTCAATGTAGATTAACATTAAGAACCCTTTCTAAAATATGCATATATTATATTAGTTCCCATAGATCTATTTTTGCATTCTTGGTCATTACAAAATCTAAAATTATTCTTGGTGATTGTCACTCATTGAAAATATATGAGAAAAAAAGTCGATCAATCTTTTATTCCACAGTAGCAACTCATCCAATATCAACGATTGTCTAAATGACTCAACAGCTTGTAGTTCCTCAGCATGTAGAATATCTTCAATTGAGACAGAATTAACTCTACCATCACTCTTTCTCCTACTGCTCTTCTTCTTGAGAGAATGCTTGAACTTGGTAGATTCATCGAGTTTTTTTTTTTTTTTCAAAGAACCAATTCGTCCTTTCATCCTCAGAATTTTCAAAATCAAACTTTATTTCTCTTCTATCATCATTGCCATATGAACCCTCAAAGCTTGTTCAACGAAAGTAAATAGAATAGTGTTTAGCTTTCTTGATTTAATTAGTGTGCTTCTAAGGAAACCATGCCCACAATTTTGACACTGAAAACATCAACAACCATTATTCTTAAAATTACTGGCTTAATATTCATTATTTAAAGAAACCATTGCAACGAATTTGACACTGGAAATCTCAGTAGCCATTACTCGTACATCATATAACTCTAGGTCATCAACAGTTCACCACAATGGACACAGTCATAAATAATGGTCTTAGACTATCCACCCAGAAACATTTCATATTCTCAATTGCAACAATGTCCTTTACAGATCCAAGTCTATATGTTCAGAACAGTTAAAAATTAGACCAATACATCTTAACCTAGCTGGAAATTTGCAATCAGGAACACAAACAGCTAAATAAATTATCATCATAACATACTATCCACGGCTAAACTTCAAAAATTAAAAATCACAAATGATAAATCGTAAATGCAGATGAAAATTTACATAGAAATTGAACACAATATCACTTACATGGCCTAGCAAATCGATCAAGGGGTCCCGAAATCGCCAATTTCGATCACGTAACGAATTCTTGACGATTAGATCTCTTGATCAGTAAATCACGCATCACCAACTATCCGTGCGCTGAAAAAACCTGTGAGAGTTATTTGAGAATCACTGTTGAATTGGTGATCGAGAGAAACTGGTATTAATAAGTGGGATTACAAAGTTACAACGACTTCCCACAATACAAGGGAAGATAAGTATGAAAAATAAATCAAAGAATATTGACTATACAAATCTACGGTCAAACAAAATTAAATCATCCATTACTCCTATTACCCCTCGTCAAGCGCTGCGTGGGGTGAAAACACATGCAAAGCTTGGAACGTAGAAACTCGAAGACAGGACGAGGGAGACTCTTCGTAAAAATATCGGCCAACTGCAAGTGAGAAGGAGCGAAACTCGTGATAAGCTTCCCAGACGAGACAAGCTCTCGGAACAAAATGATAATCCAAATCAATGTGTTTGGCTCGTTTGTGTGCAACAGGATTCTGACTCAGGAAAATAGCACTCTTGTTGTCACACAATAATGTAGGCCGAGAAGGGGGTAAGGCCCGAAGTTCCTTAAGAAGGTTCGTGATCCATACGAGCTCGGCCGCTGCATTGGTCATAGCCCGATACTCAGATTCACAACTAGAACGAGCAACAGTAGGTTGTTTCTTGGCGATCCAAGAAATAAGATTACCTCCAATGAAGATAGAATACCCGTAGGTAGAACGACGGGTCTCAATACAGCGCGCCCAGTCAGCGTCAAAGTAGCCCAAAATGGAGGGATCATTGCGTTTCGTGAAGGATAGCCCATAGTGAATTGTCCCCTTAACGTAACGAAGAATACGTTTGACAGCCAAAAATGATCCTCCGTAGGCGAGTGAAGAAACTGACTAACAAAGCTAACAGCATAGGAAAGATCAGGTCTCGTGATGGTCATGTACTGTAATGCACCAACGAGAGATCTGTATAATGTAGGATCCCGGAACGGAGGACCTGTGCATACGAGCGATTCATCAGTGGCCAACGGAGTCGAGATAGGTTTTGATTACAATAAATCAGCACGCTCAAGAATGTCATGAGCATATTTGGCTTGACCCCAAACAAGCCGTCAGTGGAATACGAGACTTCAAGTCCAAGAAAATAGTTCAATCGACCAAGATCTTTGATGGCAAATTCTTGGTCTGTACGAGAGATGAAGTGGCGTAGGGCAGTGGAATCATTACCTGTGACAATGATATCATCTACGTAAAGCAGTAAGTAGATGATAGATGTACCTCGATGAAGATGGAAAAGAGAGGAATCTGCTTGACTCTGACAAAAACCCAAAACTCAGGAGAAATGAGCTGAAACGCTGGAACCAAGCTAATGGAGCTTGACGAAGACCATACAATGCCTTCTTCAATCGACAAACATGATTGGGAAATTGTGGATCAGTGAAGCCTGGAGGTTGAGCCATAAACACAGGTTTGTCAAGGATGCCATTAAGGAATGCATTTTTTACATCGAGTTGATGTAGCCAACTGTGCTGAACCGAAAGGGCCAGGACAACCCGAACCGTAGCTGCCTTAACCACCGGGCTGAATGTGTGGTGAAAATCAGTACCGGGAACCTGTGTGAAGCCTTGAGCAACTAAACGAGCTTTATGGCGCTCGATAGTCCTTTCAGCATGAAACTTCGTACGGAAAACCCACTTGGACCTGACAATATTAGTGCCAGAGGGGCGAGGCACCAAATCCCAAGTGTCATTCGAGCAAAGAGCATCAATTTCTTCTTGCATAGCGGCAAGTCATTCCGGATGTTTGGCAGCCGATTTGAAACCACGAGGCTCGGATGTGGCAACAAGGGCCGAGAGAAGAGTCGTGGATGCTAAGTCAACAGGGTAACGTGGCTTAAAAACCCTAGCACGAGATCTGGTAATCATGGGATGGGGCTGCAAAGGCTGAACAGCAGTGGGGGGCTGCACGGTAGGGGTGGGCGGCACAGGAGCATCGGGTACAGCAAGTGCTGGATGTTGTGCGGGCGGTGCTGGATGGAGTCCAGCGGGTGCGGGCAGAACCTGTTCGGCAGTGGCAGGGGCCTGGGCTGGAGGCATAGGCTGTTCGTCGCACTCGTCCAGAATGGGCGAGGAACGGGCGAGCGAGCAGTCAGGCACAGTGCTGGAGAGTACGGGATGCGGGACTGCAGAAGGTAGTGCAGCCGAGACCTCTAGAAAAATGGTGATTTCCAAGTCAGTGACTCGAGTAGTAGATGGAGCCCGAGAGAATGGAAAGCAAAGCTCGTCGAATTGGGCATGACGAGTGATAAAGACACGGAAAGATTCCGGATCAAGACAGTGAAAACCCTTATGCATGCCACTATATCCAAGAAAAATGCATGGGCGACTACGGGGCTCCAATTTGTGTGTTGTATAGCCCTGAGATATGGAAAAACTCAACACCCAAAAGGTTTGAAATTTGCATAATTTGGAGAGGACCCAAACAGTAGCTCAAATGGTGATGAATTACCCAAAACAGACGAAGGTAGCCGGTTGATGACATAAACTGTCGTTGCAAAGGCATCAAACCATAAAGAAACAGGTGAATGTGTTGGGGAATTAATTGCCCGGATCTATTCGGGATAAATATTTAAATACAAATTTAATTCTAACAATTATTACTAGCATGAATTAATCCTAAATTAATTCAAATAATAATTCAACAACAAATCATGCATATAAACAGTTCACGTAAATCCTACGCATGCGGAATTACTACGAGTTTACGTGAACATACCTCTTGGAATGACAATGGTCTCGTCGATGAAAACACACCAAAAGACCTTCCCAAGTATTCCCTAGTCCTTGCTCGGCAATCCGGTTGAAGGATGCTCGCGAACAATTAACAAAAGGAAAAATAAACTTTGTTGCACCACTTTTGTGGATTTACTAATTTTTTCAGCACATGGAATTGTACTTGGGAATGAAAGAATCATCCCCTATTTATAGATGGGGTGGTGGTCGAAATTTTGAGGAAAAACCAATGTGGGAAAATCTTTTTTTGATCTCCAAGAAATCCTGAATATATCTCCTATATTCTTTTCTCCATAATTAAAATATTCCACAAAAATCCCACCTCATCTTGCTATGGCAAATTTTTGAAAATTAAGAGACAAGATTCCAAGATTTGGATCTTCTTGAATTTATGAGATATACTTGTATTTCAAGAAATACATATCTTCCATAATATCTTTTCAAGAAAATCAAGAAATTCTTTCTTTCCCTTTTATTTCAAAAAATTCGAAATTTTCACTATGAATAACCAAGTGGGAGATTTCTTGAATTTAATGAGATAATCTTGTATTGCAAGAATACATATCTTCATTCCATAACAAAATTCAAAGAAAATCTTTCTCCCCTTTTATCCATAATTTTCGAAAAATATGAGGAAAAATAAGCAACAAGTTTATTTTATTTTTAAACACCTTTTTCAGTTATTGGACTTTATGTTGGGCTACTTAGGGGGCCTTTAGGAGAATTAAGATTGGACCTTCCAATGGACCTTGAATTATCAATATTGAGCCACAATATTATTCAAGCCCATAAATATTAATTAATCTTAATATTGCACTATCCATCTTAACCCATATTACAGTTAATATGGCTCTCGGTTATTATTTCTCGTGTTTAAGATTATCTAGCCCATTAATTAATTCAAGCCACTGAAATAGCTTTCCATTAATTAATATCTTTTATCCTTGGTAAAGGAACGGTTCAACATTATTATCCATACCGGAAACTAGTTCCACTTGCAAGATTTTGTATGATAAAACTTATGAACCTCCCAAGGGGGCAAATCGAACAAGTGTACTTGCACACGATTCTCCGTATTAAATCTTAGCAATCACATGTGACCAATAATATTGCCCAAGATATAGAGTATTGAATCTCATTGATTCTCTTCCCGTAATAAGTCAAAGCAATGGTTACTAACCACACGCAATCCTATTTAAGGGACGAAGATTAAGAAATAACTAACCAATCGAGGTCTAATTCTTCCTAGTTCGGATTTCAAGAATTTGTCCTCCCAGAGGTCCTCTTCAATGCATCGGACATGCACTAGTGTAATCTCTTGGTCAAGACAAACCAATCGAGCCTTTACACTACAACCTTTCACGATGGATTGTTCATTTCCATCTAGGTCGTGAATGGTGTACTTTTAGTTACAAGGAACCTGTTAATTTAATCTTCTCGTGATCCGGTATCACTAAATTAACTACAATGTAACACGTCTTATTTATTGAACAGTTATGCAAAGAAAATATATGTAACATTCGGATGATATTTAAAGCATCATTGATAAACAATTTATTTCAAAATAAGTAAAATTGACCGATTATACAAAGTAAAAGCATACTTTCAAAGATAATCCCAACAATCTCCCACTTATACTCAAAAGTCCGCTTTTAAGTATACATCAAGATGTCTCGTGTAGTTCTAATACGTGACATCAAATGTCACCTACACGAACCTAATAATGTCTCCCACTTATACTCAAAGCAGTTAGCAGCGGTCTTGACACCCATTCCTTTCACATGTCTCTCGAATGTATTCGAGGCGACCTTTGTGAATGGATCACCTAGGTTATCTTCGACGCGATCTTTTGCCACCTCTATATCTCATCTCTTAACGATTTCTCGTATAAGATGGTATTTCCTTTCAATGTGTTTCTTTGGCCTTGTGGGCTCTTGGTTCCCTTGAATTTGCAATCGCCGGCATTGTCACAATAAACAATGATTGTCTTTGGGCAAATTCAGAACTACATCCAAGTCCACTAGGAAGTTCTTGAGCCAAACCTCTTCTTTCGCTGCCTCGCAAGCAGCTACATATTCGGCTTCCATGGTAGAATTTGCGATGCATCTCTGCTTAACGCTTCTCCACGTCATGGCTCCTCCCCCCATGCAAAACACACTATCGGAGGTAGATTTTCTGGAATCTAAGTTTGATTGGAAATCCGAGTCCGTGTAGCCGATGGGGATTAGACTATCTGACTAATAAACCAACATTCTATCTCGAGTTCTTTTCAGATACTTGAGAATGTTTTTTAACGGCGTCAATGTTCCTTCCTCGTTACTTTGATATCTTGCCACCATGCCTACGCAAAGCATGAGATATATCCGGTCTCGTCATGAGATTGCATACATAAAAGGCTTCCACGGTAAAAGCATAAGGAATGCCTTTCATGTAAATCTATCTCCTTTTTGTGTCTTAGGGCACATTTCCTTGGATAGATGGATTCCATGCCTGAAAGGTACGAAGCCTTTCTTGGAATCCTGCATGCTGAATCGTTTCAAGACAGTGTCTATGTATGAAGCTTGCGATAAGCCTATCATCCTTTTCTTGCGGTCTCGAGTGATCTTGATCCCAAGGATGTGCCCGGCTTTCCCTAAGTCCTTCATATCAAACTGTTTTGAAAGTCATGCCCTTACGTCTAATAACACCTTTACATCGTTCCCGATGAGCAGAATGTCATCTACGTATAATACTAAGAATACCAATGTAGTTCCGACACGCTTTTTGTACACACAACTTTTGAACTCGTTTTGATCAAACCCATAAGACTTTATAACATGATCAAAACATTGGTTCCAAGCTCTGGATGCCTGTTTGAGTCCGTAAATGGACTTCATGAGCTTACAAACTAGGTGTTCTTGGCCCTTTTCAATGAAGTCTTGGGGTTGTTGCATATAGATTTCCTCATCAAGACTTAGTTAAGGAAAAACTATCTTGACATCCATTTGCGGATTTCAAAATCGAGATCTTGTGACTATCGACAAGAGAATCGGGATGGACTTAAGCATTGCTTACTGGTGAAAAAAGGTTTCCTCATAGTCGATCCCTTCTTTTCTGAGTATAACCTTTCGCCACAAGCCTTGCCTTGAAGGTTTCCACCTTCCCGTCCGGTCCCCTCTTTCTCTTGTATACCCACTTGCAACCAATAGGTTTGACCCCATTAAGTGGTTCGACTAGCTCCCACACTCTGTTATGATCCATAGACCCCATTTCTGCTTTCATTGCCTTTTGCCAAGAAACTGCATCCTTATCTTGGATTGCCTCGTCATATGTCCATGGGTCCGATTCATCTTGTTCCGGGAATCAAGTCCGAGGACTCTCCTATCCCCATGAATCTCTCGGGTTGTCTTACAACCCTCCCACTGACGAGGTTCAGGTTGTGAAAGTGTGTCGCGTTTGGTATATCATCTTGTACAGTTAGTAATGAGGTTAGCCCCTTAGCTCACTTAAGGTAATCTCATACGGGTCTTCTTTCGTTCATATAGTCTTCCTCCAAAAATCTAAAGTGGGTGCTTATTATCACATTTTGATCTTGGGACCATAGAACATACACCCTTTTTGTTCCTCGAGGGGTATCATATAAATGAATTTTAATTACGATCGTGGATCCATTTCGGCTTCCTTGTCCAACACGCAGGTAGGACACCCCCAAATTCTCATGTGTCTCAAACTAGGCTTGCGTCCCAGGTCCACAATTCTTTGGGAGTTTTGGGAACCAATTTGGATGGCACCAAGTTGAAGAATAAGTCATTGTTTCCAAGGCATGACCCCGAGCGACTTGGGAAGATCCGCGATAACACATCATTGATCTAACCATTTCTAAAAGAGTTCTATTTCTTAAGCTCTGCAACCCCGCTTTTGTTGAGGGGTTAAGGTGCGATAAGTGGGATGCAATCCCTTCATCGACAAGTAGTTCAAAACTCATCATTTGAGGTACTCGCCTCCACGATCAGATCGTAGAGACTTGATACATTTTTCCCTATGATTCTCTGCTTGAGCCTTAAATTCTTTGAATTTCTGAAAGGTCTCAGATTTATGCTTCATAAGAAAAATATAACCGTACCTCGAGTAGTCATCAATAAAAGTGATGAAATACTCGTAACCTCCTCTTGCTTTGGTTGACATTGGACCACATACGTCTGTGTGAACGATTTCTAACACTTCTTTGGCTCTATTCCCCTTGGCTCTGAATGCCCTCTTGGTCATTTTACCCTCCAAACATGATTCGCAGGTTGGAATTGGTTCAACTTGAAGAGACTCTAGTGAACCGTCTTTCACCAACCTTTGGATCCTCTTTGGATTAATATGTCCCAATCTTAGATGCCATAGAAGTGTTTCGTTCACGTCTGATGAACGTTTTCTTTTATCGGAAACTTGATTGATGTGTTATAGGATACATTTCGTGAGTGGTGTGCCGCGATTAATTGTATAGAGATTACTTGACAACGTTCCATGACGAGATAAATTTATCATAAAGAGAAATGGTAACAACTTTATCAAAAGTAACCGAATATCCATCAAGGTAAAGTTTAGAAACCGAAATCAAATTCTTTCTAAAACTCGGAACGTAAAGAACATCTCTTAAAATTAAAACTTTGTCTTCAAAAGACAGGTGCACTTCTCCCACTGCTTCAGCTGCCACTCTCGTAGCATTGCCCAGTGTGATGAGGACCTCACTCCCACTAAGTTGTCGGGTCCGATTGAACCCCTGTAAACTTAAACAAACATGATCAGTGGATCCCGTATCCACCACCCAAAAATGGGAGGCATACGCCGCTAAGCAAGTTTCAACAACTAGTGTGTGAGAATTACCTTTCTTTCGATTCCTTTTGGGATTGGAACAGGCTAACCTCGAGTGTCCTACTCCGCCGCTTTCCAAAACTTTCCTCATGCTTGATTTCATGCTCTTACTTGACGTTGAGTCTGCTTGGTTTAACTTTCTTCTCTTTTCATCATCCTTATCACCACTTGACCTAGGATGAAAAGAAGATTTCTGTTTCCCCAAGTTCTTTTCCTCGCGCTCCCTTTCCCTTTCAACCAAAGAGAGAGCATTTACAAGATCATCCACTGTAAAATCTAGATCCTCCAATAGATACTCAAGATAGTGGTGATTATAGCTCTTTGGTAAGGATTGGAGAATGAAATCAATCTTAGTCTTGAAATCACATTTTTCGCCGAGGATCTCAAGTTCCTCAAATAGCACCATAACCCTAAGAACGTGTTGTGCTGCAGTCTTCACTTTTTCCTTTTTTAATTTAGCAATTTCTTGCTTCACACTTTGGATTGCCATATGGGTCTGATGTGCGAACATCGCTTCGAGATTCTGTAAGATGTCTGCAGCTGACTCATATCCTTCGTGAAGGCGTTTCAACGCATCTGACAGATGTGCCAGAATTATATCCTTCATCAATTCATTTGCCAGCTCCCATTCACCATATAGCATCTCGTCCCATATTCCGGCGCCCATAGCTGGTTTTTCGGGTTTTGGTGTATCAAGTACCCATTTGGAAGGTGATGCGGCTAAGACATGTTTTAGTTTGTATATCCAATCAAAATAGTTTTCACCAGTAAGCAAATTGTCTTTAAGTATATTGAACAGTGGATTAAAAGGTTGCGACATGATGAACTGAAATAAATAATAATATGCATAAGCACAAATATATCACAAAATTCGATCACATGTTTCATATTAAAATCTCCAAAAAAATATGAACATGCATCAGCCAACATCTCAAAACAGTTTAAATAAGCCACGTGGGGTGGGTCATTATTTAAACACATTCAAGCAGGTTACAAACAAGAACAGTTATAAACCTTTAATATCAGTTAATAGTTGGCTCTCACTTGACCAATATAAAATTGCGGGGACTTGAGGGAAGTATATGCATATCAATTTTATACCTAAGTAATAACCATGATTAAATACAGAATTATTATTTCGCTTTGATCGAGCCTCGTGGGGAGGGTCATCGTCACCACTAGTAATAATCCACAATCATTCGTTTGGAATTTATTCATGTGAAAGCTATCTTTTGACCGTCCCGTGGGGGGAATTTCTCCAAAAGAATTCACAAATAAATAAATCATGGAGGTCAATAATTAATTCAATTTTATTATCCGGAATAAAATTGTCAATTAATTGTTTAAGCATACTTAGTAATTTTTCGGAAAGTGATTTTTTTTTCAAAACATTTTCTCATGCATCATAAATTTAAACACAATTTAAATAAGTATAAAATAATGCATAAACATCAAGACAAAAAATTAAACATATTGGGCACATTTATCCAATTGTCATGGTTAATTTTGTCATGTCTTGATCTTGAGAAATCGTCTTCATAGCCTTCATCGTTCGTCTCGAAAAGCTCCCACTTGACCGTTTCAAAAAAATATCTTGTCAAGCCACGTCATCGACCAGTTCGCGGGTCAGAGTGCCCGCCTAGCACTCCCCCGGCCATGTCGAATGGCGTCCGTCGCCAGCGCCTAAAGCGCGGTCGCCCATCGCCTCCCTCCCCAGCGCGCCTCGGCGGCATCGCTGAAGTCGTCGCCGCTGTGCGCCCGTATCTCCGTCGCGCTCGCCCGTAGCGTACCTCGGCAACATCGCCCACCGAGCGCCCAAAAGGCGCCCTGCGTCGCCCGCGCTTCGCCTCGGCCAGTATCACCCGCCCGTGCAGTATCCGCGTTTTTGGGTGATCGCTTTCGCTCTGCCCCTCCGGCCTCGCCCTACACCCATTCGCGCCCAAAGATCCGCGTCAGCGCGTGCCTCCCTTGGCCGTTTAGCGCGGCGACGACGCCGCCTACGCCTGATTTGGGATCCGTCTTTTTAATTCTTCGTTTCTGCCTCCATTTTTCGATCCGGTTACAATTTATTTAAAAACTAAATAAACCTAGATCTAGACTAGTCTATTACATTGATCGAATCAAACAAATTCTAATCTACTCGTGGATTTTCTCACGAGGCAAAACGAATCCGAACTAATCGAATTAAAAAAACCACAATTTATATGCATGCATAAATATACACATTAAACTCCATGATAATTGGATACCTGCAAAAAAGATCTAGCAATTCTACTATCCAATTTCAAAATTTAATGACAGCGAATTAAATTACAATTTAAAATTCAGAGCCCGAAACCGAGGCTCTGATACCAGTTGTTGGGGAATTAATTGCCCAAATCTAGTCGGGATGAATATTTAAATACAAATTTAATTCTAACAATTATTACTAGCATGAATTAATTTTAAATTAATTCAAATAATAATTCAACAACAAATCATGCATATAAACAGTTAACGTAAATCCTACGAATGCGGAATTACTACGAGTTTACGTGAACATACCTCTTGGAATGGCAATGGTCTCGTCGATGAAAACACACCAAAAGACCTTCCCGAGTATTCCCTAGTCCTTGCTCGACAATCCGGTGGAAGGATGCTCGCGAACAATTAACAAAAGGAAAAATAAACTTTGTTGCACCACTTTTGTGGATTTACTAATTTTTCCAGCACATGGAATTGTACTTGGGAATAAAAGAATCATCCCCTATTTATAGATGGGGTGGTGGTCGAAATTTTGAGAAAAAACCAATGTGGAAAAATATTTTCTTGATCTCCAAGAAATCTTGAATATATCTCCTATATTCTTTTCTCCATAATTAAAATATTCCACAAAAATCCCACCACATCTTGTTATGGCAAATTTTCGAAAATTAAGAGACAATATTCCAAGATTTGGATCTTCTTGAATTTATGAGATATACTTGTATTTCAAGAAATACATATCTTCCATAATATCTTTTCAAGAAAATCTTTCTTTCCCTTTTATTTCAAAAAATTCGAAAATTTCACTTATGAATAACCAAGTGGGAGATTTCTTGAATTTAATGAGATAATCTTGTATTCCAAGAATACATATCTTCATTCCATAACAAAATTCAAAGAAAATCTTTCTCCCCTTTTATCCATAATTTTCGAAAAATATGAGGAAAATAAGCAACAAGTTTATTTTATTTTTAAACACCTTTTTTCAGTTATTGGACTTTATGTTGGGCTACTTAGGGGGCCTTTAGGAGAATTAAGATTAGACCTTCCAATGGACCTTGAATTATCAATATTGAGCCACAATATTATTCAAGCCCATAAATATCAATTAATCTCACTACATAATTAATATTGCACTATCCATCTTAACCCATATTACAGTTAATATGGCTCCGGTTATTATTTCCGTGTTTAAGATTATCTAGCCCATTAATTAATTCAAGCCCTTTGAAATAGCTTTCCATTAATTAATATATTTTATCCTTAGTAAAGGAACGGTTCAACATTATTATCCATAGGAAACTAGTTCCACTTGCAAGATTTGGTATGATAAAACTTATGAACCTCTCAGAAACCGTCGAACAAGTGTACTTGCACACGATTCTCCAGTATTAAATCTTAGCAATCGCATGTGACCAATAATATTGCCCAAGATATAGAGTATTGAATCTCATTGATTCTCTTCCGTAATAAGTCAAAGCAATAGTTACTAACCACACGCAATCTATTTAAGGGCGAAGATTAAGAAATAACTAACCATCGAGGTTTAATTCTTCCTAGTTCGGGTTCAAGAATTTGTCCTCTCAGAGGTCCTCTTCAATGCATCAGACATGCACTAGTGTAATCTCTTGGTCAAGACAAACCAATCTGAGCCTTACACTACAACCTTTCACGATGGATTGTTCATTTCCATCTAGGTCGTGAATGGTGTACTTTTTAGTTACAAGGAACCATTAATTTAATCTTCGTGATCGGTATCACTAAATTAACTACAATGTAACACATACTATTTATTGAACAGTTATGCAGTAAATATATGTAACATTCGATGATATTTAAAGCATCAGTGATAAACAATTTATTTCAGTAAATAAGTCCGAAATTCAGTCTGATTATACAAATTAAAAGCATACTTTTCAGTATAATCCCAACAGAATGAGCATGAAATAACATAGAAAACCCTATTTCGTAAATGTGGCGATGTTTTCTCTCTGCCTGACCGTTTTGCTGCGGAGTATATGGACAGGAGAAACGATGATGGATGCCATGCAAATTCATAAAATCCCGAACTCTACCATTCACAAATTCAGTACCCCCATCACTTTGAAATACTTTCACTGTACGAGAAAATTGATTGCAGGCAAAGGCATAGAAGCGAATTAAAACATCATAAAATTCAGATTTTGAACGTAAAAGATAAATCCACTAGAACCTAGAGTAATCATCCACAAATGCCACATAATATTTGAAGCCATCAGATGTAGAAATGGGTGCAGGACCCCATAAATCACAATGTATTAAATCGAGAACATCAGAAGCACGTTTCTCATTTAAAGAAAAAGACAATCTCTTGCTCTTTGCCAACTAACACGAAGAGCAAACACTAGGAGTTGGTAACACAGATGTAACAGATAAATGTCCTAGTTTATTTAATAAAGAAATTACTGAAAATGGGACATGCCCCAGACGTAAGTGCCACAAATCAAAACTAGCCTTCAAAACTTTATTCCGGATTGTTGCCACCAAATCCGGAACACCCCGATCAAGCAAATAAAGGCCTTTATTTGAGCCAGTATTTTCTTTGTCACCCGATTCTGAATCGCAAAGAATTTATCATGAAAAAATAACATCGACAGGATAATCCGCAGTTAATTTACTGATAGATAAAAGATTCTTTGTGATATGAGGCACGACCAAGACATCCAGTAATTTAACATCCTTAGACGGTTTACTAGTGCCAATATGAGATATATTTAAAGCATTACCGTTACCAACTGTTGGTCCCAAAAAATAATTTAATTTTATGAAAAAATGGGAGGGGGAGAAATGGTGATTTTAAAATTTTTCCTTTTAACTAATGTGTTTTGCTTATAACCAAATGCATATGACAAGTAAGAACATAAAGTAATAAATAACACAACAAAATATAGTGGTTCGGATACTCAAGCTCCTACGTCCACTCTCCCTTATCCATAGGGAAATTCCTTCAAACGGGACTTATCTCTCTCCAAGGGATAGCCTACAGATATTTAACGAGCTCTCACTCAAACGGGACTTATCACCCTCCACGGGATTACCATACAAGCTTTCTGACTATCTAAAACAGTTTACTCACTTCTTCTCTAGAGCTTTCTGGTTGACTCAACTGCAGCTTACTAACTCTTTACAACTCCAACAATCACACACAAACTATCTAACAATAGGGTTTGGTTGATGTCTCCAACTAGGTTGAGATTTCTCTTACAATGGTTTAGCATTTATGCTAAGGTTGGGAAAATCTCTCTAAGCTTAGGATATGTTGTGGGTTGCTTAGATTGAGTTTAAGAACACTCATGGATGTATTTGTATATCTACAGGTTTGTGTTCTATGGTGGGAATGCTTAAGTATATAGCTCTTGGCTCTGTAGCATTTTTTTCACATTCTCCACACATAATTTGATGGAAGATCTTGTATTTATAGTGTGGATTTGAATGTTACATTGGAGAGAATCACATTCAAATCCATACTATTCTGTAAGTTCTGCAGCTTTTTCAGGCTGGTTGTCTTCCTCTCATTGGTCCACGTCAATTTGAATCTAATGACTATATTCTTCAGGATCTTACGAGTCTTGAGGTTCTCACGAGTCTTGAGATTCTTCCGAGTCTTGAGATTCTTACGAGTCTTGAGATTCTTCCGAGTCTTCGATTCTTCCGGGAAGTCTTGAGGATACTTCCGAGTCTTCAGGATACTTCTGAGTCTTCAGGATACTTGATTTGAGACTTCTCTTCGATACGATCGGGTATATCGACACTTTCGGCTAACTAGCGAAGTTCGGCTCTTGACTTGCAACATCGACCCTCGGTCATTAGCACTTTTCGAGCTATCGATCATCAGTAACATTATGATTCTCAGTGATCATGACCTCTGATGATTTGTCTTCTGATTTCTTCTCCGATCGATCGGCTCACGATCGATCAAGTCAAAGATATCGGTTTATCAAGATCGGGTTATCTTATCTGATCTCGATCACGTCTGATCTCGATCAGTCTCATCTACTCCTCTTTTGATCTGCAACCTCCTCTTCTGATCTAATCATCTAGTCATCTAATCATTTGATCTGATCTCAGGTCCATCTGATCAGGTAACTTCTGATTCTTCTGATCAGCTGGCTTAGTTTTTCTTCTCTTCTGATTTTGCACAACTCATCAGTTAATTCAGAACTCATCTTACTCATCTGATCTCGATCATTGGTCCACGTCAGCTGAATCTAACGACTATATTCTTCAGGATCTTCTGAGTCTTCAGGATTCTTCTTAGTCTTCAGGATTCTTCTGAGTCTTCAGGATAATTCTGAGTCTTCAGGATACTTATGAGTCTTCAGGATACTTGATTCAGCAGACTTCTCTTCCTTTCGTCGATCAGTATCTCGACTTTTCGAGCTAAGCGAAGTTCAGCTCTTCGACCGGACATCGACCCTCGTGTCATTACTTTTCGAGCTATCGATCATCGAGAGCGTTCGATTCTCAGTGATCATGACCTCAGATGACTTGTCTTCTGATTTCTTCTCGCCGATCGATCGGCTCACACATGATCAGATCAAGATAAAGATATCGAAAGATATCGATTTATCCGCGACTGAGGTTATCTTATCTGATCTCGATCACGTCTAATCTCGATCAGTCTCATCTACTCCTCTTCTGATCTACAACCTCCTCTTCTGATCTGGTCATCTGGTCATCTGATCATTTGATCTGATCTCAGGTCCATCTGATCAGGTAACTTCTGATTCTTCTGATCAGTTGGCTTAGTTTTTCTTCTCTTCTGATTTTGCACAACTCATCGGGTTAATTGGAACTCATCGATCTCGTCGGTCTCATCTCAGAACAACCTCGTCGATCTCGATCATCTACTTCCGATTTCGTGAGTTCCCCTCAACTTGTTCTCTCGTTCCCCTCAACTTGTTATCGTGAAGTTAGCTTGAATAACACAAGTTGATAATGTTTTGGCATAATTCATCAAAACTAAAATATCCCAACAATTTCCCCCTTTTTGATAATGACACCACCCAGACTGACCATTCCAATTACCCGAGTTACCGCTCGAAGATTGGCCTCCCCAGTTACCCGGGTTGCCACTCGAGTTGGACCGATTGCCAAATTGTTGACGGTTGCCACTACCGTGCTGACCATGGCCACCAGAGTTTGATGAATGTCGGCCCCACCAGTCTGACCATATCCACTAGAATTACCTTTGCTCGAGTTTTGACCGCCGTAAGCGGGAAGAATGATCGCCCTGAAAGCGATGAATGCCAGCAGCGCAGAGCACGCCACCATCCATGGCTCGCAACATGGCCTCAAACCGACGAGGCGATGGAGTAAGTCCAAACTTTGGAACATAAGACAACGCCCGATCTTGTATCCGCAAAGGCGGCAAACCGCATCAAGGCGGAAGAAGAACCAATGACTTTTATCCTCTTCATCAATAGGATGGCCGATTGCAGACAACTGATCACATAAACCTTTAAATTTTTGCCATAATCTTCATTAGTGAGATCACCCTTGCGAAGAGAAAGAAGTTCCTCACGCAGGGAGTATGTGTGCGCCGCGGACGTGTCCGAGTAGGCCGCCTTGAGTGTCACCAACGCGGAGTGAGACGTATCGCACTCAAGAATTTTAGCAACGGCATCGACCGTGAGGGATGTGGAGACGACGCTCAGTAGTTTCTTATCCTTCATATGCCAAGTTTTGAAATCCAGATTCGGGGATTGGGTACCATCGGCGGAAGTGATGGTAGGAGAGGGCGCCACCGTTGTACCATCTGAGGAAGCCCATAAGATCGAAGCATTCCGCCATGTCGACAACCTGAATCCGCCACATCAGATATGTCGAAGTTTCAAGTTTGATTGTCACCATATTAATCATGGTATTAACAGGGAGGGGATCGGGAGTAGGTGCGGCCATCGCGAATCAGGGAGAGAGGGAGGGGTGATCGCTGAGATTAGGGATCACGAGAATGCAGAGTTTCACTGAGGTGAGAAATCTGGAGACGATAAGTCCAGATGGAAGCGCACCGGAGAAGACCGGTCCGGTGGGCGATGGAGAAGAGAGGCGTGCGCAGAAGCTTAGGATTTTTGGGATCGAATAGCTGATACCATGTGAGAGTGATTTGAGAATCACCGTTGAATTGGTGATTGAGAGAAATTGGTATTAATAACGTGAGATTACAAAGTTACAACAACTTCCCACAATACAAGGGAAGATAAGTATGAAAAATAAATCAAAGAATATTGACTATACAAATCTACGGTCAAACAAAATTAAATCATCCATTACTCCTATTAAAACCCAAACCTTATTTGAGTAATAGTATATAAAAGTCAGCAAAAAAATCCCCACAAGTTTTCCAGATCAAAATATAAGATTATATACACAAGATTATATGAAGTTAAAAAAACCTAACCTCAAAAATTATACGCCACGATATATCAAGCTGATTCCCTATAATAATGCGTCGCCCGCACCCTCCGCTGCCGCAGGCTCTCTCGCCTTCCTGCCCTATTATGCTCTTCTCAGTTTTCACCGATCTTTATTCTTTGTCGACGGACTTTATGGGAGAATATTTTAATGTTTCTTTCATCATACCTTCGTTTTGTTTTTTAAGGGTTAATTGGACTTAATTGTATAATTCAATTTATTATAAGGGCAAAGTTGTCCAAAAATAATTTTTCCAAAGCAAGCTTCTTTTTAATATATAAAAATAAGAGATGATCCATTGCAAATATAATTTATTTCCAAAGTATGATGTGTAGAGGATTTATTCGAAAAAAAACACGAAGAATTATAATTTTAATCTTTTTCTAAATTATGTTATTTGGAGGATTTATTCAGGTAAAAAACAAGGACAAAAACTTGTATAGACATGGTTCATCGTATAGACATGGTTCATGCTATGAACCCGACTCAAAGATGGCTCATACACTATAAACGGGTTAGAGATATACAATTTGAGCCTTTTTTTTTCTTTTTCTTTTTTCGCCCCTTCCTCTCTCCTCTCTTCCTTCTCCAGGTGCGACGGAATTATTAGTGTGGAATGATGATCTTTGCATTATACATATATATATATATCGTAATTGATATACCAATAGTATCCTGTTGGAACTTTTATTAACACAGATACGGTTTTTTACTGAGAAATTCCATAGTCCATGAGTTAACTTGAAAAAATCTAAACGCACAAAAATGCATGCGCCTATTCATCGGCATTACGGCTAAAAGGGCCAGCCCACATGGTTAACTCTTGAATATCACTGGAAAGCTCATACCTATCGGTTAAACCAATCACTACCTTCGATCATGCCTCAATGGTTGGCTAGATTAAGTCAGGTCATGATCTCCGCCTCAATGGTCGGCTAGATTACTTGTATTGAATCATGACCTGACTTAACAATACTCTACTATCATGTGCATTTGTGAAATGTAAGATTTGTTTTTACTTGATATATCGAAGGTAGTGATTGGTTTAACCGATAGGTATGAGCTTTCCAGTGATATTCATGAGTTAACCATGTGGGTTGACACTTTTAGCAGTAATGTCGATGAATAGGCGCAGGCGTTTGTTGGCGTTTAGCTTTTTTCAGGTTAACTCATGGACTATGAAATTTCTCAGTAAATTACCTTATCTGTGTTATAAAAGTTCCAACAGGATACTATTGATATATCAATTACGATCTTGTCATGGATGGTATCAGAGCCATGGAAGTGGAGTATGTTTTGTTAAATGGTTAATGATTCAATACAAATTGATTCTTATGAATCTGTTCAGGTTAAAAGATACTGTCAAAAACAGTATGATATTCCTGAAAATTTAGATCTATTAAATAAATGGACTATCCCAATTATTAAACCTAATATGGTTTATAAATTAGGAACTTTTGAAAAGTTAGGTTTTAAACAAATTGTTTAAACCTCAGTCTTCTATACCTCTTCATGAAGAAGAGATGGTTATTAAATTACTGAGTAAAAATAATATTTTATCTTACAAAAGAACTCATAAGTTCTTACATATTGGATGCGTTCAGGTTGCCTTTAGACCGCTTACCTTAAACGTTTTACCAGAAAGCTTTCTAGCTACCCTACGAGATGGCAGAAACCTTAACTGGAAACAATCCCTTATGGGAATTATAGAGTCTAGTTTGACTTTAGAACTTGTCTATTTTGAATCCTATCCTAATTTATCTCTATCTTTATATAATAGTAATATTCTTGAATCGTTAACATTAAATGTTAAAACTCATGGTTATAATTACATACCAAGTACTGAAGTTATGTGTATTTGTTATCGTATTTATTATAAATATTTATTTACACTAAATCCTATGAGTAAAAGAATTGAAAAAGACAATAATGAAACTATTCTTATTGAAACTAATTTTAGTAAATCAAACTGGGAAGAAATCACTTTCCCTGAAAATTGGACTATCGAACAATCAGTTCCTAAAATACCTATTATCAATAGTGATTTCCAACACATTACTCAAAGTAATAATGGAATTATTAGTATTGATTTTCAGAATAATCAAAGAAGACATTCAACTTCTTATTTTAGATCTATGTCTAATCATTCTTTCATCTCTCCTTTAGATTATGAGGTAGAATTACCTTCCAATTCAAGGGCTTCTACTTCTTCTTATAGAGAAGATATGTTTTGTAAAACTAATAATTACAATAACAAAAGAATAATTATCAATGAAAATAATATCATCCACAAAGATGGAATAGACCCCGAAATAATTTCGGATTGTAACTTTAAAATGTAATTTTATGGATGTTACAACCATTTTAATTTCTCTAAAGGATCTTCGACTAGAACTCATATAAATGATGAGTTCAACAATCCTAAATGGGATAAGTTTAGAATTTGGTATTTTAATTCTTTCTCAAAAGAAGATTTAAATTATTTTGTTGACAACTTTTATAAATTTTGTGAACAACATAATGAAATAACTTATTATGTTCCTTGGTTTATTAAGTCTTTTTATATAAACCATATTTTAGTTATTGAAAGAGATTATAAGATCGTTTCTGGAGGAACACAAAAATTTGTTTACCCTCCACATGTTCCGTTTCAAATTGAAAGAAATGGTAGGATTTTTAATTTCCTTCCATTCTCTAAAATTATTGAGAATGATGTTTTACAAATTACTGTGAAACATATTAATCAAATGATTGAGCAAAATAATTTTTGTAATCTTTATCTGTCTATTCTAGGTGAAGAAATTATCTCTTTACATGATAAAATAGATAGAATAATATCTCAAACTAAAATTCAGACTAAGTCTGATTTACTTGAAAAAGATAGTATTATTAAAACTGCTTCTTCAATACAGTCTTCTGTAGAATTGAAAGACTTCAAAATTGAAGCTTTTGTGTCTGATTTTGAAAAAAAATCATTAGTGACAAATTTGATAATCTGAATCTTTTTGTTTTAGATGATGACTTCGAAGAAAGTTCCATTACTAGTCCTATTGAGTTTAGTAATACTGATAATACTAATAGTATTAATAAAATGACATGGGTTGATGGGCCAAATTTATCTAAATATTATTATAAAAGACATACTCCTATGGATGTTCTCCATGAAGAACAAAAAAACTTCTTTAATACCTCTTATTCTGGAAAAGCATTTATGAATGGAATATTGATGGTGGTAGTGATAAACATATTTTTACACAATGTCATCGTATGCTTATGTATAGTTCTGCTTGTAGAATTAGCAGAAATAATGATTTACAAACCGCACAGGCTATTACTGTTGGTTTTACTGGTCAGCTTAAAGGTTGGTGGGATAATTATTTGAACCCATTAAATAAACAAGAAATATTTTCTTTTGTTAAAATTGAAGATGGTGAGGCTAGACCCAATGTTGTCTACTCTCTTGTTCTTACTATTCAAGAACATTTTACTGGTAGATTTACTAATAAATTTGAAAATACCAAAACTCTTCTTTTAAAAATGAAGTGTAAAACTTTAACTGATTTCAGATGGTACAAAATTTTTTTTTGTCTCGTATTTATGATATCCCTGAATGTAACCAGGATATTTGGAAGAACAAGTTTATTGACGGTCTTCCTTATTTGTTTGATGAAAGGATTAAAAAAAGTTCTTAGTACTTTTCTGTCTCGTATTTATGATATCCCTGAATGTAACCAGGATATTTGGAAGAACAAGTTTATTGACGGTCTTCCTTATTTGTTTGATGAAAGGATTAAAATAGTTCTTAGAAAAGAATCTGACCATATTGCTTATGAGTCTTATACTTTTGGTCAAATCATAAGTACTTGTATACAGGAAGGATTAAATCTTTGTAATGAAATAAAATTAAGAAATCATATTAAAAAAGATAATCTGTTAGAAAGAAAATAATTAGGTCATTTTTGTGACCAATTTGGTTTAGATAATCCTAATTCTAAAAGAAATTCTCATAAGAATAATAAAAGAGAATTTAAATATAAATCTAATTATAGAAAAAGAAAAAGATATTCTGATAATAAATAGAATAATCATTATGTTAATAAACAGAATAAATATAAAAATTATGATTATAATCATAATAAAAAAAACAAAAGAAAATTTTATAAAAATAAGAATTATCTTGATAAGATAATTTGTAAAAAATGTGGCAGAACTGGTCATTATGCTAATCAATGTTATGTTAAAAGACAAGATTAAAAATCTTGATATTTATGACAATTTAAAAGAAACACTTTATAAAATTGTAATGAATTCTGATGTCGATACTGATACAGAATCCAATGAATATTATATTGATTTCTCTTAAGTGTCTAACTCTTATATTAATGATTTTGATAAGAGTGAATGTAATAATGGTATTCTTGGTAAACCCTATCTTAATTGTGTGTGTGTATATATATATATATATATATACACACTAGCACGTAACCCCACGAATTTTGCGGAATTGAAAAAAAAATTACAATATTATATTAGATTAAATATTTCAAATATTTAATTAATATAATTAATTCAATTATAGACATAATTTTATTTCTTAATATTGTATGTGTATAATATACTCCCTTCATCACGAGCAAACTAAGCTTTATATTTTATCATTTCGGAAGTTCCAAAGAAAGCTTTATATTTCCTCTTTTATATTTAATTAATGTTGATTCTTAAAAAATCCCCAACTTTAGCAAGTTGGTAATATCTTCGAGATGATCTACGGAATACAGATGTTGCTTACATCCACACACAAATGTGATTATAGGATACACATATATATGTCCGGATTTGTATGAGATTCAAGTGTAAGCAGATGTTACCACTTATCATTAGACGTTCCAAAAGATCGCATGTAATGCTTTAAAAAAAAACCAACCTTATTCTTTCAGCCCTTTTATTGATTCCATGAAATTAATATGTTTGAACCTGGTAAGCTCCATCTAACCAAGGAGTACCCAAATTACTTACCTCAATACTCCTTACAATATGCAAAATAATTATACAATTGCAATAAACATTCATAACCAATTCATAACTTAAATTACTTACCTCAGTACATTCTGCAATAGAAAAAACAAAATCAGATGTAATATAAAATATACTTACACATTTGCAATAAACATTCATAACCAATTCATAACAAAAATTACTTACATCAGTACTCCATGCAATATAAAAAACAAACCCAAATTAAATATACAACACAAATCATATTATCAAATTCATCATACCTAAATACTACCTACAATATACAAAATAAATACACAATTGCAATAAACATTCATAACTCATTCAGAATTCAAATTAGAAGAATCACTATAAACAAAAAAAGAAGAAACTCATCCACAACTAATTTAGCACTCAAATTACCTACCTCAATACTCAATTCTCTGCAATATACAATTGTAATAAATATTCATAATCAATTCAGAATTCAAATTAGAAGAATCGCTATGAACAGAAAAGAAAAAACTCATCCACAATTAATTTAGCACTAAAAATATAAAAAAAACGCCATGTAATATACAAAATAATTATACAATTGCAATAAATATTTATAATCAATTCAAAAAAATCAAATTACTTTTAAATTAGAAGAATCACAATAAAATTAAATTAACAAATTAGAAGAATTGCTATGAAGAGAAAAGATGAAACTCATCCACAAATAATTCAGCACTCAAATTATATCTTACCTCAATACTTCTCGCAATATAAAAAACTCCATGCAATATACAAAATAATTACACAATTATAAATATGTTTATTCTAAAAGTTAAAATAAAAATCAATCGCTTGGAAAGCAACAATGAAACTAAAATAGAAGTCACCAAAAAGCTCTATCAAAATTAAATTATTTTGGTATCAAAATTAATTAAATGAAAAATTTTCACAACACATTCTAAATAAATAATATAAATTCTGTAATAAAACCTTCACAGCTACTTCTCTCAAATCCGTAGTTGGTTTCCCAAATTGAACAGGGTCTCATCATCATGATCCCAAACTATAAACTTTGTCTCCCTACATATTGAATTGGGCGATATGGGCATGCCTTTCGGGGGAAAAAAAAAAATATATTCGGATGTGAATATAATCACATCATATCTTTTATAAATAAATGTGATAAAAATAAAAGTATTTAATTTAATTAGATAAATTAAAAAATTAATTTAAATACTATCAACTTTTAATGAAAGTGCACCAATAATATGATTGAATTGGGCTTTGCGTAGACTAACGTGGTTTCGCCACATAGGCTAAAATAGGTTTACCAATATATAGTATTAAGATATATATATATATATATATATTGAAAGGGTACTCTTTGCATTATTATACGATTAAATTTATTATTTTGTAATTGTAATAATGAGAGTTTTTCCTAATAACAGTAATAGTTTTATAGAATAACAGTGATAATTTTATAGTATAAGAGTGTTAGTTTTATAGAATAACTGTTGGGATATTTTAGTTTTGATGAATTATGTCAAAACATTATCAACTTGTGTTATTGAAGCTAATTTACAGATAACAAGTTGAGGGGGAACGAGAGAACAAATTGAGGGGGAACTCACGAAATCAGACGTAGATGATCGAGATCAGACGAGGTTGCAGACGAGACTGATCAAGATCAGATGAGTTAGATGAGTTCCGGAGTTAACTGATGAGCTGAGCAAAATCAGAAGAGAAGAAAAGCTAAGCCAGCTGATCAAAAGATCGGATGACCAGATGATTCGATCGATGATCAAGAATGCAGAACGAGCTAATCGATGATCGAAGAAGAGCGCATAAGATGATCGAAGAAACCGATCGAAGATCAAGAGAAGGTTGCAGAAGAAGAGAGTAGATGAGACCGATCGAATCGACGCGGATCGAAATCGATATGAAGATGAGAGCAGATGATCGAGATCGACGTGATTGAGATCGACAAAGTAAACCGATATGCTAACCTAATATGCTAACATGATGTACTAACTGATGCGTATAAACCGATATGTCGACTGATGCTATACCGACCCGATCATGTGAGTTGATCGATCGCGAGAAGAAATCGATATCGAAACCGTAAATGCGGATATCAGACGGGCGAGAAGTCATCGGAATAAGAGAAGTCATCTCAAGTCATATTCACCGAGAAACGTAACGCTGGCGATGATCGTTAGCTCGAAAAGCTAATGACCTGAGGGTCGATGTTTCAATTTCAAGAATCAACTTCGGTACCAGAGTGTCAAGATAATCCGATCGCATAAGGTCCAAGAGAAGTCCGTGAATCAAGAATCGAGTCCAAGGAAGCTTGAGTTCAAGAAGCCGAGGATCGATAAACACGAGACTCGGAAGATCCTCAAGAATATAGCCAAGTTAGATTCAAATTTTGACGTGGACCAATGAGGGAAGACAACTTGACTGGAAAAGCATAAAATTGCAGAAAGTTCTATTAGAATAGTATGGATTTGAATGTGACTCCTTCCAACGGTAACATTCAAATCCACACTATAAATACAAGTTCTTCCCTCATTATCGTGTGGAAAAATCGTGAATCATCCATCAAGCCAAATCATCAAGCATTCCCACCATAGAACACCGAAAGCAAGAAATACACGCATATATTCAAAGAGTGTTCTAGAACCCAATCTAAGCAACTCACGATGTATCCTAAGCTTAGAGAGATTTTCCCAACCTTAGCATTGAGGCTAAACAAATGTAAGGGAAAATCTCACCATAGTTGGAAACCAAACAAACCTTACCCAAATCAGTCGGTTAAGTTTGTAGGTGAGTGTGAACTCGGTAAACATCTAGCAATCCCGAAAGGGAGGGTAGGCAATCCCGAGTGAGGGTGATAAGTCCCGTTGGAGTGTGAACTCGGTAAACATTTGTAGGCAATCCCGTGGAGGGTGATAAGTCCCGATTGAGTGAGAGCTCGTTAAATATCTAGAGGCGAACCCGAGAGGGTGATAAGTCCAGTTGAAAGGAATTTCCCTAGGAACAGGGAGAGTGGATGTAGGAGCTTGAGCCTCCGAACCACTATACATTGTTGTGTTGTTTACTGCTTTATGTTCTTATATTGTCATATGCATTTGATTATAAGCAAAACAACACACATGAGATTAAAAAGAGAAAAATCTGTAATCACTCTGCCCTCACCCCTGTTTTATATGCATCGCACGAAATGTTTTGCTTCCGCACGCGCTAAATGGGTTTTCAAATAGGGACCATCAATAACAGTGAGAGTTTTTCATAATAACAGTGATAGTTTAATAGAATAACAGTGATAGTTTAAAAACATTATAGTGACAGTTTTATAGTATAATAGTAAGAGTTTTATAGGATAACAGTGATAGTTTTATAGCATAACAGTGATAATTTTATAGGAATGACCGCGAGAAGCGGCGTAACGGCAAGAGTAGGCGAGGCGGCTGAAATGAGCGTGCGACGGCACGAGAGAGTGGAAAGAGCGAAGCACATGGAATGCAATTGGGGCAAAAATTCGGGTCAACTCATCCCTCATAATATGTCGTATTAAATTAGGGTTTATAGTGTGAACCTCGTTTATATGAGTGTTAAGGAATGACCAAGTATAATATATTTCCAAATTCTATTATGTTGAACATTCATAACATAACATTCACTCATTCCAAATTCTAGCTATTTCAAGTTAGGTAGTTAGGAGGGGAACAATTAAGAGGGTAAGTATTTAGGGCAATATTATAAATAATAAATAAATGAGTTGATCTTCCATGAATAAGTTTCTACAATGAACTTAAATTATTTGACTCATTTCGCTCAATTCAATAAATTTTTCTAACTCACTAAATTTGACTTGTATTATACCATGAATAGATTTACATGTCCATTAATTAAAAACAAGATTCACCCTAGAGTTTGCCTAAATAAATAACCCTTATTATTTGTCCAAACTATTAAGGAACAAAATATTATATAAGACGGATTGTATTTGCTCATGTTATATATTCTCCCCATCTCATACTTAATTTCTTAATTTTCATTTTGGTTCATCTCATTTTTTATTTATATTTTATAAATGGCAATAAAGAAATTTTGTTTTACAACTATATCCTCCCAAGTCCCAACATCTCATTTGATTATTTTATACACACTAAAAGTCACTTTATCCTCTCATCTATTTTAATAATAAAGTAGAAAGATCTACAATACCTTCAATTAAAAATTATTTTATCCCCTCAAATATTAATAAACAACTAAATATCGCGCAAATATTAAATGGTCAATTGAGTGCGAGACGGAGGGAGTAAAATGTAAGTTTATATTGCTCCATCTTAATCATATTTTAAAATTATACATGAACTCAAATACTAAATTAAAGATTCATATTGTATATGGGAGCGTCTAATGCAAGACTCTCTTTTAGAGCGGTTTAGTGATATGAAATCTAAATAAATATAAAATCATCTGATATATTTTACTTGTACATGTGATATATTTAATTTTTTAAAATATTTATTAAGATGTATTTTAAGTGATAATTCTTGACATTAGAAATACCATAATATTTGAAATGTTTGTTAAGACTCTCTTTTAGAGTGGTTTAGTGACTCCTTGATATTAGAAATATCATAATATGAATCATTTAACAAAAATGAAAAAAAAAAAAGGAGTACAAATTTTCAAGTCGAAGGAAAAAACTATCAATAATAACAAACATTTACGGCCCATTTGGTAGGTAAGATATCGGCTCAATCGTGGATTTATCATGTCAATTTTGGGTGTTTGGTTGGTATGTTAATAACTCATGGAAGCCCAAGATTATTCTTGGGCCGGCTCCTATTTATTGTTGGTCTTTAGCTTAATTGTTGTTTCAAAATAGGTAAGTTTAATAATCAGAGCCCAATAGTAACACGCGCAAATTTTGGATCTTCCAAAAATACCCCTGCCATATATAAACTTTGTTCACGTCTATTCACCTCATTCATCTCATCAAAATGAATCGTCTTCTTCGCTCTGGCGATTTTCTTCTTCCGACAAGGGTTTACTATACATTCATGAAGGTTTTCTCCATGTAGATCTACCGCTCGAAGACATCTTGTGTTGGTTTGGTATGTTTGTTCGCTCTGGTGATCGTCTTCTTCCGACAAGTTACTGTACATTCGACTAGGGTTTTCTCCGTAATGATCTATCGCTCGAAGACACAGTGTGTTGGTATGTTTTCGATATTGTCTTTGTTCATGGTGTGTGTTTGATGCAAAGTTGTTTTTAGGGTTCATTTAGGGTTCGACCGTCTCACATGTGGGTATTTGTGTGTTTTTCGAATTATTGATTTGAGTTTGAATGTATTATTTGCACAGATCCATTATTATTGTATTTGTCTGACATTTACACTTGAGATTGTGCCTTATGGTTCTTTGATGCAGAGTTCTTTGATTTGGTTTGTTGTTGTTTGATTCACGATTTTATTATGATTGGGTTGTGTACGGTTCAAAAATTGATAAATTATTTCTTATTTAAAAGTGGTGTTTGATGCACGATGATTGAAAAGATGGCTTTTGTTCTAATTGATGTGGGGTTGTCAAACATTGATAAAGTATTTCTTATGCATAATGTTTGATTTAAATACAAGCACTTTGATTTCTTATACGGTTCTATTTTTTTTTGGTAGATATTGTTTGTCATGGAAGCCTTCATTCCCAAAGCGTATGATCTACCTGCTGGGATACTTGATGAGATGTCCATAGGATGGACTCTTTGTGAGGAAAAAGAGCTTTTCGATGGGATCATATTTTATCTATGTCGTATGAGTAATCACATCAATGAAATAAAGTATGTTGTGAGAACATGGAGTCCAAATTATGAAGTTTGCAACATATCATTTGCAGAAGATTTTATGTAGTATGTTCACTATATTTTTAATCTAGTTTATTCCGCAAGTGTACGGCGTAGATTATAGCACGTAGTGAGCACGAGTATCGTATTCACGAGGATTAGCTCTAGTATCTATTACAATTTTAATAACCTATTTTTATCTAGAAAATCAATAATTTGGATGGTGGGTTTTGTTTAACAAAGAAAATTAAAATAACTAAGTAATCAAATAAATTTATAGCAAGTAGCGAATTAACGTTTTTAGAATAACCAAATAAGATAAAGTGGATCCTAGGACTTATGATTTCAATTAAGATCAAATTCACATACGAATCAATTCAATCAACTATTTCATTAAGTATTCTTATAAAGGTATCACTAAGGAAGATTAAATCATCTCTCGATCTCATTAATCTTGTTAGATATAATTATTTAAGAGTCTGTATCTCAACTTCGCTCCAATAATTACTCTTCTCAACAAATCAAGATTATATTCCTCTTTTATTGTGAATCTCCTCTCTCGAATGTTGACTCGCAATAAATTATGCAATCCTATGCTCAACATTTGAATCTCCTCTCTCGAATATTGCTCAAATAAACAAACGAATTCAATTATGTGGCCTTTGTAATTAAACTCACAGGATAAAAGGATGCATAAATAAGAATAACAAAACGAAATTCATCAATTGAAATCAATCCGTGCAAAAATAATCATAATCTACTTTCATGTCCTAGGATCTCAAATGAGTTTAGCTAGAAAAATTCATAATGAAAATAATAAATAAAAACATTAAAAGTAAAGAACTAAATAAACTTATTGTTTGCCGCGGTGTCTCCAACTCCAAACTGGTACTGCTTTCTGCTCCTTAATTTTTCGATACTCTGCTGCTCCTTGTCTTCTCAATATATATATCTCTAGGGCTGAACTTATTTTTGGTAGAGATGCGTCCCAATCCTTTACTTTTTGTGCAAGAAAGAATCCTCATATTAAATCATAGCGTATCTTGCCTCCAGACTGAGATTTATGACTTTTAATTTATTTCCTTCCACTGCTTCATTCCATGACGGTGCCTTCTTCAGCATGATTTTATCACACATATGGTAATTACTTTCTTCTTTGGGCTCATGGCTTGACTTGGGCTGATCTATGTTGATTAAAAATGAAATTAATTTGGCCCATGCGCCCATGCCCAACATGGATATGCATGGCTGATTATTTACGTGCAAGTCCAAATTCTCGTCGTGCTACGTCATATCTTCGTTATTTTGTCCATAACTTGAGCTCTCGAACTCCGATTTACTCGATTCTTGTTTCGTTGTGACCCTCTCTTCAATGCGCTTCTAATGGGATATCTTTGAATCATCTTTGATTCACTTTTTATGCTCGTTTTAACCTGAAAGCAATCAAAATAACACATCTTGTGCTATTCTTCAAGAAATCATCATATCACATCTTTTTAAGCTATATATAATTGTAATACGAGTTAAAATGATTCATATTTATGCGTTAAAACCATAGAAAAACCCCATTTATCATAGTACCAATGATAAATGCAAGAATATATGTATGTGGTTGGCATATGACATCTCCAATATATCCTATTTGAAAGTGGTACTAAATGAAACAAGTGATATCCAAATAATAGCTATGTTATCTACGGTTATTGGATGTACACAAACAACTATAGTACACTTCAAATGATAAATGCTTCTAATTTGCACATCCCATGTGTAATAAACAAAGAAATGGTTAATGCATAACAACAACCAGTAAACTATGTCACTGCATAAACAATGATAACATTCTACAACAAAAACACCATTTCAAACAACTAGGTCAAATCTAGATTAAAACTACACAATGTTTATACATATATGCGGTAAGTCGATAGTGTCCATTCTAGTAATGCATCCCTACAACAAACCCAACCATAACTAAAGAAACAGCTACGAAAATCACGAGCATGTTTACAAAAACCCAAAACCAAATGGATTCCGATGTGGGGGCACTCGCAATTCCTGTGTGATCTTTGTTCAATTGACGGCGACGATGTTCACCATTTCTAGATGAATCGGATGTTGCATCTGAGAAAAATGATCATTCCTCTTCCAAATTTGCACCCCTCGTGTTACCGGTAGTTGTTTGATTGATATTCGTTCGATTATATTTGTCACACCATATAAAGTTTTTCGGGTGCCTTCCATCAACGGGACATTTGTAAAAGTAACGGTCATGATGTGCAGACCTTCTACTGGCACATAACAGTAGCATAGTACCCCCGCCACACCAACAAGCAGGCGAAGGTAGATATTGTTCATGGCTAGACATCCTACAAAATCAATCATAGTTATATTGCAGGGGTGGAGCTTCACTAATGCACATTGACATGTTTAAAAGAACTTATATATGAGACCACTATGATACCAATAAATTGTATGGGTCTAGAAGAACACTATGATACCAAAAACATATTAAAGAGCTCACATCATCATGACCATACATTTATGTTAGAACTACAGAAAGAACAACTGCCCTAATCAAACAATTTGCTACTTAAGTCATATTAGAAACTTATCCACAAGCACTAGCAGAACTCCAAAAAGAATCATTCCTAAACACATCATATTGCCTCAACAAACAATTTGATAATCAATGTGAACATGGAATGTTAACAACAAACTGGGATAAATTCAGCAGAACCCCATCAAGCACCACTAACAAAGAACATATTGCCACATCAATCAATTAGCTACTCAAGTTATGTTAATGTAAACATGGAATGTTAACAACAAACTGGGATAACTTCAACAGAACCCCATCAAGCACCACTAATACAAAAAACATATTGTCACATCAATCAATTAGCTATTCAAGTTATGCTAATGTTAAAATTGAATGTTAACAACAAACTACAATATCTTCAGCAGAACCCCATCAAGCACCAATAATACAAAGAACATATTGCCACATCAATCAATTAGCTACTCAAGTTTATGTTAACATAGCTATCAGATTCGTTCACACGTGGATATTTCATCCAACCTAAACTTTCACAAAAATTTACTTATATGCACAAATAGTTGATAGGTAAAGAAAGCATAAACACTATGATAAGTATAATAATTTAGAAAATAATCAATTTTTGCTTATATTACCTTGACGAATTTGCTTATATTTCCTTGACGAATTGATAGGTAAAGAAAGCATAAACACAAAGAGTAAATTTGCTTATATTACCTTGGCGAATTAAAATACCACGGTTTATGGAGAGTCATCGTTTTCAACACGAGTAGCCGGTGTTACGTCGTTATCAGGGCTTCGGGCGAAGATGTAGGACGAAGCGAAGCTTTCTTGTTCGTGTTTAGGGTTGCGAACAGAAGGGGGTCGCCGGTGAGATTCAATAGGAGATATCTATCTTTGCACCGCCTGTCACCTTGATGGTGGACGAATCGTCGCCGGTGAAATGCCCTTGGTTAGGGATTTGAATATTCAGTTGAGAAAAGTGAAGAGATGCTCAATTATTATGCAGGACAAAGGTGTAATTTTTTGTTCAATTGGAGGGTAAATGAGTCATTTAGCAGGAACCCTTTCAATTAATTTGATGGTGTACCAAACACACACAATACAATCTCAACAGGCCCAAATCATGGTCTTATCTTTAATCGGTCCAATCTATTGGATAAACCAACATGCCTACCAAACGGGCCCTTAAAATGATGAGACATAATAATGAGTGTGTTTCATGTTCATCCAGGTGCATCATGCACTCATGGTTCATTTTAAAACTATGCAATTTGTAATACTGAAATATGCAATTTGTTTACATTGTATCATGCAACTATTTTTCTATATTAATAATTGCATGATTCAGTGTAAACAAGTTGTATATTTTAATATAATAAATTGTATGATTTTAAAATACAATATAAGTGCACTATATACCCGAATGCATAAAAACTTAATTGTAAATCTCATATACATTTAAGTGGGAATGGTGCACAGTGCACTTGAACGTGCAATGAATGCCTAGCATAGAAATAATGTTCTCTTACTTTATTCTTTCTACTCCATTTTTCAGAACCCAAATCAAACATAATAATCATTTTATTTTCATGATGTAATAATATATATTTATAAATTGTGGCTATTTTCCATCATGTTGTGGCCTAACCTCTTCCCAGCAGTCATAGTCTGTGGTTCTTGGAAGCGTCTCTACCTCTACAAATCTCCTCTCTACTTCACACATAACTGTAATTTAGGGTAATACTCTAGAAAAATCGAGTCATCTTTTCTTAGAAAAATTGCAGCAATTCCTCTGTTCAATGGCTTCTGCAATGCTCAACGGAGCTGAAAACCTCACTCTCATCAGTGGGTTTTCCCCAAACCCCAAAGGATTAGGTTTTCTTGGCTCAGGTTTTCACGGCAAGAATTTCCCCAAATTAACCTCAATTTCTTGCGCCAAGATTTCAATTAGGTCCACAAGGTACAAAACCCTCATCCCAAAATGCAGCGTTTCAGCATCCAGGCCCGCCTCGCAGCCCAGATTCATCCAGCACAAAAAAGAGGCGTTTTGGTTCTACAGGTTTCTGTCGATTGTGTACGATCATATCATAAACCCAGGGCATTGGACTGAAGATATGAGGGACGATGCATTAGAGCCGGCTGATTTGTGTAATGTAAATATGAAAGTGGTGGATGTTGGTGGAGGAACAGGGTTCACCACTTTGGGGATTGTGAAGCATGTGGATGCTAAGAATGTGACGATTCTTGATCAATCGCCTCATCAGCTTGCTAAGGCTAAGGAGAAGGAGCCTTTGAAGGAATGCACTATAATTGAGGGGGATGCGGAGGATCTCCCTTTTCCTACTGATAGTTTTGATAGATATATTTCAGCTGGGAGGTATAATATTGTTGGATTTTTTGTGCTTATTGTTGGTTTATTTATTAATCCCTGTGTTTAGTTTCTTTGATGTTGTAGGAATTTAAGGGGGTGTTTTGGATCACTAATGAATTGTGAGAATCACTTTTGAAATTCAAAAGCTGTGAGGGGGCAACTTTTGAAAAAAAAAAAAGAGTGATTCTGCCCCCTCCAAAAGCAGTTGCAAACACCCCTAAGTTGGGTTGAAGCATGGTTTTGTTGGATTATCTGAATATTTGTTTGTTTTGTTACTTTCTTGTTAAACTTCAATGAGGTTTTGCACTCTGGCATTATGTCCCATGCTTCATTTTATTATTAGTTCATTCTATTATTGGTTCATGTAGCATGCCCCAATTATTTGGGATTAAAGGCTCTGTTTGTTTGTTTGTTTGTTAATATGTTGTGTCATTGCTAGACCTAATCGGCCTATAATCTTGCTAAATGACAGAGTGATTTGGTTATTGAAGATTTTTTAGTTTTCTCCCTAATTTTGGAATGGTTAATCTAATCCAGCATTATATAGTTATAGAAATGCAACTTAGTTTCCTGGTGGTTGTAATATTTTGCATCTTGAAATGTAAACCGAGTTCAAGATTTAAAGTCGACATTGTGAATCACCTGAAGAATACCATTACTTAACTTTTTAATTATATCTCTGAACGTTTGATTATAAAATACGGTCAAGATTTTATTGTAGTGGCAAAACTGTTTAAAACATGGTTTCAATTAGCTGCTAATTGAGTTTGTGGAGAGGTTATTTTTGGTAAATCATGTATTAGTTTAATCATTTTGTGCATCTTCTCAGTATTGAGTACTGGCCGGACCCACAACGTGGAATTAGGGAAGCTTATCGGGTTCTAAGACTTGGAGGAAAGGCATGCTTAATTGGTCCTGTGTACCCAACGTTTTGGCTGTCTCGTTTCTTTGCAGATGTGTGGATGCTCTTCCCGAAGGAGGAAGAGTACATTGAGTGGTTTGAAAAGGCAGGATTCAAGGATGTCCAACTTAAAAGGATTGGTCCAAAATGGTACCGCGGTGTTCGAAGACATGGGCTCATCATGGGATGTTCGGTTACAGGTGTAAAACCCGCATCTGGAGACTCACCATTGCAGGTATTTTCTGAATGTTACTTTAACTAGGGGTATCTGCCACAAAATCTTGACCTTTTACTTAATTTTATTTTTAACCAAACTTTTGGATAATAGCAAAAAAAAAAAGAAAATCATGATTTTAACATCTCAAGTGCAATTGAGACGCTGGCAGTTTGAGGCCTGCCCGATATACAAACAGCGTCGTTTGTTTGGCCTGCTAACTTGTGCAAAAAAAATCACAACCTTTGACCTAATTGCATTTTAACATAACTTTTGGATAATTGCAACAAAAATCACGAATTTGATGACGATGTTTGTATATCGTGCAGGTCCTATACTGCCCATTGTGTCAATTACTATTGAGATGTTAAAGTCATGATTTTTTTTTCCCAATTATCCACATGTGGCTAAAAATGCAATTACGTCAATGTTCGTGATTTGTGTTGATTCAACCTTTTGAGTATTAATTGCAAGGCAGATCTAACATTACACCTCCACCAACTATTGCTTTGCTCGTTTTAAATCAAACTTTCTCACTGCTTGTCCAGATGAAAGAAGATAGTACCTGCTTGCAAACCCTACTCCACGAGTAGAATCACTTTTTCTTTTCAAAAAGCTGAGTCTAAAAGCTTTTCAAAAATATTGCTTCTGGACCACATTTTAAAGTTTCAAAAATGCCCTTAATCTTTTGATGAATTTTAATAGTGAGTAGTGAACGAATCTTGTTTCCTTTAAAATTCGTCGATATCTGCATAAAGGTTTTCCTAAAAAAATATATAAACAAGAATCCTCTGTTTTCATTGTTAACTACTTGTGAGATTGCTTTGGAAACCATAATTCTATACCAGGATCTTTCTACACTGCTTATTCTACTCAATTTTTATAATAGTTTCAGCTCTTTCAAGCTTAGGAATTTAGATGTGTCTATATTTATGAAGAATTGATGACTGGTACTTGCTATTCTATTTTAGGCAAATTCTTGTATACACCAGCTATACTGTGCAGTTGGTGTGTGTTTTTAATGGTTTTAGTTTTCGCTGAACAGTATTACCTGCTTTTGTTGAACAGTATCAGTTGTTTTCATTGAACAGTATTAGTTTTTTTCACTTACCAGTATTAGTTGTTTCTATTAAACAGTATTAGTTGTGCACCAATTGCACGGTGCACCTGGTGCACACAAGTGGTGCTCTCTATTTTATTATGACATGATGTACATCTCTTCCTCATTCGATGCCAGAGTTTTATTAATTATGATTTTTTTCCTTTCCAGCTCGGTCCTAAAGCAGAGGATGTATCAGAACCTGTAAATCGGTTTGTATTCCTTTACCGATTCCTTCTAGGCGCCATGGCTGCAACCTACTACGTGTTAGTCCCAATTTACATGTGGCTCAAAGACCTAATCATCCCCAAAGGTCAACCCATATAAGAGGCTGCTATGATAATAAATCCATGTAGTCTTGCTATCAGAGATTTCGTTTCTGTATTTCTCTGGAAATTTAACTTGCAATTTCCCAAGTTGTTCCGTTTGTGGATCGATTGGCAAGTAAGTTCCGTTTGTAGTTTTGTGTTTATGAATCCAGATCAGTGAACTAAGATGCACATCTTTTGTGATTTTCGTGCAGAAAAGAAGTTTGTTTTGCTTATGCCCTGTTCCCTGTCCTTCGGATGTAAAATCACACAAAATTCACATCATAACTCTCACATCTGTCCATCTGATTGCTGGTTTAATTTGTTCATTCATAATATTTAATTATCAAGGCAAAGCATGCTTCATATTGGCACTTTTTGCAGAGAGTTTTTGAAAAGTTACTTAAAAAACTAATGCTTTATTTACGAAAGAAGATATTACTACAAGCTAATAAGTTATTTCATTGAAGGTTAAAGAATAAAAAACAATCTAACTTATTCAATTGTTTAATTGAAGGTTAAAGTATAAAAAGAATCTTAAAAAATTCTTACTTTAAAATATTACCTATTTTGACGAATTTCTTCAAATTTTATGGTTTATGTTAGAATAATAAGTATAGATGGACCTTTAGTGAGCCTTTATTAGAATAGTCTATTCATTTGTATATATATATATATATATATATATATATATATATATATATATTCTGACCTAATTCAATACATGAAAATTTAAAATATAAAGTATATTTTTGACAATCTTGAGCTTAATTATCATTTTGAGGACAAAATTTTAAATTTTACATTAGCAAGATAAAAGCTTTTTCATGTTACAAAAATTCGTATTGAGCTTATTCTTTTCCTATCCGGCCACTTCAATTGGATACTCTTGAAAATAATTTATGGGTGATTATGAAATCGGGCAACCCTTCAATTGGATACTCTTGAAAATAGTTTGTGGTTGATTGTGAAATTGGAGTAACACTCTTATCAATGAAATTTTTACATGAAACTCCATCATTGTTTTGTGCAAAAACAGGCGCGTTATGTGTACAAAAATATTTTTTAACTTTTGTTAGTTTTCATTAGAGATGTTAAGTTGGTGTACCTGTTTGGGTCAACATCCAAAGTTTTTCGTGATTTCATTTTAGGTATCTATGGTGAAATTTTGGATTTGATTTGTTGCATTTCCGAATTGTTTCTTTTGGTTGGTTTGTAGTTTTGAAGATAAAATGTCTTATTGGATTGTCATTATTGTCATGGGATTGGAATGGATCAAAGGAGATTGTCCAAAATTGCGCAATAAATTTGGCCACTTTAAAATCTATTATTTCTACTAGTGAGTATGCAAGGTTCTTTGCAATTTCGAAGTGAAACGAAAAGCAAGTTCATCTATTTTCCCTAGTCGGATAATTCTAATGCATGTCTTGTTTCCTCATCATCCAAATGGGTCATTGATTACGGTGCCACAGATCATATGACGGAGTAATCCAAACTTGTTCTCTATCTTTTATCCACATAAAACCGCATTTCGTTATTGACCCCGATGGTTCACAATCTCGTGTTATTGGATCGGGATCTTCAACCCGACATCATCCCTATCCTTGTCATCCGTTCTTAGTCTCCTGAACTCTAGTTTAATTTAGTTTCGTGAGTAAACTTACTCGCCAATCTTAGTTGTTGTGTCTCATTCTATCCAGGATCATTGCTTGCTTCGGGATTCCCGGATCTTACGACAAAGAAGATTATTGGTAAGGGACATGAATCTGGCGGCCTCTACATCCTTGAGACACATCGTGACTAATTAAAAGAGCCCTTTGCAGAACCAAATCATTCCCATGGATACACATACAATCGGTTGGGTCATCCTTCTTTTAGTTAATGAAGAAGATGGTGGTCCTTGATTTTTATGGTTGTCATCTCTAGAAAATGAATCTTGTCATTTTTGCTAAGCTAGGTTATATTAGTTTGAGTTAAAGTTGATTAAATAGGCAAGTGCTCCTTTTGAGTTACTCCATTAGGATGTTTGGGGTCCATGAGTCGATTACATGAATTGCCGGATTTATTTTATTTTGTCACCTTTGATTGATGATCATTCTCGTATGACATGGTTATATTTGATCAAAAAATCGTTTTAGTTATTTACTCATTTTTTTACGCCTTTTGTCTTTGAGATTAAGTTTTTTCAATTTGGTGTCAATGGATTTTGAAAAAACTTCAAGAAAGTGATAATGCTAGGAGTATCTCTTGGAAACATTTCATTGTTATATCAAAAATGATAATGGAATTCTCCACCAAACATAGTGTGTTGACACACCGTCTCAAAATTTTGTTAAACTTTGAGAGAAAGAATAAACATCTTCTTAAGTGTAATTTCAATATGTTTGTTATTTTTGCAATTACCTAAAACATTTTGGTGATCTTTGTTTCATTTTCTAACGCTTGTTTTTCTTATAAATCAAAGATGGAAATGTTGGTTTCTTGGATGGTAAAACTCATTTTCATGTTCTATTTCCATCTAAGTCCTTGTTTCCTATTAGCCTAAGAATATTTGTTTTGATCTTTATTTTGTTTAGGGATACAAATGGGTTCGGGTCACAAAATTAGATCAAAATCTTTGAATGCATTTTCTTGGGTTATTCTAGGGTGCAAAGATGGTTATCGGTGTTTAATCTTGAAAAGGATAAAGTATCTTGATGATTGATTGATGTTCTTTTTTTTTGATTACACCATTCTGTTCATTCCCTCCCTCCTCCCAGGGGTGGGGAGGATCTTTTTTTTGATATATATTCCACTCTTCCGGTGATACCGTGATTGGATTCCAGTTGCCACCTATCATACAAACGCTTAATTTCGTCATCCTCCACCCTCCGTTCATACTGGATTTGATTTGGTTATTAAAAATAAAGTGTTTGATTGTTTGAAAGCAATGGGGAATTGTCAAAAAGGTGTTTCCTCCTCCAAGTGATGATCTTCACATTGCTAATTCGAAAAAGGTAAACAAATTCTTTGTTTACAAAATTTCTTTTTGTTTCATATGATCACTTAGATGTTCCTCTTGAGCTTTTTGTTTCTTCTCTCGTTAAAGTTCCTTAAAACCTTTCAACAAGCTTTGGCCCAAAGTGTTGGCGTAATGCCATGATTGAGAAATGAATGAAAAGTTTAGAATGATTGTGTGATTGGGTTTTGGTGGATTTTCCTAAAATTGGCAGTAATGGACTTATTGGCCGCAAATGGGTGTTCTTGTTACAGTAAATTAATCTTGATGGTTACGTGGCTCGATTGAAAGTTCGCCTTTTGTTGAAAGGCTATGCTCAAACTTATGGTGTTGACTATTTTGACACCTTTTCAAAATGTGTGGCCAAACTTACCTCGATTAGGCTCTTGATTTGATCACAAACTTGATTTATGGTTTTCTTATCGGTTGGACATCAAGAATGCCTTTTCCATGGTGATATAAGATGATATTTATTTATATGGAGCAACCCACGGTTTTGTTGCTTTCGGGGAAGACTCATAAGGTATGTTATCTTGAAGTCTTGTATGGTTTTGAAATAGTATCCTCGTGCATGGTTTGGTGCTTTTATTTGGGGTTTGTTGAGAAAAACGGGAGCTAACTAGGAATAGTCCAATGGTTCCAATTTATTACTTACAAAAGAGGGTGTGTTATTTGATGATCCCGAAAGATCTGAAGGTTGGTTGGAAAGTTGAATTATCTTAGGGTGACACGGCCTTTGATATGAAACTTAGTGGTAAGTGTAGTCTTGAGTCAATATATGTCATCACCAACTTTGATGGAATGGGAAGGCGGTAGAACAAATCTTGTGTTATTTGAAAGGAGCCCTTTATATGGAATTGTCTTCATATAGTGATCATATTGTTGAAAAGGTTGAATGTTTTTCGATCTTATTAATTTGGTCGAAAAAGGAAGATTAAGGTCTATGGGATATTGTGTTTTCTTTGGTGGAAATTTGATTTCGTGGCAAAGTAAGAAATGTAAAAGTAGTCTCGGTATTTGGATGAGCGAGTCTTGAATATAGAGCTATGGCCAAATTTGAGATAGTATGGGTATATGAGAAAATAAATGAAGTGGGTTTAGAGATCTCAATACATTATCAATTATGTGGTGTGATAATCAAGATGCGCTTCACATTGCCTCTAATCCGGTCTTCCACGAACGGACCAAACACATTGGGATTGACTGTCACTTTGTTCGTGAGAAGATTCAACATGACCTAATTTCGACAGGTTATATGAGGACTGGAGACCAATTAGGAAATATCTTAACTAAGGCTCTTAATGGGGTTAGAGTTGACTATTTTTGTAACAAACTAGGCATGATTAACATCTATGTTTATTAAATAATTTTTTTATGCATGTTGTTAGAATAATAAGTATAGATGAGCCTTTAGTGGACATTTATTAGAATAGTCTATTCACTTATATATATATACTCTTGACCTAATTCAATATATAGAAAATTCTTCCACATTTTGATTATAGCATGACAGTTTAAAATATAAAGTATATACTTGACAATCTTGAGCTTAATTATTATTTTGAGGGACAAGCTTTAAAGTTTTACATGAAGCAAGATAAAGCTTTTTCATGTTACAAAAATTCGTATTGAGCTTATTCTTTTCCTATCCGGCTCGCTTCAATTGGATACTCTTGAAAATAATTTATGGGTGATTATGAAATCGGGCTCGCTTCAATTGGATACTCTTGAAAATAGTTTGTGGTTGATTGTGAAATTGGAGTAACACTCTTATCAATCAACGTTAAATATCATTTAATTCTATTGTTTTTTTTAAAAAAACATCCCTAATTATGTTAAAAATATTTTTTAACAATGATAGTTTTCATGCATAACAATCATAATTTTTATACATAACAGTAATAATTTTTATACATATTTAAAAAATCGAGTTTACGGTGAAATCAAGATCACACATTTTTGTCCAGTTTCGTCCGCTAAGTTCATCTTATAGTTATATTTCATATCAAAATATTACAAGTACATTGATATGCACAAGAAACACAATTATTTTCTTATAAAAGTCATTCAGTTCATTTGGTAGTAACAAATCAATCACCATTGGAAGATCCGAATTAGGAACTTTGACGGCTTAACCTTTCTATAAAACTTGGCATGTCCAATTAATTAGAAATTGTGCCTCTTTCTTTTCAATCAATAAATAGTTACCAATCGAACTAATATAAAATTAGCTTGAAAATAAGGGTAAGTTGTGTGCATCTAGATGCACCGTGCACTCATTAGTGCATTTTAAAATCATGCAATTTGTTTACACTGAATCATGCAACTATTAATATGGAAAAATAGTTGCACGACTCAATGTAAACAAGTTGCACGGTTCTAAAATTGTAATATGAGTGCACGGTGCACCTGGATGCACATGAGACCCACTCGAAAATAAAATTAGACAGAACCCTCAATTAGCAGGGGGGAAAGAGGAGGAGATGTTTCCTTTCATGTCAGTTTACTCTTCAGACTTGCGAGGATCCAGTTGAATGAACTTACAAAAAAATAAAAAAAACATCCAAATCTTGAATACAAGGTAGGTTTCAAATAGAAATCAGAAATATATCATATAAATTCTACAACATAAAGCCAATATTCAGAACCAATCAAGGGTTTTGATGCTTCATACATACCTAATTCACCCCATTATCTGGACTCAAATCTTCGTATGATACTAAGCCACGTTGCCCGCCCGAAGGGCTGGATGGGGAACTTGGAGGCGACCCCTTCAGTGGACGCTTTCTTGATCCCACATCAGCGGATCTAGATCGAGATGAAATGCGACTCCTCGACCTGCCTCTAGGGGAATTATCGCTCTTTGGTGGTGGGCCCAAACGAGATTTCAATCTGCTGCTGAGCGCAGAGCGCCTGTCTACTGGGCTAGGACTACGCTTGGGGCTTCTGCTATAGCGTCTCCCACGACCACGGGGGCTTCTAGAAATGCTCCTGCTCCGACTACGGCTCCTCTTGCTTTCATATCTAACACCAATAAAATGCAACATTAGAATTATGGGAGGGTGGTCAGTAAATTAAAATGATGGGATGGGAGGAACATTTTTACCCTAAAAGAATGTTTGTCTGTGATTTCAATACCGGATTTGGGATTTCAAAATCCAAATCTTGTTCTACATTGAGATTTTAGAATCCGGTTTTATAAACACATCCTATAACTCCTACAAATAGTATTATTTTTTATCCATCACACTCTACAATGATTCATTAACGCAAATATGATTTTTTCAATTCTCAATATTCCCACTTTTTACAACTTTTAATAAAATATACTAATCAATAAGGCGGAGTTGAAAGGGGAAATCTCGGGAATCAAAGTGGCTCGTAATGCTCCTCCGGTGTCGCACCTCCTGTTTGCGGATGATAGCATCTTGTTTTTTAGGGCGACTCAGAGTGAAATCATGAAGGTGGCATCGATCATCAACACCTATGAAATGGCCTCGGGGCAAAGAATCAATTTGGACAAGTCGGAGTTGGTTACAAGTGGCAATATTGGGGAGGATAGAACGATGGAGATCGGGCAGATGTTGGGAGCCAAGACGGTGGCTCAGTACTCCAAGTATTTGGGCCTTCCCACCATCATAGGCCGTGGCAAGAAAGAGGTGTTCCAAACCGTGGTGGATCGGGTGATTAGTAGACTCAAAGGGTGGAAAGAAAAAACGTTGACAAAGGCGGGCCGGGAAATTCTCATTAAATCTGTGGTTCAAGCAATCCCTAATTATGCTATGAGCTGTTTTCTTTTCCCGAAATCTTTGTGTGAGGATATTGAGAAAGCTGTGGCTCGTTTCTACTGGGGGGGCGACACCGAATGATCGAAAAATCCATTGGCTTAGTTGGGAAAAAATTTCAAGAGCGAAAGATCGGTGAGGTTTGGGGTTCCGGGAGATGTTCTTTTTTAACCCTGCAATGGTTGCAAAACAATATTGGCGACTCTCCTTTAGTCATGATTCGTTGGCAGCAAAAATTTTGAAGGCTAGGTACTATCCGAGAGGCAATATTAAGACTGCAACCATTGGTTTTCAACCGAGTTTCCTGTGGCGTAGCATTCTCAAGGCATGTGAGTTGGTTGTGGAAGGGACAGCGTGGCAGGTTGGTAATGGCTTACAAATTCAGTGCTTTTCTGACCGGTGGATTGGGGTTGAACAAAAAAAGAGGGCGGAAGGATCTTGTCCCGACGAGCTGCAAAACTTGAGAGTGACGGATCTGATCTCTGGAGACAGTGGTGAGCGGGATCGGGGACTTATTGGAGCGTTGTTTGAAGAAGAGGATGCAATAAAAATCAATCAAATCCCTCTAAGTGCTAGGCGGCCAGAGGACAGAGTGGTCTGGAATTTCACTAAAATCGGCAAGTTTACGGTTCGTTCGGCTTACCATTTGGTGGTGGCCCGGTTCTCAAATGTGGGTCGGGACCTCCCGTCGGCCAGCTCGACCCACCCCCAGTGGAAGCGGTTGTGGCGCTGCAATGTTCCTCCTAAAATTCTACACTTCCTGTGGCGCGCTTGTCATGAGGCCCTTCCTACCTTAACTGCTCTCTCTGTCTGGGGAATCCGAACAAATTTGGTTTGTAAGGCCTGCGGGCTTGAGAATGAGTCCACGTCCCACGTTTTTTTCAGATGTCCGATCGCCATTCATGCTTGGGGGAGGAGCCCATTGAGGATTGGTCACGACTTTCACCTTCGCCCCAGCTTTAGAACCGTGTTGTGGGACCTTCTTCATCACCTCCTCGACTATGGTGTTTCTGTTTTTGCTGCTGTCACGTGGCATCTTTGGAAAGCTCGTAACAGCCTTCAGTTCGATCAGCAGCAGCCGGACCCTTCCCAAATCTTGGATCGGGCTATTCGTCTTGCGACAGAATGTAGTGCTAAGGAGAGCATTCGAAAACGGGGTCGCTCGAAGGCTGTGTCAGATGCTCAATGGTAGCGGCCGCCCCCAAGTTTTCTCAAGCTTAATTCGGATGCGGCGGATTTCAAGGATAAATATGTTGGTCTCGGTTTTGTGGTAAGGAATGGTAGTGGGGAGGTGGCTTTTGAGGGTGTGAGGCGATGTATGGCAGATGCAAGTAACAGTACTCTCATTGAGACCTTAGCACTCCGTTTTGGCATGCAACAGTTGTGTGATAGTGGTGCTAGCAACATTATTTTGGAATCTGACTCCAGGAACCTCATTTTGGCTATTAAGGGAGAGAATGAAGTGGAAGCTTATACTATGGTGATTGTGCAGGACATTGTGAATTTAGGTTCTTTGGGCAGTGTGAGCTATAATTTTGTAGGAAGGAATGCTAACAAGGTAGCTCACACTTTATCTCATTTTGGCCCTTTCGTTAATTTTGAAAGATTGTGGTATAGTGAAATCCCTGCTTGTTGCTTTGGCCTTGTGGTCAACGATGTAAGGCGTGAGCCTACAATTTCTTAAGTAATACACATTTACTTTTTCCGTCAAAAAAAAAATATATATATATATATATACTAACCATTTACACAATCATTCTATCATTACAATTAGAATCAATTATTATTAATAATAATAATAATAATAATAATAACATAATACATTTCACACTCATACGCATCAGTTTGATATAAAGTTAAACCCTACCCCCAATTAAATCTCAAAACAAACACAGATTATTACCAGCTATCAGAATTATGAAATCCAGGTTTCAAAATCAATTAAATCTCAAGTCAAACACACCCTAAAAGAATTTTATCAACTAAATCTCAAGTCAAACAAACCCTAAAGAATTTTAAATACCATTTCTTTCTAGTTGTTCATTATATTATTGTGGGGAAATGATGCAACTGGTGGAAGCATACAAGTATTATAACTTTAATTCACCTAAATTTCATATAAAACCACATCTTCGACCTGGCAAGTTAATGAAGTATAAACAATCAAGGTAAATTGACATATAGACCAAACATCTGGGGCATTCTTGACCTTTGCCATTTTAGAGATCCATTGAGATTGTCAGGCATGCAAAATTGTTAATATATTCTATATCTGCAATGGGCCCCAGAAGTTTCATAGACCATGATTGAGAAAGAAACAAACTGCTGAGAAAAAATGCGCAGAGCGTGAAGGAGAGATAGAAAAAGTTGGGAAGGGAGATGTAGACCTGGGTGGACTTCTGTAACGTCGTTGTGGTGACCGTTCATATCTACTTCTGTAGCTTGGATACCTAAAACAATCATAAGAAAATCAATATGGAAGAAGAAAGCTCACAAGGTTATAAAGTACCATATTGCTACAAAAATAAACTTGTGTTTTACTCATAATCTTAGACCTTGACCATGAACTTTTGTTTTACTCATCATATTTTTATTTGTTTTTGGGCCAAAAAAGTTGTGATGATTTTATGTTTCATCCGGATCTTATAGCAGCTATTTGGTTGCACATAAGTGCCAACTGAAAGATACTAAACAGAGCACGAGTTTTAGAACAGGTTTGGCTGAGCTTATAAGCTCCTTGTAACAGCTTATAAGCTCTCAAAATATGTGGTAAAAAAATTTAATGCTTACAAGTTATAAGATCTTAAAGCAAGCTTTTTATAACGTATAAGCTCCAAAAATATAAGTACCAGTTAAAAATATAAGTTTTCCCTTTTTTATTTATAATAAAATCATATAAAAAAAAAATCACCCCCACCAACCCCAGACTCCACCCACCCAACTCCAGCCCCACCCAAATGGGCTCTTAAACAACGGATACAGCAAGACATACTCTGAAGGGAGCATCAGAATTACCTGTCATTATTATACCTCTGAATGTTTCTTCCACCATAACGATAAGATCTATCAGGTGAGTGTTCTGGAGATGGTGTTCGGTATTTTCTAACAAACGAAAATTTTTCAGTAAATCCCCGACCTTTTCTGACACGCTTCTGAGTTCCACCTGGAGAGCGGCTCCGAGACAAATCCCTACCACGATTAGAAGCAAAAGGCTGAGAGCATTTTTCTGTAGGGCTTCTGATTGGACTCCTAGAAAGATTTTTATCAGCCTTAATGTTCTCTTGAAGTCTAGGACTTCCACTTGGACTGGGTCTTGGGGTCGGACTCCTGTCAGTCAAAAGGATTAATAACATAATCTAGCAAAAAAGTTCAACCCCTACAGGCATTAAATTATACGAAAACTGTGCTCAGAGTGTTTTAACATGTTGTACGGAAAGGTAGATTAAGTACGTTAATGGACACAATTTTTTTTATGTTCATCGTCTAACAATCACTTAATTACTCAAGTTATCATTGATTCATTATACTTTACTCACAGTCAATTATGTTATTCATAAATGGACTTAATCTATGTTTCCGTACAACATGTTAAAACACTCTGAGCACAGTTTTGGTGGACGGAGGGAGTACCTCAAGGGCACAAAACAAAGGAGTAAATTGCAAAATTGGTCTCATATCTATTGGGTATTGGCGATTTTAGTCCATGCGAATTAGTTTTCTCAATTAAGTCCGACAATTTTTATAATGATGCAATTTTAGTCCCTATATTGACAAGGTTGTAGGATTTTTGCATGTAGCGTTCACGAGAGCTTTCATAATTCCATGTAGCAACCAGAGGCATCACTTACGTGGCATAATACGATCCCAACATGTTAATTTCAATTTAAGAAATCACAAATTAATTATCATCCTAAAATTAAAAAAAAATATGTGAATATAGGACTAAATTACATCATTTAAAAGTTATGGGAATGAGTATTGATTCGTATGGGACTAAGGACTAAAGTTGCCAACATCCAATAGATACAGGATCAATTTTGCAATTTACTCAAAAATAAAGCAAGGCCTCATAAGAACCTGGATCTGCTTGAATTATTAGCTTGCTGTAGTCGAGTGCCATTTTCATCATTGTTCATATTCCCCTGATTATTATTCACATGGCTAACGTTCTTGGGAGAAAATTCACCCTCTTCATGAGACGAGTCATTACCAGTGTGTTTCCTATCATCAGCTTTTTGCTCCTCTTTAGATCCTAGGGGAGGAATTGAAGGCTTATTTTCATTACCTTCAAATTGGTCAGTCCAATCAAAGAACATATTAGACAGGGTACAATTCAAAGCAACATACATTACTTTCTATTTTTACCCAAATCATGAAAAAAGACAACAAAGACAACACTTAATCAACAAACTAAGTACCAAGATTACTGGCTGGCTTCTTCCCTTTTCCAGTTTTTTTGTTGGTTTTCCGTGAAGATTTGCCCCAACGTGTGTCCTCATCAGCACTGCTGCTTCCGCTACTACTGCTGCTGCTACTCTCTGTGCCACTAGAACTTTCCAAGTCCCTAAAACATCAAGTTTCAAAATGTGATTTAGCAAATGAGAACATAATTCCTATATAAAATCTTCAACAAGAGTAGTAAAACTACACACGGCCTAAAATAGTATCACTAGAATTTTCCAAATCCCCAAAACGTCAAGTACTCAAGTTTCAAATATGAAATAGCAGATGAGACCTTAATTTCCTATATAAAATCTTTAGTCCAAAATAATCAGGAATGCAATGAACCACTCTTTAGTCAAATATTAAACTTTTGCATAAGAATCTCATATTTTTGTTTAACATTGAGAGTAATAAGCAACATTGTCTTCAAAAGAAAATGGATTGCGTTATTTAGATCAAAAGTAATCAATGAACATATAAAACACCTTTTAGAATTTCGATGTGATCTTTTACGATTAGCACTCCGCTTCTTCCTTTCTCCACCCTTCACTTTCTTCCCATGACGTTTTTTCCCTTTTGTCACTTTCCTCCTCTTCCTACGTCGCCCATCACTAGAAGAAGATGATGAATAAGATCCAGAAGAAGAGTCTGAATCTGATTCCGAATATGAATCAGTGTCTGATGAGTATGAACCAGACTCAGAGCTGTAAGAATCAGACGAAGAGTAGCTCCTTTTTCTCCTTTTATCCTTCACAGATGTTTTCTTCTTCCTTTTGATGTGACTATCAGAACCATCATTAGATTGATCCCCTTTTGCTAATTTTTTTTCTTCTTTTCTGAATCACATTATGAGAAGAAATGTCAAAATAAAATAGGTAAAATGCAGAAAACAGCATTTTCCGTACCTCTCTCAGCTGGAACAGAATCACTCGTCTTGGTCTTCGACGTCTCACCACAATCTACAATTTTAACATGCCCGCCAGGTTTCCCATCAGATGTTCCTAGCTGTTCCATTTTCTTAACCACGTCCATTCCACTCACAACCTTTCCAAACACTACATGTTTTCTGCCATCAAAAAATGAAACTTCAGAAAATACTTTAGCTTATAACCATAAACTAACTGCAAGCTAAATGTAATACTCCCTCTGTCCTAATTTTGATTGTCCACTTTCCATAAATAGCCGTCCTAATTATTTTTGGCCATTTCCTAATAAGGTAATAAAGCAACTTTCAATACTATTTAATACTATTATTTTCCTCCACCAAACCCACTTTACACCATTTAATACTATTATTTCCCTCTACCAAACCCACTTTACACCATTTAATATTATTATCTCCCACTTTTTCTTAATCTCCGCAGTAATTGGACAATCAAAATTAGGACGGAGGGAGTATTAAATATTAAATACCCATCAAGATGAAGTTGCCGGTTAAAAATTATAAAAAACTGAGATCCATTAGTGTTTGGGCCACCATTAGCCATGGAGAGAAGACCGGGCTCACTATGATCAAGCTTGAAATTTTCATCTGCAAATAAATGTCAATTAGTATTATTTATTAATAACATACAAGCATGAGGGAATAGTGGAGCTCAAAAACACAGAAAACCGTACCAGCAAATTTCCCTCCATAAATACTTTCTCCACCAGTTCCTGCAAGCCATTAAGAAGTAGCGACTTACGAGTCAGAGCACGAAGATGGAAGTTATATCGCGTACCAGCACCAGATCTGGAAGAAGAAAAGCATACCATTTCCCTTCGAAAAGTCTCCGCCCTTCAGTTGGAAAAAAGAAAGAACAAATAGTAGATTAGCCTTAACAGAATACTCTTCTGTAAGCATACTTGATGTTAAGATAGAGATGCTAGTTCAAATGAAGTTTATTAAAAAATAGTATTTCAAATCCTAAAGTATTTCAAATGAAGTTTTGATTCAAAAAAATAACATAGAGCTGATGGTGAGATGTGATATAGGAAACCCCATATAGTAGTATAACGGCTTCTTGTGTTAAAAACAGTAATTGAGATGCTGCTCCTCTCTCTTTAGATATACTTTCTGAGCAAACCAATTAAATGAACAACATACTTGAGCCATAAATCCTTTAATTATGCGATGAAATGTGGTGCCCTTGTAGTGAAGAGGTTTCCTTGTTGTGCTACCAACGCCCTTCTCACCTATAAAGGGAAATGGAAAATTAGGGGAAAAAATAAAACAAAAGGATAAAAAATTTACTCCCTGCGTACAGCTAAGATAGACTTCGTTTCCATTTTCATCGTCCCAAATTATACTCCAGTTTACTTATTGAAAAAATCAACTATTTTTAGGAAAAAAAATACCCCTATTTAACACACATAAGTTCATTTAAAACATAGTTGAAATACTAGAGTTAAAGTAAACATTTATCTTGTGCGAGGATAAAATAGGAAGAATATGAAAAATTATTACGCTTCCAACCACATTACATATGTTCTCTTAATCTGTGTGAAAAGTTGTCCAAGTCTATTTCAGTGGTACGGAGGGAGTACTCCAGTAGACTCCCGGAACAAGGAGTCCAACCAAAGAGTTTTTCTAAAAGGATTCTTGGAATTCCCAACCAAAGTAGTTTACAGACATCATCTGCCCACATTCATTCACATAAAGGAGAAACTGAGAAAGCAAAGCCAGATAGTGGAGATAATGTGATGACCCATTCTTGCATGTGTTTTTTTTCCTAATCATCATTTCTACCTGTGTTTTTCAGTGAATAACATGAGTTGAGTGTAACAATAAATAAGCAAGCAATCATTGCAAGGATAAATATATAACATGCACACTATCAAAAAAGGTATGGGGGCATTTGCAAAACTGCAGTAGATAAAAAGCCCAAGTGGCTACTCGCTCCATAATTTTAGCTCAATGTTGCCCCAAATTTCAAGGGAATTTATTTGAATCTGTGTCAAATTAGAGTTCTAAAAAAAACCAAAAAATGGTTCTCATTTCTAATCAACTATCTTTCTGAGCTGAATGGAAAAAAAAAAGTAAATGACTATATCAATTAATTGTACACATCAACAAGACACAAAGATACAAATCTATTGTTACGGAGGTAATCTCAACACAAATCTCCCACAACAACATAGAACTTCAGAACACAGCCGCCACAAACAGGTATTTTATATCCCAATCCAAAAAATGAAATCTGCAACAATCCAATTTACCTGTGCAGAGAGCCCGAAAATTTTCGGCAGTCTTAGGAACAACATCAGCAAACAACTGCATCACAGAGCAGGGGAAAGGAAGGAATAAGTTATAAAATATAAACGCAAGTATATGTATTTCAACCATGCCTTGAATGTGTGTCAAATAAGCTAACTACCTCGATAATAATTCTTTCAGCAGTATCCCCATCAATGGAAACATCGAGGAAAACCGACAGGTTCTTTGTCTTCTTCATACTGCTCATGATATTAAGATACAAGTAGTCTCCGACTCTCTGGGAAATATTTTGTTTCTCTATAAGTCTATAATTAAATGAAAATTTAAGCATGTCGGAAAGAAACATACTTTAGCAAGATATAAAAGAATGAAAGTATGAAACAACAAGCTAGTTAAGATTATTTGCATATCAGTAATAGGGTTCAGTTAGTTGTCTACTACAGTATATTCAAGCCACCATGTGAAATGAAAAAACAGCCATAAGAATAGTTATATAACAATTGCAGAAATGCCAGCCCAAAGAAACAAAATGCCTCCACGATATCTGCATTATTTTTTAAAAACACTCCCACTTCTACGATACAACAAGCAACAAGTAACACTGAATGCTAATCATTTTTTTTTTAAATGAAACTGATGAAAACTAGCAAATGTTTTCATGATTATCAAAATGTGAACGGAACTTCAAATAAGATTATTTTTGTTTATTGTCGGGAAAAAGTACCTTCCCAACAGAAATAACTTAATAGACTAGCTAGTAGCTCCCAAATTTAAGACATGGAAAAATGTTCATTTCATAGACTGTAAGTAAACATAGTTAAGCGATGAAGAAGAGCTAATTTGCAAAGCATGTATAAATTCTAAATTCAAATGCCTCTTAAATGATTATGAATATATGTATAGTTAACAATGTCTGAATAGCACAGACAGTTTACATTGAAAATCAGAAGATGTAGAGGAGTCTTTATGTTACCTGCTAATAAGAAAAAGCTAGTTGAAACCATTGACGTAGCCAGAAATTATGTTGAGGGGCCCAATTAAGAACATTTTTTATCGATTTCATCTCATATTAGTATATTTTCGAAACATACAATCAATTATTAAAAATCAACCAAATTGGGAAGCAACATGCTGTAATAAAATTTATACGTCGTTCAGGCTTATAACATAAACAATAATGTCGAGAAATGTCTGGATATGATCATCTTTCATTTTTCATGCCTTCAATTCATTGTAAGTTTAAGAAAAAGTTCAACCTAAATGCAATCCCAAAAAATGAATGCAACACAATGAAACTTAAACAATTCAAATATCAACTTCTTCCATCTCAAATATCGAAATCCAGACCGAGATCCCTATCATCAAGCCAAATCTGGAAAAATAAAAACCCGAAAAGGTCTGCGAAAATTAACATGTAATCCTATAGGCACACGAAAAAAAACACACATAAAACCATAAACCCACATTCTTATTCCTAAAACTGTACACACGAATACGCAGAAAAAGAAATTAAACACAGAGAACGATGAAAATAATGAAGGCATTGCCACGTCAAAGTTGAGCTCAACATTAAACTCTGGTAATAACCATAAAACCCTAAACCCTAGTAGCTTAAAAGAACACCAATTAGTGTATACCTCGATGAACACAGCTCTGAATGAGAGAGAGAAGATTACTGGTTACAACTTCCGTGAGATTCCAAGCTCTCGAAGAAGATTCTCCTTTTGAAGAACTACTAGCGCGGAATTTAAGTAGTGAGAGGTGAAAATGTGTGCAGTTCTGACCCCTAAATTACTAGCTCTGCCGCTCCTGATCCACGTTTGGGTTTGGCCCATCTATATTTTGGACTCAAATCTAAAGCCCTAATTCTGAAAAATATGTCCACTTATAATAACTTTGGGAAGGTTTTTTTTTAAAAAAAAAGGGGTAAATTACTAAACATCTTTTAATTTTTTGTCCAAATTAAGTTTGAATATATTCTCAGGACATAATGGACCATAAACTTCTCAAACTCACACATTTACTCTTTTTTTTTTTAACAGAAAAGGAATTGTATAATAAAATTGAGTACAATATTTAAACTTATATTCAAAGAATCAAAGAATCATGGCAAAGCCGAGCAGAAAAAAGAAAAAGTCTCATGTTCTCTCCTATCCAAGCAGTATTTCAGACAAAAAACGATTATCAGAATTTAAACATCCCTAGGGGCCAATTAAACCAGTTCAAAATGGAAGCAATTTGCAACAGTAAATTTTTCGCCAAGAACCACGACCGAACGCGTCCTTTGGTTTCATCAATCACCTTTTTTTTTCTTTTTTTCTTTTTGTCAGGTACCACTCCTTCAAATACAAGTTGTTACTACACTTCCAAATCACACACTCGTCGTTTTCTTTTGTCTCTTGTCCAATCCGAACATGTCTCAATGCTGAAGAAGGTGTTGAGCCCCCAAAATCAAAATCTTCAACCAATTAAGACAGTCACACGAACTTCATAAGCAAACTTACACATGAAGAAAAGGTGAGAAACGTTTTCCTCCAACTTCCCACAAAGTTACATTTCAGGTCCTCGTTCGACAAATTCAGTCCACACTTGCTCAAATTATTCGTTGTTGGCATCCTCATCTTTAGTAACTTGCAAGAAATTGATTAAACTCTTATTAGAGCAAAGCTATGTCAAATGCGCACAAATTCCTCCATAGCAGGGGCATTCATCGGAGTTCCAGTACAGGTTCTCGCCAGCTATCCTTTGTGGAACAGAGTCCATTTGAAGACTTGTTTCATCGCCATATATCCGCCTTCCAGACGAATCATGTCAAGAAAATTGATAAGAGAATTAAAAGCGTCAGAGTCTCTTTATGTAAAGGTCCTCCTCCACTTCCTCTCCAATACACATTTCCCCTCTTCCCAATGCCCCATCTCTTTAATCACAACCCTTTTTTGCAAGTTGTAATTGAATAATTTAGGAAGCCTTTCTTTCAACCTTATTCCCTCAACACAAGAATCAGCCCAGAAAAAAAAACTCTCCATGTTGCCCACCACTGTAACCATCTCGACTCTAAGTGCCATCCCATTCGACCCCACAAACAACTCCTTCAAATCTTTCCACCACCATGAGCAAGTTTTCAATCTTCTCCCCCTCCCACCTTCACCTTCAATACCCTTTAACCCCCATATTTAGACTTAAGAACCCTCACCTAAAGCCTCTCCGACTCCACAGTAATAATCTCATGGGCTACAGGTTTTGGAGTTTTTTAGAAGGACATGTAGAACATAGGCACCGCAAACAAGACCGCTTGAACCAACGTGACTCTTCCACCCAAAGAAATCTGGTCATCGTTCCAACTACCAAGATGTTGCTTTAGTTTCTGTAAGAGGCTCGCCCCTTTACGGTGATTAACTCCCACGTTCAGTCCCAAGTATAAAAAAGTCAACGGACATGCTTTACAACCCAGAAAATCGACCATGTTCCCAATTCTCCCCTCCTTAACATAAATTCTCATTAAGTTACACTTATCAAAGTTCACTTTCAACCCGAATAAAGTCTCGAAACTCCTGAGAATGAATTTAATGGTCCATATGTTCTCCTCCCTTACCCATGCAAAAAAAAAAAAAAAATTGTGTCATCCGCAAATTGAAGGTGAGAGATAGGTACTTTATCTCTTCCAATTTTAGTCAGCTCGAGATCTCCAATATCGACAACTTTTGTGGTAAGCACATTAAGACCCTCCGCAGCGATGAGGTAGAGGAACGGTGACCATAGGTGACCTTATCTCAACCCTTTCTCAAGCTTAAATTCACAACATGGGCATCCATTCACAAGAATCGAGGCTAATGCCGAAAAAACACACTCTTTAATCCATCTTCTTCAAGTACCTTTAAAATTCATAACTTCCACCACTTCATCTAAATAATCATAGATAACGAGGCCTTGGCAAAGACGACTTTGAATTAGCATCTAAGATTCATTCACCTTTTTGCTTCCTCAATCGACTCATTAAGGATCAAAAAGTCATTCATAAGTTGCCTCCCTTCAATAAAGGTCAATTGGCATTCAGAAATAACATTATCAAGTACCTTACTTAGTATTTTAGCCAAGATCTTCGAGATGATTTTATAAAGACATTCAACGAGTTAAAAAGACCAGAATTCATCAAGTTGTCGAGTTCTTTCTTTCTTCGGAATTAGGACGATAAATGAAGGATTTAGTCATTTCACTATCCTCATTCAAGTGGAAATCTTGTTGGAGAATTAATTGTCCCGGATCTATTCGGGATGAATATTTAAATACAAATTTAATTCTAACAATTATTACTAGCATGAATTAATCCTATATTAATTCAAATAATAATTCAACAACAAATCATGCATATAAACAAGCCACATAAATCCTACACATGCGGAATTGCTAGGAGTTTACATGAACTAAACTCTTGGAGTAACAACCGTTGAGAAGATGGATACCCCGTTCACACGAACAAACCCAAAGAGCCTTTTCAAGTATTCTCTCGTCCTTGTTCAACAATCCGGTGGAAGGATGCTCGCGAACAATTAACAAAAGGAAAAATAAAATTATGTTGCACCACCTTTGTGGATTTCTAATTTTTCCAACACATGAAATTGCACTGGGGACAAAAAATTCATCTCTATTTATACACATAGGGGTGGCCGATTTTTTGAGTGAAAATAAAGATGGAAAAATCTTTTTTTGATCTCCAAGAAAACTTGAATATATCCCATATATTCTTTTCTCCATAATTAAATATTCCACAAAATCTCACCTCCTAATATTATGGTATATTTCAAAAATAATAAGAAATAGGAATCCAAGATTTGGATCTTCTTGAATTTATGAGATATTCTTGTATTCCAAGAATACATATCTTCCATAATATATTTTCAAGAAAATCTTTCCTTCCCTTATTTAATAAAAAGTTTCGAAATTCACTTAATAAATAACCAAGTGGGAGATTTCTTGAATTTAATGAGATAATCTTGTATTCCAAGAATACTTGTCTTCATTCCATAACAAAATTCAAAGAAAATCTTTCTCCCATTTTATTTATTAATTTCGAAAATTTTAGGAAAAAATTAGGCAACAATAATTTATTTTATTTTAAACACTTTTTTCAGTTAATGGACTTTATCTTTGGCCTACTTGAGGGCTTTTAGGAGAATTAAGATTGGACCTTTCAATGGACCTTGAATTATCAATATTGAGCCACAATATTATTCAAGCCCATAAATATTAATTAATCTCACTACATAATTAATATTGCACTATCCATCTTAACCCATATTACTGTTAATATGGCTCCCGGTTATTATTTCTCGTGTTTAAGATTATCTAGTCCATTAATTAATTTAAGTCACTGAAGAGCTTCATATTAATTAATATCTTTTTTCTTGGTTCAGGAAACAGCTCAACATTATTATCCATATCGGAAACTAATTCCACTTGCAAGATTTAGTATGATAAAACTTCTGAGCCTCCCAAAGGGACAAATCAAGCAAGACGTACTTGCATACGATTCTCCGAATTAAATCTTAGCAATCGTAATGTAACTAATAATTTTGCCCAAAACACAAAGTATTGAATCACATTGATTCTCTACCCAACATGAATCAAAGCAATAATTATTAATTCCACACGATAATATTTAAGGGACGGTGATTAAGAAATAAGGAACCACTGAGGTCAAATTCTTCTATATTCAGTACTGAAGAATTTATCCTCCTGTAGGTCCTATTCAGCGCATCATAATGAACTAATGCAATCTCTTGGTCAAGACAAGTCAATCTGAGCCTTACACTTCAACCTTTCGCGATGGATTGTTCATTTCCATCTGGGTTCTGAATTCTGTACTTTTGGTTACAAGGGACTGTTAATTTAATCTTCTGTGATCTGGTATCACTAAATTAACTACAATGTAACACGTACTATTTATTGAACAAGTATGCAGTAAATATATGTAACATTCAATCATATTTAAAGCAACAGTGATAAATAATTTATTTCAGCAAATAAGACAGAAATTCAGTTTGGTCAGACAAAGTAAAAGCATACTTTCCAGTATAACCCCAACAAATCTTGTGTCATACGGAAGAAATCTGATTTAACTAAGACCCAATTTGCTTTGAAGAACCCAAAAGAGAAACTATCTGGACCTGGCTTTTGCTGTCATCACAATTCCAAACTATCTCAACAATTTCATCTTCCGAGAACGGGCTGATTAAGAAGGAGTTGTCATTATTGTCAAGTTCTTTGAAGACTAAACCTGGCCACATTCGTGGTCTGTTCATCACATCAAGGCTGGAATAATTTTTGAAGTGTTGAAAGATACATGTTTGACTCCCTAAATCGTGTCCGACCATCTGCCATCAATAAAGATCCCTCTAATCTCATTTGTTTCCTGTCTTCACTTGATACTTCTATGAAAATACTTTGAGTTAACGTCTCCCTCGTTAATCCATTTCGTCTTTGCCTTCTGATAGTGTTGGTTATCTTTCCATTGAATGTCGCGTTGAAGATCCGAAAACAACTGTCTCCTCTTGACGATTTCATCTTCCTCAAGATCGAACACATCATTCAGCATATCAAGACAATTGATTTTAGCCTGTTTTTCCTTGATAAAAAGGTCCAGATTTCCCACCACTCTTTTATTCTATTTTTTGAGATTTGATTCCATTAACTTTAATTTTTCTTTAAGAGCAAATGCTACCCATTCATTGACTGGATAATTACTCCACTTTTCTTATACAAATGCTTTGAAGTTTGGTTGAGAAATCTAAGAGTTGAAGATCCGAAATGGTTTTGATCCCCAATCTAGGTGTTGAAGATCCGAAATGGTTTTGATCCCCAATCTAGGTGTTGAACATTGACGAAAATAGGACAATGGTCAAAGAAAGATCTCCCCAACACTTTTAGAGAAAGATCTGGCCATTTCTCCACCCAATCTTCATTAAATAGCACTCGATCCAGTCTACTTTTGCATGAACCGTCAGGCCGATACCAAGTGAACTTACGGCCCATGAGCGGAATATCAAACAGCTTGCTATCAGTAAGAAAATTTTGAAACATCTACATGTTCTTTCTGTCTTCATCGACACTCTTTACTGCTCTCTCACTAACTTCTCTTATCGAGTTGAATCGTCAACAATGCCAACATAAACATCACTATTTTGCATCGCAATAGAAACATTTACATCCCAAAGGGCCCATTTCTCTGAATGATCACCCGGAGCGTACACATTTAAGATACAATTTTGGTACCATCCTTATTATAAAATTTTCAAAAATTTTATTGTTTGCTTTCTTTAATTTATGGCAAATACACATGTGAACACGAGTGATCACATGAACTTTTTTCTTCAAATATCAATGTTATGTATATTCATTATCTTTGTTATGGGTACACTCTATTGCTATTATGTATATGCACAATCACTGTTTAAACAATCAAGCATTTAAAAAAAATAGAAATAAAACTCGAAAAAGAGAATCCACGTAAACTCGGAATCACATGAGACCTACTCTTAACTTTTATTCGCTATCATGGGAAATCTTTTTATGGTTGGATACTTGGATTTCTAATAGTTTTGTTTTTCAACATATATCACTATAAAGACATAGGTACATGAAAAGCTCCAAATCAATAATTTGAAGGCTAAGTCTTGTATGCATCCACCCAATCTTCATTAAATAGCACTCGATCCAGTCTACTTTTGCATGAACCGTCAGGCCGATACCAAGTGAACTTATGGCCCATGAGCGGAATATCAAACAGCTTGCTATCAGTAAGAAAATTTTGAAACATCTACATGTTCTTTCTGTCTTCATCGACACTCTTTACTGCTCTCTCACTAACTTCTCTTATCGAGTTGAATCGTCAACAATGCCAACATAAACATCACTATTTTGCATCTCAATAGAAACATTTACATCCCAAAGGGCCCATTTCTCTGAATGATCACCCGGAGAGTACACATTTAAGATACAGTTTTGGTACCATCCTTATTATAAAATTTTCAAAAATTTTATTGTTTGCTTTCTTTAATTTATGGCAAATACACATGTGAACACGAGTAATCACATGAACTTTTTTCTTCAAATATCAATGTTATGTATATTCATTATCTTTGTTATGGGTACACTCTATTGCTATTATGTATATGCACAATCATTGTTTAAACAATCAAGCATTAAAAAAAATAGAAATAAAACTCAAAAAAGAGAATCCACGTAAACTCGGATTCACATGAGACCTACTCTTAACTTTTATTCGCTATCATGGGAAATCTTTTTATGGTTGGATACTTGGATTTCTAATAGTTTTGTTTTTCAACATATATCACTATAAAGACATAGGTACATGAAAAGCTCCAAATCAATAATTTGAAGGCTAAGTCTTGTATGCATCCACCCAATCTTCATTAAATAGCACTCGATCCAGTTTACTTTTGCATGAACCGTCAGGCCGATACCAAGTGAACTTACGACCCATGAGCGGAATATCAAACAGCTTGCTATCAGTCAGAAAATTTTGAAACATCTACATGTTCTTTCTGTCTTCATCGACACTCTTTACTGCTCTCTCACTAACTTCTCTTATCGAGTTGAATCGTCAACAATGCCAACATAAACATCACTATTTTGCATCGCAATAGAAACATTTACATCCCAAAGGGCCCATTTCTCTGAATGATCACCCGGAGTGTACACATTTAAGATACAGTTTTGGTACCATCCTTATTATAAAATTTTCAAAAATTTTATTGTTTGCTTTCTTTAATTTATGGCAAATACACATGTGAACACGAGTGATCACATGAACTTTTTTCTTCAAATATCAATGTTATATATATTCATTATCTTTGTTATGGGTACACTCTATTGCTATTATGTATATGCACAATCATTGTTTAAACAATCAAGCATTTAAAAAAAAATAGAAATAAAACTCGAAAAAGAGAATCCACGTAAACTCGGATTCACATGAGACCTACTCTTAACTTTTATTCTCTATCATGGGAAATCTTTTTATGGTTGGATACTTGGATTTCTAATAGTTTTGTTTTTCAACATATATCACTATAAAGACATAGGTACATGAAAAGCTCCAAATCAATAATTTGAAGGCTAAGTCTTGTATGCATCCAGGTGCACTGTGCATTTTAGAAACATGCAACTTGTTATATTGAAAGATGCAATTTATTTACACTGAACCGTGAAACTAATAATATGGAAAAATAGTTGCACAGTTCAGTATAAACAAGTTGCATCTTTCAGTATAACAAGTTGCATGTTTCTAAATTGCCCTACGAGTTCGCGGTGCACCTGGATGCACATGAGATAGGGATGACAATTTGCCCCGCCCCCGCGGTGATCCGCCCCGACCCCCGCCCCGATGGGGTGGTTATTTTGACTATTTTTCGATTTCGATTCGATATCGGGGAAAACCGATAAAATTTAAATCGTGGACTGGGCGGGGATGGTATTTATGTACCCCGCCCCGCGCCCCGCCCCGATACATATTATATTAAATTTTTTTATATTTATGTATGTATATATCACTATATATATTTAAATATTGGTTTGATTATTTATATTTTGTTCATTTAAGTTATTTTATATAAAATACTTTTATAGCATAATTGGCTCTTCATGATTTTTAGGGAGATAAAATAACTATGATAATAAAAAAATAAATATATTAGTCGATTTTCAGGTGGGGTTCGGGGATACCCGAAAACGTTAGGGGCAGGGATGGGGACTAAGAAAAAATCCCTATCGGGATTTAGGTCGGTTTCGGGGACAAAATTTCCCCGTCGGGGCCGGGGGAGGCATAAATCGGCCCCGCCCCGCCCCGCCTCATTGCCACTCCTAACATGAGACCCACTATAATTTGAATTCTACTATAAAAAAAAAAACAAAATACACATGTTGCACATTGACGGATAACGTGCAACACATGTAGTATTTTAAAAATACACTTGAGTTACAAGATGCATTTGAGACTTAAAAAAAGTATATAAAAAAAGTATTATACAGTATTCATAAAGAGACACACTTGCGTGAGATAATCTCACAATAAAACAGAGTATAATTCGAGCATATCACTTTAGCACTTGGGCATGATTGATATGACTGAATGAAATTGCGGTTGAATGAAATGAAGGTCTGAATGGAATGATATATGAATGATCATTCTTATGATTGGTATGACCTAGGAATGAAATATAAGTATTTGTGAATCTGTTTAAAATTATTATTATTAATTATTAATTATACTTTAATATTAATATTAATATTATTATTGATTATTATATATATATATATATATATATTAATATATTATTATTTTTAGCTTTTTAACATATATTTTTTAAAATAATATTTTTTATAATTACAAAAATAATATTATTATTGTGTTTATTATAATAATATATAATTTTAGTAAATATATATATGTATATTAATATATTTTTAATAATTGTTGAAAGTATGAGTTAATAATAACGTTATATATATTTTTAATATTTTTTATTATTAATAATAATTAAATAATAATAATATTTTTTTTATTTTTATTAAAATATTATTAAAAATTCGCTTTAATTTATATTTTTCGAGATATAGTATTATTATTAAAAAATTATATTATTTATATATTTTAATATTATTATATTTAATATGATTATTATTATTATTATTATTGGAGTTGGTTATTATTTTTATTTTTATTAAATAATTTTTTTAATAAAATAAGATTATTATTAATTTATTATTATTGTTGTTGGGTAGAACGTAATATTAATATGAAATGAATGATAATATTTTTTGTAGAAAAAATTTCATTCCTCAAAATATGGAATACATAAATCCATTGGTTATGTATGGAATCACAATTCCTTTATTTTTGGAAATGATCATTCTTAATAAAATAATGATTCTTCAAAAAATATATATCAATCAATGTATTTGGAATAAATTAAAGAATGATCATTTTATTCTCTATCTATTTCAACGTACCAATCACACCCTTATAGTAATGAATTAATGTTGATTTGTACTAGCTAGTACTCGGTCTTATATATGAGACGTTCCATATGAATTTTTGTCATTCATAAATTAATAGTAATTGAAAACATAAAATTCAATGGACTCCCCACTGGTCCATCTACATCGTCAGTGGCAAAAAATTCATCCTTTGATTTTTTTCAATTTAAAAACCAAAAGTCATTCAACATTTCGTTTTTTATTTGTTTTAGATCAACACGCTTTTAGGGTCAGTTCAATTTCTCGGGACAATACTTCAAAACAGAATGAGGCACAACCAGAACGTTTTAAATCGTGGAGTTTGAGTTACTAATGAGATTTTATTTATTATTACTATTTTTAAAATATATGTATTTTTATATCAAAAATAATTTTAAGGGTTATAGTTTCTTTACTCGTATGCTCATCAATTTATTTACGCCTTTCATGTAGAGATTATAATAGATAGAAATTTACTGAAATGTACAATTTAGAATTGCAATTTAGTAATAGGTGCAAAATAATTGTATATACTATATGTAGATATATTTATATTTTTGCGTGTAACTTTAAAAATATTGTAACTATTAGTAAATTTTCCTATATTAGACAGTGTAACTAGGTTCTTTAAATTAATATATCATGCATGTTTAAGATGTATTAACTTATATATTATTAATAGTACATATATTTCGTTTTCATATGTACATTTAGTGAAAATACTTTTGATTTTGAAACCCAAGAAAATATAAAAAGTTAAATGAAAATGACACGGCTCAAGTCAAACTGTCAAAGGCTCAAAGTACATGAGTTCCTTATTTAATAATGCCTTATATAAAATTCAACTTTCCGATAGGCGATATGAGTAGGGATGTCAATTTGCCCCGTCCCTGTGGTGATACGCCCCAGCCCGATCGGGACGATTATTTTGACTATTTTTTGGTTTTGGAAAAAATCGATAAAATTTAAATCGGGGACGGGGCGGGGACTGCCCCGCGCCCCTCCCCGATACATATTATATAAATATTTGTCATATTTATGTATGTATATATCACTATATATATTTAAATATTGGTATGATTATTTATATTTTGTTCTTTTAAGTTATTTTATACAAAATAATTTTATAACATAATTGACTCTCCATGATTTTTAAAGAGATAAAATAATTATGATAATAAAAAAATAAAAAATAAATATAATAATCGGTTTTCGGGTCGGGTTCGGGTATACCCGAAAATATTAGGGGCGGGGATGGGGACTATGAAAAATTCCCCGTCAGAGTTCGGGTCGATTTTAGGGATGAAAATTCCCCGTCGGGGCCGGGGAAGGCATAAACCGGCCCCGCCCCGCCCCGCCCTGTTGCCACTCCTAGACGATAGCCTAATAATGAGCTTATATATAATAACATGGTCTAAATTAGTTTTTGAGCAGGACTCTTGTGAAATATTGCACAATAGTGATATGTGCAATATATCACAATTAAGGTAAAAATAAAAAAAAATTTCGTCGACAAATGGTCGGGTTGGTTGAGCAAAGGGTCATGAGGTTCGGTTGGTTGAAGTGAATATATATTTATAGAATGTTACTACATCTTTGTATGAGTGTTACTACATTGTTATATTGAAATAACTTCATATCTTACATAACACATATTAGAACATAACGTAATACATTGTTGTTCATATGGTAACACATGAGTATTCACATAGTATTACGACATGTATACATTATTATATATTACTAAAAAACAAGTGTTACTATATGAACAAAAAAGTGTTACCCTATAAAGAAAAACGTGTTACCACATGAACAAAATCAGTACAATCGCGAAAAAAATTCCCAGTCCAAAATCACAGATTTAAAGAACAACTTGATGTGTTACTACATGAACAAAAGAGTGTTACGCTATGAACAAAGGAGTGTTAATATATGAACAAAAACCAGTACAATCGCGAAAAAAATTCCTCAGTTCAAGATTACATATTTAAAGAACAACGTGAGAAGAGTGCAGAAGGATCTGAAAATCTACGCCAGAAAATCAAGAGGAAAAAGAACAGGTCCTAAATCTGCCAGGATGAGAAAGAGAGAACAAGAAAAGGAAGAACCAAATAAGAGAAGGAAAAACTTATAGATCGCGAGGGAGAAGAATTGAAAACTCCAGATTCACGTTGCTAGAAAAGAAAAATCCTAGATGGAAGAAGAACGTGGAAGCGCGGATCCGCATCGGGCTAGGCTTCTTCCGACCCGTGAATTTTTTTTAAAATATCAATTTAAACTACAATTGCACATATAATAGTATGCAATATTGCATACAAATTTTTGTCTTAGTTTTTTAGCTAACTTAGTCATAAAATATAAATGGAAAAACAAATCAAACTTTTCTTTTGGGCGATCTATTAATATTTTAAAGAAATAATATAAACGAATTAATTACACACCTCTTTACAAGTTCGAACTTTTAGATGAGATGAAACTATTCATGGTATCAAAGTCTTTAACTCACCCCCAGATCCTAATTTCGATTCCCACAAAAAGCAATTTCACCCATATTAAATTGTCCACCAGATGAAGTTTGGACTTTTAGATTAGATGTAATTCTTTCAAACATGATACCCTGTTAATTATTTTATGAGGCAGTTTTGTGCGAGTCGACAGTCTCATACATGAGATAAATGTGTTCTACTTAGTATTTGAGTCATAATCTGATGGAGATTGAATCGTAAGATTCAGTTTCCTTCATTATATTAATATGATATTAAGTATTTCATTTAATAATTATAATTTCTGCAAATAAAACGTACTTGGCCACCAAGTTTACTTGGTCTCCAAGAATTACTTGGGCCCAAAGTATATATTTTCCTTTTATGCATTTTCTAGAGTACGTGCTTCCAGTATCATTGTAAGGACACATTTTGATATTGAATAATATAAGTATTTTCAGGAGATTTCTTGTGTTTATCCGAGACGCTGTCTCACCCCTTGCAGGCATTACGCGCTGCATTATCTGGTATCTCAGATCAAGGTATTTCCGCAGCAGGAATGGATCTCGATTTTGATCCCTCATTGTCCGTTTGAGGGATGTCCGTGACAGAACGATCTCTTCTTGTCCGGTTTGAGGGATTTTCGTGCACAGTTGCAAATCCTCGCTGACATGTCCAAGGTTTTGGTCCTGGATGACGAATCGGAAGAGCCAAATGCGCCGGACGAGACCCACTGACACCCATCCTCTTTGACTGTCACCCTACCGATCTGTCATGATCGGGACCTACCCATCTTCGACGAGTACCAAGATGATGAATTGGTTGTGGATGATATGGAGTTTGTGGAAACTCTATCCACTCACCAAACCACCTCATCCCTAAAATTGACCACCACCACCCTCCCTACACCGCGGTTCAGCCAGACCAGATGCGCGTTGGCATCCTTGCCGCCACCGTGCTTCGGCCTCGACAGATCTCCCCCAGCTCGGAGCGATTTCGCATTGCTGCCTTCACGGTCCATGCTCCATCGGGCATCACTCCGCACCACCGCCATCAACACTATACTCCGCCACCGCTCTCCACCATTCAGCCGTCGTTTCACATCGCCGCCCTGCCAGCTTGCCCACAGGACACAAAAGCTAAAATAGAGAGGCACCCGTCGGGGAGGTTGTCGGTGGGGGGACACCTGGCAGGGCCGCCGGTTGTTGGGCCGCCTAGGGCTTAGCGATGACACAGAAATGCATCGCGTGGACGAGCGATGACACACTCGACTTGCTTTGTCTTTTTATATACAAATTATTTTTAGACACGTCTCAAAATCCAACTAAAATTATTGGGATTAAAAAAATTTAAGTAGGGCTTCGCAAAATTAACGGGAACTACGTGCACATGTGACATTTAAGTAGCGCTTGAGTAGGTAAAAGGACCAAGTTAAAAAAAAATTAAAACTTAGTGGACCAAAATCTTAAAACAATCGGGACCAATTTCAAAACGATACAAAGTTATTTAACTATAAAAATTTAATCCATATCATAGTCAAGAAGAAATAAAATTTCCTTCGTGATATAAAAAACGATCGAGTTGATTACAACCTTGAACTCAACTCAAGTTTATTGTCTTTTAGAACTGAACCGCTTCCACGTAAAAAGAGGAAAATAGACCAATAATATATAATGTGAAAGTGAAAATGAAACTACTAGCTAGTTATCATGAATTCATAAATCATAATAGAAGAATCTCTCTTTCGATTTAGTTTAAATAATTTCTTTATGGCGACACCCGGTCCTCCCCTTCAATTCAACCATTCATTTTGGGACGGTTGCACATGTTTGTTTTTGGATGGGGCAAAATCCTACTAATAGTAATCTTTGTTTACTTTATATTGAATGCGAGAAGAGCGGATTGTGATTTATGTCAACTCAATACTTTTTATTGATGATGATATTTTATTTTATTATTGTTTTTTAATGAAATAGTGATTATACAAAAGAAAAGTGCTAAGAAAAATATGAAAGAAAAAAAAAAAAAAAATGAGTTGATGTAAGAAAAATATTAATATAATAATTTTAGAATGTATGTTACAAGGGTGAATATATATTTAGATGGAGAATGAGACGTGCAAATTCAAAAAATAACCATCGATCCCCATTTAGATATCCCCGGTCTAAAATAAATATGGGTTTAAGGACTCAGTATTATTCATGCGTTGTTTTCTTTTTCTTTAATTAGTGACAAGTTTCTCTGTCTCTCTGACTGAGGAAAAATTATGAGAATTTTCAAATTTTGAACATTGAACGAGTTTTTTTAATTTCTCCATGGTGCTTGACTTCTGCTAAGTGCTAACGTATTTTCACATTAATTTTTCTCTGTCTGTCATGTTACGCTAGTGTAGTTAGGCTTTATAAAATCCACAACTTCTTTATATATAATTTTATCCATGCATAGTTTAAAAAAAATAAAAATTAATTATCATGCATACTGCGGGCGTCATTTATTTATAAAACAAATACAATAATGGAATAGGTGATCCCATTCCCAATAACGGACACCATATATAATATATGAGTAGGTCTAGTGTGAAAATTTTCATGTATGAAAAACTATAAAATCGCCCTAAATCATGATCTATTCGGGTCGGGTGAACCATCTAGATCCTAAACACTAAATAATAAACCCTAAATTATGACCTATTCAGGCCGGGTGAACCATGAACCACTCGGGCCGAGTGAACCATGAACCACTCAATTTTGACTTACCTTCACCATATACATAATTTGTTTGTAAATAAAAGTTTTTTAATGTATTGTAAATTTTCATACTAGACTTTGTCTTATACAATATATAAAAGAATGCAAAATCTTGAATACTTTAGAATTAGATGCACATATAATTCAAATGTAGTTTTAAAACATCCATATTATTTTAAATGAAACATGCAAATTGTTTTCATCTACTGCACAAAAAATAAAAAAAACCTATTCATAAAAGAGGAAATCTTTTGTTTCGAAAAAAAAGAGAGGAAATCTTAATTCATGGAAATTTGCATATTTGGATTTTTTTTTTATCTCATTTGTCAATATTTTTAGTGTATGTTATATCATGGATGGATGTGGGGGGAGGCGCGGCCGGGTGGCGATCGCCAAGGGATTTAAAAGTTTTGTATTATATATATATAATTTTTTTTATATTTATACTCTAAAATTGTAAAATTTAATTTGTTACTTCGCTCTTTTTGGGATATTAAAATTTTGTCGCCCTTACTCAATGAAAAATTTTAAACTCTTTTGGGACGAAATTTTGAATCCGTCCCTGTGTTATATGTATATCTATGATCTTATATAGTTAATAATCATATAATACTAATAAATTAAACAACAATAACTTGGATATACAGATGGTCTGGTCCTGACCTATGGTTGATTCAAATTTTAAATATTTAAAAAAGACAGTCCGGTGTGCAAATTTGTATAGATACAAAAACTTTAATTTTCAACCAAATTCTATAATTGATGAATGTAATACAAAATTAAGTGGTTCATGGTTCACTCGGCCCGACTAGTTCATGGTTCACCCAACTCAAATATGTCATAATTTAGGGTTAATTATTTATTGTTTAGGGTGTAGTTGGTTGATTTAGGATAATTTTATAGATTTTCATCTATACAAATTTGCACACTAGACCTACTCTTTAAAAAAAAATCTTTAAGAAGAATATTAATCTGTATTAATTTCTAAATTCTTATTTAATGATAGATAAATTTTGAAATGTTAGGTTATGGGGCCTGATCGGCTGCTTCACGTCCCAGTGAGAAAAAAAATTTGGGTCTGTTTTAGCAAATTCGACCGGGATAGACTTTTAGGGTTTTGGCCCAGTTGCGCCTATAAATACATATCTTATTCTATGTATTTGTTATCTTATCACAGAAAATTAGTAAATCTCCTAGCTTGGTAGTGCCCCAGACGTAAGTCATTCCTAACAAACTGGGTAACAAAATCTGTATTATTTAATTTCGTGTTCTCTCAATTTCTCCAGAATTGCAGTTTAAATCCTAATAATAAATTCAGAAAAATTACAAGGTTTATGCAATTAATTCACAACTCAAATACGTACACAAAACTCAATTTAACAGTCTCACGTCGCAATATTAGAATCACAATAAAGAATTGACTGATCTATTTGATATAGAAGTCGTCATTTTTCTGGAGTTGGTACGTACAAGAAAGTGTGGCTATATATATAACTCCAAAATTGGAGTAAATCTGGAGATCTTCTTCTTTTTTTTTTTTTTTTTTTCTCCTTTTTTTTTTGGGATAAAAATATTTTATATATATATATATAGCAGAAGATTTCATTCTCTCTCCTAATTCACCTCACAAAAATGGCAAATCACTCACTAACAGAAGAGCAGATTGCTGAATTCCGTGAAGCCTTCTGCGTTATTGATAAAGATTTTGATGGTACGTAATTTATTTCATCTCATTATTTGAAAGAGCAAATCTTGTATGAGAAAAAATATATTTATCGATCAATTAAGAGTATTATTTTTGTTGGTTCATGGAGTCTGATCGATTGCTTCACGTCTCAGCTTCTCGGTGATAAATACCTTTTTTAGCAGTGTTCGATCAGAATGGGTCGTTACGGTTTTGGCCGAGTTTCGCTTATAAGTACCTATCTAATTCGTTGTATTTGTTATCACCGTAAATATTAGTAAATCTTCTGACTTGGTAGTTCCCTAAATGTAATCATTCCTGACGAACTGGGTAACTAAATATGTGTTATTTAATTTTGTTTTCTCTCAGTTTCTTTATAATTGCAGTTTAAATCATAACAATTTTAACATACATGTGGTACAATTTTTGGTGTTATTAGAATGCTCAGCAAACATTAATTAATGCCTGGATTGTGTTCATGATTATTAATATCTCTGATAAAATCATATCATAGTACTAAATTACTAATATTTAATTTTTATATTATTTTAAATGTTTTAATGAAGGTGTTATAAGTTTGGAAGAGCTGGAATCAGCTATTCAATCTCTGAATGAACATCCAACAAGGGAAGAAGTTCAAGAAATGATGAACGAGGCTGATACTGATGAAGATGGCACAATTGATTTTCAAGAGTTTTTAAGTATTATGTCAAGAAAGATGATGGTACGTAAGGAAAAATAAATATATAATTCAATTTTTCAGATGGTTGAAAGAAATTAAATTCGATATGATTAATTAAATCGGAATTAAAATATACATATATAGGACGATGAAAAAGAAGAGCTTAAAGAAGCTTTCAAAGTTTTCGATCGCGATCAAGATGGATTCATATCGGCCATCGAGGTAAAATTATCAAAAGCAAGTGTCATTTGACTTTTTGTGGTCAATATATTTGCAAAGACTTTATATATATGCAATATTATACGGTTTAATAATATTTTTTAACTATAGGAAATAAAAATTATTTGCCCATATAATAGTATGCATTTTAATAATACAATATAAAACAGGCAATATTACATAAACATTAATATTAGATTATGTAGTACTATTATTAGATAAATAAACATTACTGCAATCTATTTGATCCGTTCCGGCCAATGAGTTTTTTTTACCTGCAAAAGTTCTGACAATATTGTAACACTTTTATATCAAAATAAATTAAATATAAATGTATTGCATGATTTCACATATAAAAAAGAAAAAAACTTTTTCACTCCCTAATTAACAATAAATTATGTTCCGTCTCATCGTGAGACTGTTTTCTACCGCTAAATTTTAGTCATTCCATCACTCATTAATGCATATTCATCTTACTAATTATAGTTTTAGTTATTGAATAATTTGTGTAATTAATTAATAGTGTTGTATGTTATTTGGATTTGCAGTTAAAAAATGTGATGATAAATTTAGGAGAAAGGCTAAGTGATGAAGAAGCTAAACAGATGATTATAGACGTAGATCTGGACGGGGATGATTTAGTCAGTTGCGACGAATTTGTCAGGACCATGCTCGCTTCAATTCATTAATACTTTTTCTTTTTTAATATATTATTGCCAAAAAAAAAAATCTAATTTAAATAAACTATTACAACTTGCACGGGTACTTATACTATTAACCAGCACAAGACGAGATGTATGTGTTGTAGTTATTCTTCTCTTATTAAATATATAATAATAATAATAATAAGGGATAATATTTAATGTTTGACCACGTATATATAGAATAGTTTGTATTCTTTAATTACTTCCTTAATTCTCGGTCAATCTTGTTGTAATTGTAATCTTTATATTATAGTGGAAATATTCTCATCACCATTCAACGGTGATTCTCAATCTTTCTCTTATGATCCCTAAGTATTCTCACATGGTATCAGCCATTCGATCCTCATAACCCTAGCTTTCTCGCCGTCGCGTGCTTGGCCGCCGGACTGGTCTCCTCCGGCGCGTCCCCTCTGTCGGACTGGTCTCCTCCGACACCCGTGGGTTTCTTTATCTTAATTAACCCTAATTTGTGTGGCACTTCTCCTGCTCTTGCCCATCATCTTCTTCCCTGCGACAACCTTAATCTCCTCTACTATGGCTGCGAAGTCCCTGATCCGCTTCCTATCAATATGATGCTTAATATGGTTCCGATTAAACTGGAACCCTCAACCTATTTGATGTGGCATCGTCAAATAATTCATATGGCCGAGTGTTTTGACTTGATGGGATTTCTTGATGGTTCGGCGTTCCTCACTTGGCGCATGAAAGACAAGAAATTATTGAGTGTCGTCTTCACCTCCCTCTCTGCCGACGCTGCATCGGAAGTTCTCGAGTGTACCACGTCGCACGATGTGTGGACGACTCTTCAGGCGGTATTTTCTGATACATCCGCATCTCATACTCATCAATTGCGTGAAGAATTGCTCTCTCTCCGGAAGGGAGATCTCTCGGTCGACGAATATGGCCGAAAATTCAAAAACTTGTGCGATCAACTATCGGCGATCGGTCGTCCAATTGATGACGTTGATAAGAGTCACTGGTTCCTACGGGGGTTAGGCATCCAGTTCGCTAATTTTGCTGATACAAGAATGGTGTTGGCCTTGTTGCCCTTATTTTGAGACCTTCTTCATCAAGCCCGCCAGTATGAAGTCAAGATACGGGCAATGGAAGGGGGCAGTCGGTCGTCAGCAATGTTTACAACCTCGAACTCTGGCGGCAACGATGCGGTGGTGTCGACCCAAAGGCGGTGGTGGTTAATGGGGCGAAATTTTTTTACCAATCATGTCTCGTGGCAATTCAGGCAATAATCAGGGCGGTCAATGGGGGTCATCGTACTTATACTCCCGTTGTCTGGAAACATTATCTTTGATCAACGCCATCGATTCATTGCCGCTTCGGAATCACGATACGCTAATCTTGCCGCAGAAACTTCGGTTAAATCTTCAATAATTTAATTGGTATTTGGACTCGCTGCTCATATTATTTAAATTTTGATTACATTATTGTTTGAAATGAGAATGCGCTTAATATTTCACATATCGGTACCTCTAAACTGTCTCCATGTGTTAATTTGTTGTATGTTTTAGTCGTGCCACATATTACTAAAAATATGTTGTCTATCAGCAAATTAATTGTTGGTTATCCTGTTGATGTTGTTTTTTCTAATAAGTTCTTTGCGATTCAGAATCGGGTCACAAAGAAAATCCTGGCTCAGGGAAGGTGTGATAAAGTGCTTTACTTACTTGATCGGGGTGTTCCTGCTTTGGTTGCTGCTATTCGGAATAAAGCTATGAAGGCTAGTTTTGATTTGTGGCATTTATGCTTGGGGCATGTCCCATTTTCAGTTATTTCTCTTTTGAATAAGTTAGGACATTTATCTGTTACGTCCTCATTACTGAATCCTTCTGTTTATTCCTCTTGCCAATTGGCTAAGAGTAAGAGACTATCTTTTAATTTAAATGAGAAGTGTGCTACTGCTGTTCTTGACCTAATTCATTGTGATTTGTGGGGTCCTGCACCTATTTCTACTTCTGATGGCTTTAAGTACTATGTTGCATTTGTGGATGACTTTTCTCGTTTCTCGTGAATTTATCCTATGCGTGCTAAATCTGAATTTTATGATATATTAGTGCGTTTCCATGCATTTGTCAGCAATCAATTCTCTAGCTCGATTAAGGTTTTCCAGAGTGATGGTGGTACTGAATTTGTTAACTCTCGGGTTCATCAATTTATGTCATTGCATGGGATTCTGCATCGTCTTTCTTGCCATTACACTCTCACCGGCAAAATCAAATCACATCTCTCAAAAACAGTCTTTCCATGATGTTTCATGCACACGCTCCGGTTTCTCTATGGTTTGATGCCTTTGCCACTATTGTTTATGTTATAAATCGTTTGCCTTCATTGGTTTTGCATGCTCGCTCTCCATTTGAAATGCTTTTTGGGTCTGCTCCAAATTACTTTAATTTTAAGCCATTCGGTGTCGGGTTTTTCCTTTCTTACAGGACTATGCTGAGCACAAACATGCACCTCGTAGTCGCCCTTGCATATTTATTGGGTACAACAGTTTGCACAAAGGATTCTGTTGCCTCGATCCGAGTCATCTAGGGTGTTCACCACCCAACATGCTCAATTCGATGAGTCTTGCTTTCCGTTTTCCAGAACTCCGTCCTCATCCTCCCCGTCGAATTTGGATATTTTAAGTTTTTTGGATGGCGTTGCTATCGCCTATGCCAAACCAATGGTTCCCTAAAGAAGGTGTGCTGTTAACCCGGGCCTCATTTTGCTCTCGGATAGTGCCCCTTGCGCGAGCGGCGCACGCGCCGATCGATCCGGTACCCGGCTGCGCCCATTCGGCAGCCCGGCGCCTCATCATTGCCCCTCCCGGCTCCCCGCCTTGACACCAGTTCATCCCATGGTTACTTGGGCAAAATTTGGGATTTGGGAAGCCACATTATCCGATTGACCTTTCTACCTCGGCCCTATTATCAACCCTTGTTGCAAATCCTGAGCCTCGAGGATTTAAATCTGCTATTAAGTCTCCGGAATGGTTAGCCGCAATGCAAGAAGAGATAGATGCCCTTCGTGATAATCAGACTTGGGATTTGGTTCCTCGTCCTTCCGGTACTAATGTTGTTGGTTCGAAATGGGTTTTTCGCACCAAATATCACGTTGATGGCTCCATTGAACGTCACAAAGCCCATCTTGTTGCTCAGGGGTTCACCCAGGTCCCTGATACTGATTTTCATCACACCTTGATCCGTTGTTAAAAATTCGTTTGGCTCTTCTCACACATTCAACATCGCGGTCATGGTCATTCAGTCGAACTTTGATGTCAAGAATGCATTCCTAAATGGCATTCTTGACAAGCCGGTCTTCATGTCTCAGCCCCCAGGCTTTGTTGATTCTCGATATCCATATCATGTTTGTCGTCTCAAGAAGGCGCTTTATGGCCTCAAGCAGGCTCCTTTAGCCTGGTTCCAGCGTTTCAGCCCGTTTCTCTTGAGTTTGGGGTTCTGCCAGAGTCGATCTGACTCGTCACTGTTTTATCTCCTCCAAGGTAATTCCATCATTTATCTTATGTTGTACGTTGATGATATTATTGTCACAGGTAATGATGTTGCCTTGTTGAAAGACTTCATTGCTCGCACGCACAAGGAGTTTAAAATTAAGGATTTGGGTCGTCTTAATTATTTCCTTGGTCTTGAAGTCTCGTATACCCCCGATGGCTTGTTTGTTGGACAGGCAAAGTATGCCCATGATATTCTTGATCGAGCAAAACTTGTGGATTCCAAACTGATTGCCACTCCATTGGCAGCTGGAGAGGTGTTGGTTAGTGATGGTTCTCCCTTTCATGATCCTACCTTGTACCGTTCGTTGGTAGGGGCTCTTCAGTATTTGACCATCACTCGTTCGGATCTTTCCTATGCAGTTAACGTTGTCAGTCAGTTTCTTCATTCGCCCACTGATGATTATTTTAATGTTGTCAAACGTATTCTGCGCTATGTTAAGGGCACCGTGCACTTTGGTCTCTCTTTCACCAAGCGCCATGATTCGTCTATCGTTGGTTATTCTGATGTTGACTGGGCTCGTTGCATAGAGACCCGTCGTTTCTCTGGTACTCGATTTTTCTTGGTGGGAATCTCGTTTCTTGGAGTGCAAAGAAACAACCCACTGTCGCTCGCTCCAGTTGTGAATCCGAGTATCGGGCTATGGCAAATGCAGCAACTGAGCTTGTTTGGTTGTCTAATCTTCTCGGCGAGCTCCGGATCACGCCATCTACAAGCCCTACTCTTCTGTGTGACAACAATAGTGCCATCTTTCTGAGCCAAAATCCGGTAGCTCATAAACGGGCTAAGAATATTGATTTGGATTACCATTTTGTTCGGGAGTTAGTCTCTTCAGGGAAGATTTCCACACGGTTTGTCCCTTCACATCTTCAGCTAGCCGATATCTTCACCAAGGGCCTTTCTCGACCTGCCTTTGAATTTCTTCGGTCCAAGCTCTGCGTTTGTCTTCACCCCACGCAACGCTTGCGGGGGATAATAAGGGATAATATTTAATGTTTGACCATGTATATATAGAATAGTTTGTATTCTTTAATTACTTCCTTAATTCTCGGTCAATCCTGTTGTAATTGTAATCTCTATATTATAGTGGAAATATTCTCATCACCATTCAACGGTGATTCCCAATCTTTCTCTTATGATCCCTAAGTATTCTCACAAATGATGATGATGATGATGATGATGATGATGATGATGATGATGATGATGATGATGATGATGATGATGATGATGATGATGATGATGATAATAATAATAATAATAATAATAATAATAATAATAATAATAATAATATCAAAAGCTCACTAAGACTGATCGTTACCTCTTATACTTTAGTTTGATTGAAGTAAAATTTTGTAAATAAATTCTTCTTTGATACATTGCTTCAAGTTTGTTAGACTACTTTCTCTTGAGGTATTAAAATAAAGATATTAACAAGGCGTTTATTATATCTCTTTAAGTTTGATAATTAAATATATATATATATATATATATATATATATATATATATATATATATATATATATATATATATGGACAAATTGTCCGAGGTTCGGATTGCAATATTTATAAAAGGAGCACATTTGTGTGGATGATTTCACGATGAGACGAATCATAATTTGAACATTGACGGTTTAACATTTTCGGAGAGATGAATGTTAATTTATGCTAACTAGATTGTACTCCGTCTCATGCATGAGACAACTTCATCTGAGTTTTTTGTGTAGGTCGAGCGGGTTAAGGTAAATAGGGTGAATAGACTTACGAAAAACTTTTTCGTCTTGGAAATGCTTTGTCAGTGCGAATGAATCGATTTCGATAACCAACTTCTTTGAACGCCGGAAAAGCATATCGGTTCGGTAACTATATTAAGCGATCGTCGCGGAAAAAAAAGTTTTACCGTGAAAAACCGGTTTGTATAAATAATTTCAAGTTTTATCTTTTTAATCGGATGTGAGAAATCGAGTCCGTCGGATCGAAGCTTGTGTCACATCGATCTTAACTTAGAATGTATGCGCTTTTAAGATTGTATGCGATAAAAGTTAATTAAAGGCACACAAGATTTATAGTGGTTCGGACAAACCCGGTCCTACATCCACTCTTCCCCTTTCAAAGGGCACCAACTTAACCGACTTAACCGACCGGACTTAGATTAGTGTGTTAGTCCAACACAAAGACACCAACAGATGTTTTAAGAGTTCTCACTCAAGCGATCCTGTAAATCGAAGATTAGAAACCCTAGATCGAATCTTGCTAAACAACTTATCCTAACTTGGGGGTTTGGGTAAGATTGTTTGAGGTTCCAACTATGAAATCTTTTCTTGCGTATAAGCGACTGAAAAGCTAGATGAAAAGATTTCTTGCTAAGAACTTATGGGATGAACACAATATAAAATAAGCTTGTAGTTGTGTTCTTCGTATGCGGAAATCGACTATAGTTTGAGCTTCTTGATTATGTTGTTTGTCGGCATTTCCGTATGTCACTCGAAGTGTGATCCCATATTTATAGACCTTGAGATCAAAGAGCCGTTGGAGAGCAATTTGAATCTCAGTTATTTCTAGGTAGAGATTTGCGAGCTTGATGTGGCGTGTCTTGAGAACGGCACGGCCGAAAGTTTTTATAGCCGTTTGAGAGAGCAACATCGAATAATTTGATGTATCGGCTCTGTTCATACGTGTCTCTTCCTTATTGGATGAAAGCCTTGCTTTGCGGTGTTGTTCCTCCAACTAAGGTTGGTATTCATCTTGTTCAGATCGCAGGCGTATGATAAGATGAAACATCGATTTTCATCTTATGAGTACGATCGTCGATCTGGCTTCGATCCATTCGATGGAGTCTTCGGCGCTGTTGACTTAGCTTCATGGTGACTCCGCTGATGTAGGTCTTCGGTCTTATCTTTGAAGTCATCGATCTTCTAGTATAGAGGTTTGAGCTTCATGACTTCGGCGAGTTATCGACAAGATCGGTTAGATCGATCTTCGATTACGGTTTAGCGTTACGCTCTGTGGGATATCGAACTTTCTTACGAATCTTTAGATCGACCTTTACATATTGAGTTCCCCCCCTCAATATGTGACCTATCTATTACATCGGTTTTTCTATACAATCATTATCAACCGGTCTCCTATAGCAATAATGTAAAATCATCATTACCAATGTCCGATTGGGTCTATTACATGTGTTTTTGGAACTTTCATCAAAACTATAAATTTCCCAACAATTTCCCCTTTTTGATGAAACCAAAACACTTGAGAAACCAAACAATTGATTAGTATAGAACGTTAAAAGAGCAATGTCAAGAAGACAAAGAGATTTTGTCTTGGGATCGAAAAAATAAACTTTTCATTAGATAAGATGATTACATGTTACATCGAGAAAAGTTTTGAATTTAAAAACCTTTGATCCCTAGGCGTCTTCCGAATCTTCACTCCTTGGGCTTGTATCCTTCCGGCATTTCTCTTTGGTCTTGTGGAATGTTGAAAATCGATAGAGTTTCCATTTGACATCGGTTATGCGCTTCTTGATCGATTATCGTGATTTGCTCAAGATGTCAAAGTAGAATCTCTCAAATGCCGGTCTGTCAAATGAGCCATCTGCCTTCTTTGAGTATATTAATGATCATACTCTTGGCGTAGATATCTTTACATTTATAAGCTTGGCTTCATTTTCCGAGATACTTGAGAAAGTCCGGATATTTATACGTAACGGTTGAGGAACTCATCATCCGGTGATTCTTCTTTTGGGGACAAGATCAAGGACAAAGGCATCTAGAAGCCATTCACTACGATCTTATTCCATTCCTCAAACCTCTTGGCGTGTGCGGATTTTTTTGGTATAATCTGCCGACTCTTCCGGCAACAGAGGTTCTCAAATGCGATTTTCGATTAATCCTTTCTTAGCCCTTGATTTGAACTTCTTTTTCAACCCCTTCTTGTGCTTGTGTTTTTTTGTCCTTCTTTCTTCTTGATTATCATTCTTTGGACAATTTTCTGACTAGCTCCTTATCACCAGATGTCGACTAAATTGTACTTACGGTGGCTTCAACGGATGCGAATAATCGGTCCAGATTTTGATGTCCCAAAGACCCAGCGACCTTTCTTGCAATTGAGCTTTGTCCATGGGCCTTGTCATCCGATGTGTCATCGATGTGTCGATTGGTTTCTCAGATCCTTCCCCTTTTTGGTTTGAGCAAAAAGCGCGATTGAGTGGGAAGTCGAGACCCAAAGTTGGCCCGACAATGCCCGATTTAAATCATTAGCGAATAAACACGAAGATTGAGCTATTAGATTCGGGCGGTTTGTTTCGGTTCTTTCTTGGCGATTTCCATTGTAGCGAGAGTGTCCAAATCATTTTGTCAAATTTCTCTTCCGATAACTTTCGAGCCTTTTCTCGATGGCGTCGAGAAAAAAAGATTGAGTTTCATCCACTGTTTGACTTGTCATCAAGCGGATTTTTAAGCTCGGCGATTATGGTGGACATGGATTGGGAGAACCGATCTCTGATTGCTTCGTTTTGTTTGAGACCGATTTGTCTCGATCATTAACACTCCTCAATCTCTTCTTTTCGGGAGATCTTTGAGACAAGATCGATCTCTGAAGTTGATCGATGGTGATTTGGGATGTAGGATTGGATCCATCACTTGATCGAGTTCGATTGTTTGTGCCTCGGTGGTTGGTCGTGAGCTGCGGCACAGTTCACTTTCATCGGCACTCGGCATTCACCATTTCGTCTGCATTTACGGAGCTTCTTGGCGATCTCCGAGTTCGTGGATCGAGCTTTCCGCAGTTTTATCGGATATGAGCTCATTTGGTGATCCCACTTTGGCGGAGACTTCCATATCGAAGTCAAAATCTGCGAACTCATCCGCGCCCACCCATCTGTTCAACAAGTAAGATAAGATCGAGAAGTTTTTTAATCGAGATCTCTCGGTGAGGATCTCCATGACTTCTTCTCGATAGCAGGATGGGCGACCCGGTTGTGGATACATCTCATCAATCTCTCGTTCAATTCTTAGTCGACCATTTTTCCAGTTATGGTCTTTGTTGATCTGGATCTGAGGAATGATCATCGGATTCTGTTGGATGAGATGTGGAAGCTTAGTTTGTCTTGAATCGGCGGAAGTTGTTCGATTGGTTCAACCTGCGGTGGATTCTCTTTGTAGTGGCGGTTTATATCGGGTTCAGTTCATGAGCGGTGAACTAGATGAGAGATATGCTCTGTGCCTTTAGTCCGGCGGTGAATCGGCGAGGTTGAGGAGAAGTAGATTTATCGGCTTGTGCTTCTACCTCGTCGATCGTTGGCGAGCCCTCGGGTTGAGAAGCTTGCACATTCGATTTTGTTCTTTCTTTTTTTTTTTCTTCTTCGACTCATCTTCTAGTGCTAGAGTCGGGGTATTTGCTTTCTTTGGCCTCTTCTCCCTGGCCTTCACCCGATTTTTCGTTTTTTTTACGTGGAGCAACGGTGTGGATGAGGAGAACTTTTTTGCTCTTTCCTTTCTTGAGTTTTGTTGGAGTGGGCTCCGTGTCATAAATGCGGTGGCCCATATATAACTGAAGTTGATGAGAGGAAGGCATTGTAGGGACTTGATCCATTCTCGATTCCATTCTCGGCTTGGCGGTTTGTCTTTTAATATGACCGCAACCTTGTTGAGATATGTGATTCTCTTTTGAGAAAAGACACACGGCTGGATTCATTGACTCCAAATTTTTCGTGTTCTTGGAGCAAGATGGCTTTTCGCGAATTTGCCAATTGATGTTACGAGCCCCATCAATTATTCTTTGCCATCTTTGTACATTTTGGTGATGTGAGAGCATCCGGGCTAAATGAGATTCCCATGATCGTTCTTGATGAGAATGTCAACAAGATCTGTACTTTCTTTTGAGCATTGGTGATGAATCCATTTGTCTGATGTTTATCGCCTCTCTTAAGAGCTCCCCTCGATTTCTTCATCCTCATGAGTGTGCGGAGAGATTCGCCCTTTTTGGTGAGCATTTAGTGATGTACGCATTTGTCGATCGATTTCTTCTTGGCGACATGGTTCGTCTCCTGGCTTTTCTGTATCCACACTCAAATTTTGCAAGAATTGAAGTGCTTCATACTGCATCACTGGATTGCAGTGAGCAGAGCAATATGTTTCCAGTCCAGCTTTCTTCAGGATTTGTTCCACCTCCATGGATTCAGAATCCTCAGTGGTTCCAAACTGAACGAACTTATCCTCGAAGATCTTCGTTGCCAGTTCCGCATAATTGCACATGATCTTTCCAAGTCCATGAGTGGCCATCTACATGTGAGATAGACTCATTAAATTTGTGCATAATCAATATCAATATCATACTGCGGAAAACAAAAGGCAATGAAGCATAATTTCCGAAAAACAACTTTTGAAAACAATGTTTTTAACGGAAAGAAAGATTCATCATTAAGCTTAAAAGAAAATATTACCAGATTCAAATTTTCAGAGACGATTTTGAAACGTAGAGTAAAATTTGAAGTTTTTCAATGAGAGTAATGCGAGTTTGTGAAGCAGAAAAACTCTGGTAAGGTTTGATGAATCTTTATATAGAGGCGGAGGGTACAATAAGACAAGATTTTGAAGATCAATCGTTTTGAAAAGATTGTACGCTCCAGATTTAGCGGTTTTGATCGTAGGGTTGGAAAAACGCACGTACACAAAACTTTTGGATTTAAAAGCACGATCAAGTAGCAGTTAATACATGTACCCCACGTCCGCATTAAATGATTTGCAGAGTACACGTCACAAGGATAGTGGGTACAGTAAGGCAAATAAAATCAGATACGATCCGATAAATAAGTAAAGAACAAGAGAAGAGAGATCGATCGGTTGACCGATGTTGTTATCATTTGTCAATGTTGATTCCACTTGTTGATCTTAATCATTCTCGCCTAAGCCTTAAGAAATTTCCCAACTATGATCCTTTTTAATCGATCTTCTCGATTCGTCGATTTGTTGAAACTTCGGGCTTGGTGATCTTTCCTTGAAACGCGTCGATTTCCTTTTTATCGCCTTGATCAGTTGAAGTTCCCCCTTCAACTGATATTTCTGACATAGACTGATATATCTGATTTATTGGAGTTTCAAGCACAGCAGATCTCTCTCATCTGATCATGCTCGTAAGTAATCAGATTTTGGTTGACCTTATCTGATTCTTTTCAGATAAAGCCAATTCTTGGGATAAGTGTTACCGCCAAAACTTAGTCTAGAGTAGTAGCTTCTATTCCTAAGAAAGGCGTGATTGACATCGCGAAATATTCGAATCTCTCGATATGTCAATCAACCGTGTAAATTTATCCAATTATCGGTCAAGCGTGATTTCTACATTTGTCCTTTTGATGCAAATTTCTCGGATAGGCTTCTTGAACTGACAATTGCATTTGCATCCTTGCTTGGCCTCTATAAAATGGACCAATGTTTTACACAACATCACCCATTCACCATACTTATCTTCTTTGTAAGAATCATGTATCTTGGTGAACCCTTGTTTCCGGTGAGACTTCCGGCAAACACTTTTACACCCTTTTATATGGTTTCATCTTCTCAAATCAACCCTTTGCATCCCTCATTCTTTTTTTTCTTCATCATCTTCGATTTCACATTCGATTAACAAAGCTTCTCCACCACCGAGGCGGATCTGCATTGTAACCGAGAAGACACTTTCTCCTAACCGTATGCACCTTGTGTGTCTATCTGGATGACGTAACCAGAACCATCAGACTTAGTCTGGTATAAAATATGCAGCACATGTGCCCATGAGATCTGATGACCAACTCTTTGGCACACGTGCTCCATTTATCAGCTGGAGAGCCCTACTACTCCTCCTTTTAGGGCTCCTGGCTTAGTAATCCTGTCAATGCCGCTCTCACTTCACTTGGAGAGTCCATCGGGTTCTTGGCATGGGATTACCTTTGAAGCCTCTCCCACCTGTTAAGTGGGGAAAAATGAGAGCGTCGATTTCATAAAATCTCTCTCTCTTCCCATTAACATTTAACTTATGAGTTCGGGTTTGGGTTTGGATGCGAGTTTAGGGTCCTAGGTTTAGGATCTTGGTTAACATTTATGTCTTGACCTCAGGTCTTCTTGTACTTGTAACTTCGTAATGTAACCTCACCTTGGGTTTTTATCAATGAAAAGTTCATTATTTCATTTTGTTGTGTAAATTCACTTTTCTTATGCGATTGATAGCTTCTTATTCTCTTGAATCTTGCTTGTTGAATCACAAAGAAATACTATAACCAACTTGATTTAATCGGATAATCCTTTAAACCGAGCATTTACCTTAAATCGATAAACCTTGAATTCGTCGAGTTCGGTTTTTAAACCGATAGACTTAAAATCGATAATACTAAAATCGATCGATTCCTTTGGATCCGGTAGCGTGTATGTCCGATCGATTTTTGCATATCGGTCTCTTGAGATCGGTTAAGATACCAAACTCAATCGATTTCTCTCGATCCGTTAGTCTCTTTGACTAGTTCGAGAGAGCATTCCATCAAACATTTTCGGTGACATTTCTCCAAGATCTAGAAGTCCTAGCTCATTGCATAAATCTACGAATCGATCTCGGCTAGTGGCTTGGTTAGAATATCGACCTTACGTATATCGGTATGAATCTTTTTCCATTCTCGATATTCTTCTTTTCAACGTGATCTCTTATGAAGTGGTGTCCGACATCTACATGCTTGCATCTTGTATGTAGAACGGATTACGAAAGTGATTGCACAAGACTATTATCGCACGAATATAGGTACGTTCTTAGCTACAATGTTGTAATCCTCACCGCCGATCGAGCGCAGAGCGATTGGGAACAAACTTCTGCACCATATATTACCTTGAGTTGTTGATGTCGAATCGATGTCCGCTTTTTGAAAACCACGAGATCGGTTTTTCCTAAGAATCGACATGTTTCGAGGTTGATTTTTCGCCGATCTTGCAACCTCCATAATCGAATCGAGAATACCCACTAAGTTCTAGATTATCATCGATGGGTAGAATAAACCAAGGTTTATTGTTCCTTCAGATACTTAAGAACTGGGCTTAGTCGCTTTCTAGGTGGTGACCATTGGATTTGCCGAAAACCGCACATACACCCTCTTTGCGAAGTGATATCCGGTCTTGGCGGTCGGTATAATAAAGATCCAATGAGAGCCCTATATTCTTCCGATTTGTTTTTTCCGACCGGCTTCATCGGATCCATCTTGAATCCGGTCATCATAGGAATTTTGGCTTCCTTGCTATTTTGAATTCCAAACTTAGCCAAAATATTCCTAGTGTACTTTTTGCTTGGCGGATGAATATCCTTACGGACTTTGTTTAACTTGGAGACCTAGAAAGTAATTCATCCCGACCCATCATGGACATCTCGAATTTCCCTTGCATCGGTTTTTGAATCTTTCACATAGGTTCTTGTTTGGGGATCCAAGATGATGTCGCCCACGTAAATCGAACCATCGTAATATCTTCTCCATCTTCTATTCTCGAATAAGGTTACGTCATTTTCGCCTTTAGTGAACCCACTTTCGATCAAGAAATCGAGAGAGTGTATCATACCAAAGCTCATGGAACTGTTTGAATATAAAGAGCTTTTCTTAAACGATACACTTGGTTGCCTTTTTTCAAAGCACGGAGGTTGTTCGACATAAACTTCCTCCATTAGTACCCCGTTTAAGAAAAGCACTCTTCGTCCATCGATACCACAATGAACCCTTCGGGAAGGATCGCCCGAAACCGAATGGCTTCAAAGGCGGCGGCGCGGTGCAAAGGTCTCATCGTAATCAATTCTTTCGATTGTGAATACCCCTTAGCAACAAGTCTTGCCTTATTTACGGTGATAACATTTTTCTCATCTCTCTTGTTCTTGAAGATCCATTTAATTTGCCAATTACGTCTTGATTCGGTTCGCCTACTAGGGAATTCAGCTCTCCTCGCCGCATGGCTAGAATCCGGTTTCGTCTTTGTAATGCTTCCTCGATTGTAGTAGGTTCCTTCATAGACGATAATAACGACAATACATGGCACTTTCACCTGTCGATGTCTAGTTTTAATTTTATCGACGGGTCTCCAATTATCGGATCGGTTGGATGGATCGGTTATCCGTGTCCTTCGTTTCGATTTGCGTCGGTTTTGAGAACATCGTCCGTTTCGATAAAATCTTATTACTAGTGATTGGGAGTGGTGCGGGGTTATGGTCCACTTGATAAGAACAAGTCTCGGTGATGTTGGAATCATCGTATGTCGATGTACGTTCGTGAGAACCAGAGTTCCCCCGAACCGGATGGTTCGATTCTTTCTTATCTCTGTTGAATCAAACTTTTTTCATCGGCAGTTGTTCGTACCTTAGGATCGATTGATCGGTGAATCGGCTAGATGCGGAATGTAAATTGATCTGATTTACGATCCTTTATCCTTGATCGTTAGTGATCCATTTTTCTGAATATCGAGGTTCGGTAGATCGTACTTCTTGTTACGAGGCGATTTCTCTTGATCGAAGATGCTTCATCAAAAGGTTACATGGGGTGTTTCTTCCACAACAAGGGTTTCGTTTGTTGTAGACCACGAAAGGCTTTGCTAGATGAGGAATACCCTAGAAATATACCCTCATCGGACTTGGCCTCAAAGGTCTTCAACCCGACTTTTCCCATTGTTGTGTATGAAACACTTGCACCCTAAAAAACATGGAAGTAAGAAACACGAGGTTTTACGCCTTTGTTCATAGGGTGTTTTGTAGTGAGCCTTAGTCGGAGACATCTGTTCTGCGTATGGCATGCGGTGTTGATTCTTACTTGAAAACGGTTTGGCATCGCATGTTCAATTTAACATTGTTCGGCGGCTTCTTTGAGAGTTCTGTTTCTCCGTTCACTTCTCATTTACGTTGATTTGATGTTTCATCTCAGTATGCCAAACTTAGAGCAAAAAATCAAGGGTGCATGCCTTTATCGATCTCGATTTTTTACTCTGTTTTAACCCTTCTCATTTTGTAATCTTCTTAGTAGCTCGGGTATCTTGGTTGTCGTCTCATTCTTCTTATGTAAGAATATTGTAAACTTGGAATAGTCATCCACGATTACGAGTGTATTTTCGTCCGTTGAGATCGACCGGTGTAACCGGTCCAAACAGATCCATATTTACCGCAGTGGATCGGGTCCGAAATCCCTTTGAATGAAGCTTTGATTGTTTTTTCCGACACGCAAAGACATGTCCGATCCTTTTGAGAACACTTCATTCGGAAGTCCTTCCACTAGAGACATCTTTTATCTTATTAAGAGTTTTAAAGTTCAGATGGCTCATTCTTTTGTGCCGAGCCAACTCGCTACTTTTTGGAACTCTTAACAATCGGGCATGCATTTCTTGGACAACTGCTCCAATCAAATTTGGTAGATCGTCCCTTTTCTTGAACCGATTAGCAATATTTGTTGAGTGACTCGATTCTTGATAGTGCATTGATCAGTCGAGAACTCAACACTGAATCCGTTGTCGCAGAATTGTGAAACCGATAATAGGTTGTGCTTCAGACCTTCGACAAACGATACTCCAGTTACTTGTACATCATCATTCTCTAAGGTTCCGAACCCTTTGGTATAACCAAAGTTATCATCACCGAAGAGTACACGCGGGCCTTTCTGTTCTATGTAGGAACTGAGGAGATGTTTGCTTCCTGTCATGTGCCTTGAGCATCCACTATCGATGTACCAGATAGTTGCTTGCACACCTCCTTTGTTGGCCAGACCCACGCGAACCTGCAATCAGATCAGGTTTTAGGTACCCCTTTCGGATTGGGTCCTGAGGGGTTAGGTTTGGATTTGGGGATCCATACAAACAGAGCACTTCTATGGTGATCAGTCAGATCAGAAGGCCTGATTTGTCTCCGTGACTGTCAACATAATCATACTTATCCTCATATGCTTTTCGATTTGTATGATTACTTGTGTGAACCTTGGATGACTTAGAAGACTTATGATTTACCTTTTTCGGTTTGTCTTTTTTTTATCCGGTGTGGTTCAAAAAAAAGAGCTCTAAATTTCGACTATAGGGGTAGATACATTCGCTACCATCAAAAGATTCATATCCTTTTTCGTGATAGATGGTTTTCGCGGTTTCCGAAGCATGCTTATTAAAAATGACCTTGGTGGGTCTCGATTAGACTTCCTTTTTGTAGGTTGTCTTTTTCGATTCCCGATCTGTTGATCGAGTTGAGGTTTCTTCGTAAGAACCGGGTTTTCCGTTGATTCTCGGCCGATGCTTTACCGGTTGGGGTCCATTTACGTTTCCTTTTCGGTTAGGCACTTTGCTTTACCCGCTCAACCGGTCTCTTACCCTATTAGATACAAGTTTAGCTTTTTGATGTATCTTTTTGTAAATTAAACGATTACACCTTTCGAGATGAATCGTCCGGGGCTTTTGAGGATGTGGAGGGTTTCTCATAGCCAAGTCCCTCCTTATCAATCTTTACTCGAAAATAGGCGTTCATGTCTTTAACGGTTTGAGATGATTTTGAAAAAACATCTATTTTCTTCTGTGATTGTCCTCGAGGATTTGAGACTTTCATGCATTCGGAATAGCTCATCGAATTTTGCTTGGCAAGATTTTGAAGTCATCGGCTTTTTTGTCTGTTAATTTCCATCTGTTCTTTGATCTGCTTTTCCTGATCAGAAGCTTTAACTTTGAGAATTTTAAAGTTACTTCGACGGCGATTTCGGTGATCTAAGTTGAAGGTTTTTCGAGATCATTTTCTTGACAAAGTGATTATTTCGATCTCGCCTTATCATTCTCGGCTTTCCACAATAGCATAAGTTTCTATATTGGAGATCTTCAAGCAATAGGTTGCTTGGTCGATCTCCCGGCGGGTGTCTTTAATGATAGAAGGTGTAGAAGCGAACGAAGGGGGTTTGGAGGTTACCTCGGACTGGTCCTCCTTGGCCATCAGGCAAAGTTCATTATCGTCGATGAGAATATCGGATCTTCACTTTCATAGAAGTCGCGGCCTTGGAAGTATCCGGAGTCCTCGGAGATATGGAAACGGCGTGTCGGCAACCATGGCTCTTACGTCTCTTCTCTTTTGTTCCTCTTTTCTTCCCCTCTCACCGGCGTCAGTGCAGAACAATCTTATAGTGACTGCTTCATTTTGAAGCACGTGGATCCACCGTTCCTTCCTTCCGGTGAATCACTTTCTTACGTATGACCTATCGGTGATTTCCTTTTTCGATAGTAGTCGAGTTTCTTCTATCGATTGGTTATCTCTTCCTTCCTTTGTGTCGACTATCTCTTTCCCTTTCATCTCTTGATCCCTCCGAGTTCGGATTCGGATCCGATCTCCTATCTCGCCCTCGGCTATGTTGATAGTCTTATAAAATCTTCGATACTTACCAAGTTGTATATCGAAGTAATAGTTACCGACTTAATATATTTCCAATGGGTTCATTGGCCTTTGTTACGCTCTTGGGTTGCCTTGAAAGCAACAGATTTTGAAGTCAAAGGGGCCTCGTCTTCATCGAACTTGACCTCTTTCAATCAGTCGAACTCGTGAGCTTTAAGACTCAAGAACAAGCTACTAGGTTTCATTCTTGAAATGTCACGGCAATCTTTGATTCTGCGTGACCTTCATGTCCCACTTCTTGGTGAGAGACCTTAGGATCTTATAGTTGATATCTTTATCAGTCATCTCTACCAAGTTCTCGGCTTGTTTATAGACATTGTAATTCTTTCGAGTTCGTTGATGGTTTTTCGTTGGCAACATCTTGGTTTCTCGAACTTCACGGCGGTTTTTGAAGGCGGTTGTCTTTTATCTGTTCATTTCCTCGCAGAGATCCCGGCGAGTATATTGCTTTCGCAGATTTGAGATACTTAATCTTCTCTTTGGTGACCTTATCCATTGTCTTCATGATGATATGTCTTGCAATGGTGTCAGTATATGATTTTCTTTCTTACGTGTCCATCGTATCGGGCTTTTTTCGCATAAGACTTCGTGGGAAAGTGCGGATCTCTCGATCGCAGGATTGTCGTAGTAAATGATGATGGGTCCTCTCGATGACTTCCATCATTTCGCCATCGATCGAGCCTAGATGGTTGGACATATATATGGCCCAATGCATACTCATCAATAGAGAACTTCAGATCATGATACATACCGGATGTGTTATCCATGCCGAAAGTGATTTTGGAAAATGAATGAGTTTTAAAACGGTTTTTTCAAGATGATGACCACAATGACAAGTGGTCGGAAGAACCAACCGCTCCGATACCACTTGTGATAATTATGTGAGGGCGAAGTCTGGGGAGGGGTGAATAGATCGAAAAACTTTTCGTGCGGAATGCTGATGAGCGCTGAAGTGAATCGATTCGGGTCGATAACCAATAATCAAGATTCGCAGTAACTATCAGACCGCGGAAGCTTAAGTTTTACCCGTTTTGTATAAAATATTCCAAGTTTTATCTTTTTAATCGATGATGAGAAATCCGTCGGATCGAAGCTTGTGTCTTAATCGATCTTAACTTAGAATGTATGCGCTTTAAGATTGTGCGATGTGAGAGCGAGTTAATCAAAGCAAGAAAGGCACACAAGATTTATAGTGGTTCGGACAAACCGGTCCTACATCCACTCTTCCCTTTCACAAGGGGCACCAACTTTTGGACTTAGATTAGTGTGTTAGTCCAACAACACCAACGGATGTTTTAAGAGTTCTCACTCAACGATCCCGAAATCAAGACTAGAAACCCTAGATCGAAATCTTGCTAAACAACTTATCCTAACTTGGGGGTTTGGGTAAGATTGTTTGAGGTTCCAACTATGAAAAAACTTTTCTGAAAGCTAGATGAAAAGATTTCTTGCTAAGAACTTATGGGATGAACACAATATAAAATAAGCTTTGTAGTTGTATGCGGAAATCGACTATAGTTTGAGCTTCTTGATTATGTTGTTTGTCCCGGCATTTGTATGTCTAAATGTGATATATTTATAGACCTTGAGATCAAAAGAGCCGTTGGAAACAATTTGAATATATGGATTCTTGAGCTTGATGTGGCGTTCAGAGCGGCATGGTGAAAGTTTCGAGGAATTATCAATCTGTTCATCGTGTCTCTTCCTTATTGGATGAAAGCCTTGCTGCGGTGTTGTTCCTCCAACTAAGGTTGGTATTCATCTTGTTCGGATCGCGAGACGTATGATAAGATGAAACATCGATTTTCATCTTATGAAATTTGATCGTCGATTCCGCGATGGAGTCTTCGGCGCTGTTGACTTAGCTTCACGGTTTAACTCATTTACGGTCTTATCTTGAAGTCATCGATCTTCTGAAGTATAGAGGTTTTAATTTATCGACAAGATCGGGTTAGATCGATCGAGATTGGTTTAATTGGGATATATTTCTTCGAATCTTTAGATCGACCTTTACATATTGAGTTCCCTCAATATGTGACCTATCTATTACATCGGTTTTTTCTATACAATCATTATCAATTTGGTCTCCTATAGCGGTAATGTAAACATCATCTAAATTTTCCGTTTTGGTCCTATTACATGTGTTTTTGGAACTTTCATCAAAACTATAAATTTCCCAACATTTTGTTTAAAAGAAAAAGGCAAAATACATCCTAAGGCACCTAAATTATCAATTTTTATCTTGAAAGACTTTTGAACTATTTTTTATTTTAAAATATATAATTTAATTTCATAAGACCCATAAATTAATTTTTATTTTAAAAAGCCTTTAAACTATATAATTCATGTTTTATAATATTTTTTCTTGATAGCCGGTTAAGAACAATTTTTTTCTTGGAGTTTGATCTTAATTGTTATCGGGATAAAATAGTGTTGAATTGGACTAATGTGTGCTTAAAACATTTGCACGAGTCAACAAAATCTATAAGTTTCTGTTACCATAGACCTCGTAAACAAGAATATTTTCTTTTTATATAAGAAGGAGGATGTCTCTCCTCAGAAGCTACCAAGTGTCCCTCCTCATATGACGACACATGTCATTTTAAAAGTAAAATAATTCTAAATATTCTTTCCCTACAATATTAATTTTATAAATAACTAATTTACGGAATTAAAGCAAAGTAACTGATACGCCCCTCCAATGATCCAATCTGCCCGTCTTTCATCTGTCGCTCCATCTTCCCGTTGTGGTTTTAACATGACAGAGGTGCATTCAATCTAATTCATGACAATAAATATTCAGTTAATTGTCCCTTCATATCATTTAAGCTATTCATTTTTGGCAGAATTCTCTCTCCTAAATCTTCTCCAAATTATGCCGCCGGATCCTATTTTATTATATGCTATCGGTAATTCAGTTCTCTTGCCCTCATCCTCAATCAGTATTCATCAACGCCGCTTCAATTAAATTTCCAGGTATGTTCCATATTTTGGGATTTCTATTTTTCCGATTATATCACTCATATTGAAGATAATATTCATATGAAAGTTACGCCTATGCCACTGCATTATTGTGCGATTCCATTTAATGAAAATTGAATATACCTTGAATTGTGTTTATTATAAATGTCTGATCATTTTCCCTTTCGGCAGAAATATACATCTCTTATTGAATAATGTTGGAGCACACAAAAAAGATGTTGGAAAGAAATGAATGGAGGTTGGACACTCCGAGGAAAAAAATCCAGGCTAACTGATCAGGTATGGGCTTCGAATCTAAAATTGTAGTTGTTATTACAGAATATATCGTTTGATTTGATTGGTTTTGGTGTTAAAATTTATGGATGGTTTACGCCAGTTGTTATTTCAAAGCTTGGGATGTTCATGAGTGTCTCTAGGAATTAACATTTTTGAAGCTGTAGATTTGGATGACTTAAATTTTTTGGCTTATTATGTGTCTATTATTTTGTTTAGGGTCTCTTAATCACAAGAGACCAAACGAAGTGGACCATTTAAACAAAGCTACTAAAAATGAACTATTTAAGCAGTTAAGTATTGGCTACATGTTAAGTTCTACTTTCTTTTGGTCGAAATTATAAATAATTTTTTAGAAATCTTTCAAAATTTAATAGCAATTTTCGTTTTCTGAGTTTCTATTGGCAAACTGTCATCCTCTGTTGATGATATTGTCTCCCAAACTGATTGAGTGCAATTGTATGTTCGCATTACATTTATTCTATTTCCTTAGAAGATACATGCATTGATAAAAAATAACTCTTTGTTTTATATGTTCAGAAAGTTGTTTCAAGGTTTATGCTCTGGTTCTAGGCCTATTACGCGATGAGGTATGTGCTCTCTATAACTTATATCATAAAATCCTCACCTTTTCCTTGAATTCTGGTTCTTATATTATCACTCTCCACGGAAAAAGAAATAGAGGGACACTCTTTTATTGTTACTTTTTTTGGAGAAAGAAATGGTATTTCCTATTACATTTCTAGTTGATCGAATGCAATTGTATGTGATGCATTGCAGATGGCATATTCATGCCAAAAATATACGTAAGAGCAGAAGCATAGGTAATGGTGCACTCGTACTTTTACTATTTCTTGGTCATTCATTTCTTGATCTTATGAATAATATTTTGGGAGGATTCATTATGTTTCAAAAGATATGTTGTAGTTGTAGATAAAATTCATTTAATGTTGATATTAAGATTGCAAAAACTTAAGGGACTGAAGTGCAATGAGCTGCTTTATTTGAAATAGGAACAAGGTAGCAGAGAGTTTTGATTCTTGATATTCATAATTATTAAATTAGGGCTTGAAGAATTGTTTTCTTAAAAGGTCCTTAAAATTTAAAAATATGAAACAATTCTAAAAATGTCTCTTTCCTTTAATTGATTAATTTACTATTTTACTTTAGTTACACAAATTTTCTATAGAACCTCAAATACTATATGCATTCACAAAATATTAATATAAACTACAAGAAAATGAATTTTACAATACTCGTGCATTGCACATGCAAAAAACTAGTTATAGTATAGTATAAGGGAATATTATTGGAAACTACAAAAAACCAACCGCACTTACTCACCACTACATTCACTATTCAAACTTGTGTTCCACTACAAAATTATTGAGTCAGTATACCCGAAACACCCACGAGATGGTTGAATAAAAAAAAACTCCCATCTCTCTCCCATCAAATCAGCCCCACTTTTCCTCTCTCTCTCTCATCAAATTTTATTCCCACTCTCTTCAACAAAGAATATGTATCTCTCTCCCTCTCTCTTCTGCAATAAATCTTATCATCCCTCCCTCTTTCATGTCACACTCTCTCTCTAATATTCATATCATCTCTCACAAATAATTCCAATGTACACACCCCAACTAAAAAAGTCCGCGACGAACCAGATGATGAGGCAGTTGCAATGGTGGTATGGTGGTGGGGAGCCGGTGAAAGAAGAAGAGGTGGAGATGGGGGGTTCAGGCGACAGATCTGTTGGTGGTGGTGGTGTTTGGACGGAGGCGGTGGTTTTTGGTGACGGTGGTGTTTGGACGGAAAGACGAGTGATTGATTTAAGCATGTGTGTTATGGATTTTAATTTTATTTTCTGGGGCCCTTGATTTTCTTGGGTTTTTTATTTTACTTTTTTGTGGGATTAAGAAATCTTGATAATTTTATGTAACTTTTTTTATTATTTTTAAAATTTGCAGAAAGACATTGGGAAGGTAGTGCGAACAAGTTGGTGTATGCTCATGAAAAGGGTCAAAAGGACAAATTGATGATTGGTATAGTTGGAGGAAATATGGCCAACAAGATTTTTTTGGGTGTTAATGTGTATAGTTAGACGGTTTGTGGAAATTTTTGTAATGTATCATGCAATGTAGTATTTATATTGTATGCAATGTATTTATGTAAATTTTTTATGAAGGCACGTACACAAGACACAATAATGAATTTTTGTTTTGGTTGTTATAGAATCTGGATTTGTATATGTAAATTTTTTTATGTAGGTCCAGAACGGGTTTTCGTGAGGGCAGAAGTCTAGAGGGGAGGGGTGAATAGACTTCTGAAAACTTTTTGTGCAAGATCAGGTGTGATAGCAAGTATGCCTGATCAGAGTGTGTGTGGATCAGTTTGGACTGATATCCAACTTACTGATCGCCTGAGGGCAGATCAGTTCGGTGTCTATCAGTTTAACTGATGTGCGGAAGCTAGGTTTTAACCCGTGTGAAAAACCAGTTTTGTAGAAACAGATTTCTGCTTATCTGTTTTCAATCAGATGACAAAGTGTCAAGCTGATCAGATTAGTTGCTTGATGCAAAACTGATCCAAACTCAGAATATGTATGCAATATCAAATCAGGTAGTGTGTTATAGTGTAAAGCAGGTAAATCAGATAAAGCACGGAAGATTTTTATAGTGGTTCGGACAACCAGTCCTACGTCCACTCTTCCCTATCAGCAGGGGCACCAATTTAACCAACTTGGACTTAGTTTTATGTGTTAGTCCAACACAGTACAATCAATAGATGTTTCAAGAGTTCTCACTCAACCAATCCCAGAAATCAGATCTAGAAATCCTAGTCTGAAACCTTGCTAAACAAACTTAACCTAACTTTGTGGGTTTTGGTATAAGATTTGTTGTGTTCCAACTGGAAATCTATCCTAGTATTTGGGTAGCCTAAATGCTAGAGGATAAGATTTTTGTGCTAAGAACTATGGGATGAACACTTAGATAATGAGCTTCAATTGAGTGTTCTTCGTGCGAAAATTTGCTTGTTGCTTGAGCTTGATGATAATTTCTGTAACCTTACTATGAAGGTTTGATCCCATATTTATAGGCACGAAATCGAACTAGCCGTTGGAGAGCAATTCAAATTTCGGTCTATTTAAGGTAGTTTTGTAGGCTTGATGTGACGTGCTTCAGGGACGGCATGGCCGAAAGCGTGTATGTTTGTCCTTTCTAGTCATTTGACTGTGCAATGCCGAATCCCACATTGTCAGCTCCGTACATACGTGTCTCGATCTTATTGGTTAACAAGTACACTTGTTCAGTGTTTGTTTTACCTACTAGAGTTGACATTCTTCTTGTCTGAGTACCTCGTATGATCTGGTGAACTTTCAGTTGTCACCTGATGTGAGCTGACCTGATCAGTCTACCTAATAGAGTCTTCTGATGTAAGTTGTCTTAGCACAACTTATCAGACTCTTCTTTATACTTCTGATGTAGGTCTTCTGGTCTTGATCTTCTGGTAGTCATCTGATCTTCAGGTCTTCTGATCTTCAACTTTATGTCTTCACCTGATCATCTGACTTATCTGATCTCGTCTGGTCTTCTGATCTTCAGACTCGTCTTGTATTCTGATCTTCTTCAAGACTTAACCTATACATATTGAGTTACCCCTCAATATGTGGTCAATCTATTACATCAGCTGACTATACATTTCAGCTGGTCGTCCTATCTGATATTTAACTCATCTGTCAGCTAACAGGTCTGACTGGTACTATTACAATCTGTTTTGGAACTTCTATCAAAACTACAAATTTCCCAACAATTTCCCCAGTTTTGATGGAACCAAAACATTAACTCCAGAAAAACAGATAACCAAATAAATGTAAATGACAGAAACAACAGAAATCAGAAGATAATGAGATATTGTCTTAAGATCAGAAAGGTAAATCATTTCATTGATTAATTTTGCAGTTTACAAGTACAAGAAATGATGAACAAAAAATTACCTGTCATCTGATCTAAGACTTCATCTTCTGATCTCAAAAAAAAACTTACAGAGCAGTCCTCAGATCCCTAGGAATTTCAAAGATATCATATAGTTTGATAAGTACATCTCTCTGTCTATTAGCTTCAATGATATCCCCTCGTTCCAGAGTCTGATAGTATAATTTCTTGAAAGTAACAAGATCAAAGGAATTATCTGACCTGAGTGGTGGTATCATTGTTTCATACCTAGGTGCTGAGGGCACTAAGGTCATGATTTTGCCTTCTCGCATCACCACTCTGTAGAAATCTTCATATTTGATTTCTAGCCAGTTGAGGAATTCTTCATCGAACTTCACCTGATCTGGGTCTTCTGGTATGCGCTAGATGATATAGACATCACAGAGCCAGTCTGCTTTGATCATCTTCCATTGTTCGTGTAGATCTTCACGACATACCAGAATGTTCAGAACCGGAGCAGGTATTGCTCTTTCTTCCCAGTCAGTATCTTCAGTAATGGTAGCTTTCTTCCTCTATCTTCTGACGTATGCTCGGTTAAGTCCAGCTGCTTCTTTCAACTTATGCCTCCTAGTGGCTTCCTCAACGACTTTCCTTCTTTTGTCTTGGTTCTTCTTTTCCTTCATCTGCTCTTTGCTTAGTAGCATCTCTGATCTGGTAACAACTGATTTGTGAATGAGTTTCTTTCCTTTCAGTTGTTTTTTCTTTTCAGCTTCATCTTCAGCCATTTGTTCAGCTTCCATCTTCTTTATCAGCTCAAGACTCTTTGCTTGATCATCGGTTTCAAAGCGTTTCTGAACAGTTGAGGAAAAATCCTCAATCCTATCTACACGAGCAGTCAGATCTCCCACTGACACTTTCTGTTCAGATAGAGTCTTGTCTTGAGCTTCAAGTTGCCTGCTATGTTTTTCAATAGTAGAGAACATTTCAGTAAGTTCAGTGTCAGGAACCTCAGCAACAACTTGTTTTGGGGCTTGGGCAGCAACTATGGCCAGTGGACCTTCAGATGTATCAGCTTATTTTTCTGGTTCACTTCCTTCCCCCTTTTTGGCTTCATCAGAAAGACTTGCTAGCTTCCGTTCAAGTATCCCAAACTGTTTCAGCATCTCCTGCTTCAGTTCATCAATCTCCATAGGAGTTATGCGAATGGCCGTGTCTGACTGAGCTGGTCCCAACATCCTACTTACTGCTTTTTCCAGTGCAGTTCTGGCCTTAGACATAGACACTTCAAATCTTCACCAAGCTGCATCGAAACTGGTGTCCGCCTTCATCAGAGATTTATAAACTTCTTCGAGCAAGATTCTGATGTCAAACGTAGACACCTCAAGCACCAAGTTTTTCTGCCAGCAGCTCAATTCGCTTCATTTCTCTTTCGGCAATATCAGCATGCATATCGGAGAACTTAGTAGCTGTAAGGTTTCGTTCTGACTCAACTATTAGCCTTGTCTTTTCTTCCATCTAACTCATCAGATTCGCTGCCAGAACGTTGAATTGAGCTTCAACGGATACCTTTACCCCATCTTGAATAGTCGTCGAAAGCAGATCTAGGGTCTCAGGTGTAATCATGACAACCTTCTCAGATGTTGATGCCTCGCCAGTTAGGGTCTCATCTGCTTCACCCTCAGCTGGTTCATCGGCAGCTATCTCATCATCAACATACACCTCATCTTCCTTCTCATCTGGATAACCCATCTTCTTATTAATCAACCAGTTAACATCAAAATCTGATGTTAACTCTGCTGCACTGGTGACTCCAGCTAACTGTTTCATTTTTAATTCCATGTCAACAAACGCAGGTTAGCCCAACACCTCGAGGATTTGTCAGAAAATCCTCAATTTCCTGCAGTCTGATATCTCTCCAAAATAGAATATCCGCCACCTGCTGTCTAACCCCCGGGTGTTCCACCAGAAAAGGGAAAGGTCTTGTTCAGATAATTATCAACACTTAGTCTCAAGAACTTGACAGCAGGGTGAACCTGTTCTGGCGAGTCAGGTTCAATCACAGTTCTGCGGTTGAAGGGATTGTTGATCACAGAAACAAACATAGCCTTCTGCCAATCTGACTGGCCTGGTGAGTAGGGTTGTTTTGGCATAGTAACTTCTGAAGGAATTGGTTCAGGTGAAGCTTGGTCTGGTTCCGGATGAGATGGAGTGGATTGGCTGATTGAGTGAGGGAGTTTTGGATTTTATGAAAGAGGGTGATGGAGATTTTGAAGTGGGGGTGGGGGATCTAGGAAAGAAAATGGGGTCTTAAGCAGGCTTTTTGAATAGTGAACTTAAGTGGGCAGAATCAGAGGGCTCCGAAGCTTCCTGTCCTTCTTCTGCCTCAGCAGTTTCCTTCAGTTCAGTTCCATCTTTCTCAACACTACCTGTGTGTTCAGAGCTAACTATCTGTTCAGCAACAATTGTTTCCCCCAAAACTTCTACATCAGAATCCTCGTCTCTAAGTCCCTCAGATGGCAATCTAGTCTTCTTCGGAATCATGCTAGTGAGCTTCCTCTGCCGTTTCTCACTTGTCTTTTTAGCTTTCTTGGCTGGCTTTGTTGCTAACTGCTTCCGTTTCACAATCCTTTTCTTGAGCTGACCTTGTGCTTCAGATTGCACCGAAGAGGTTTGTGCCATGATTTTCTTTGATTTGGGCACATAAGGAGTAGGGTCATCATCCTTTTGGCCGGATAATTCTTCGTCTCTTGAGAGAATGACTTTGAATTTGTGCACGTATGCCTTCATTCCTTGATCTGACCATCTGTAGTCAGGAATCTTGTCGGCAAGAATCAAGGACACCTTGTGTATGTTGCTGACTCTCTTAGATAGCACAACATGATTGTGCTCATCAATCATGAATTTATCTGTCTCCTGCAGCAATCGGTGTTTGAACAGGCCCAGTCAGTTCATGTCCTGTGCCTTCTCAATAATAGCGGCCATAACATTTTGTTTCTGTTGAGTCACGGCATCAGGACTGAATGATATCCCCAAGATTACTTTTGAAACAATTTCATAAAGTAATCTATACTTCCTCTTCAGAAAAGGTACCTTAACATTTTTAATATTACCAATGTTGGCAGGTCGCAAAAGAACCTTTTGAAGGTATTCCTTGTCCGTCATTCCAGCCTTGAATTCATCAGGAGCATTCCTTCTTGTTGGCAGGGCAAAGATCCTTTGTAGGTCATCATTTGAGACGTCTATTCTTGTCCCTCCAACAAACGAATAGAGTTCCTTGTTATCTGTCTCCCTTAATTTCCTCAAGAACTCCAGAGATTCAATGATGGCTACACTGTCCAGATGTCTGTAGCAAAATTGCTCTAGTCCACTTTGGCGAAGACAATCAAGAATTTCCAGGGATTCTGGATCAGTTGTCGTAGTGAAATCAACATATTTCTCGTCAACAATTTCCTTTATCATTGATGCATAATCACAAACTTCAGGGGTAGCTTTTGAAGTTGCCATTTCTGCAAACACATATACAGTTTAAGTTAGGTTTTCCAAACCCTATCAAGTGTTAAAAATGTGCAAGGTGTATTAGGCAGTATGTTGAATAAGTGCATAAGTAAAATTCCCAAATATGCATTTTGTTCATAGATTTCAGAGATTAATCGTAGACATGATTTTGACAGATGAACAAAATACCATGTGCATATGTAATCTGTAACCCTAGCGCATAATAGTTATGAAACAACAAATATAAAATACGCAAATTACCAGAAAAACGATGTATGATTTTGAAATAGAGAATTGATCGCTGAATGTAGAGTTGTATGAAATTTTCTGGAGACTATTGCGTTTTTTAGTGTTAGAAATGCGAAAGGTTTGAAAAATGGGATATTAGGGTTTTAAATAGGTGGGAGGGAAAAATTTGCACGAAGATTTTTAAAAACACTTAAGTGTCTTTGAACGGTCAAGATTTAGCGATTGAAAAATAATAAGATCGTGCGGTCAAGGATTTAAATCGGCAGACTTTTGGACTTAAAAACTCGTAATAAATGTATTTAATACAAAAACCCTACGTCCACATTAAATGCTTGCAGTCATGACATCATAAAGTAATGGGAACAATAATCACTAGCATAGATTAGAATAGGCATATGTAAAGAGAAATCAGAAAACGTATCTGACTGACTGATATTGTAATCAGCCAGTTACCACTTTGTTCTGATCTGGTTTGCCTGATTACTGTTGACCTTACGGATGGTAGGCTAATTCTTAGAATTTTCCCAACAATGTCCAACTTTTCTGGTCAGTCTCCTTCTGATCCAATCTGATCATTTGAAGTTCCCCCTTCAACTGATATCCCTTTTCTGATTAGTCCTTTACTGATCCTACCTGATCAGTTGAGGTTCCACTGCTCAACTGATCCTTTCTTGTTCTGGTCAGTTTCTTAACCAGCTGGTCTTGGATACCAGCCCACCAAAGATTTTTGGTGCACTTTCTCCTAAATCCAGAAGTCCTAGCTCATTACATAGTTCTCTGAATCTGACTTCAGCTAGTGGCTTGGTTAAGATATCAGCTCTCTGCTTATCAGTATGGATCTTTTCCATTCTGATATTCTTCTTTTCAACATGATCTCTTATAAAGTGATGTCTGACATCCACATGCTTGCATCTTGTATGTAATACTGGATTTTGAGTGATTGCAATAGCACTATTTCTGTCACAGAATATGGGCACATTCGTAGCAACAATGTTATAATCCCTCAGCTGCTGACTAAGCCAGAGCAGTTGGGAACAACAGCTTCCTGCAGCGATATATTCTGCTTCAGTAGTAGATGTGTCAACAAATGTCTGCTTCTTTGAGAACCAAGAGATCAGTTTGCTTCCTAAGAACTGACATGTTCCTGAGGTTGATTTTCTGTCTATTCTGCAATCTCCATAATCAGAATCAGAATACCCACTAAGCTCTAGATTATCATCTGATGGGTAGAATAAACCAAGGTTTACTGTCCCCTTCAGATACTTAAGAATTCGCTTATCTGCTTCCAGGTGGCTTTGCATTGGATTTGCCTGAAATCTGGCACATACACCTACTGCAAATGTTATATCTGGTTTGTTGGCAGTCAGGTATAGTAAGGATCCAATGAGAGCCCTATATTCTTTCTGATTAGTTTTCTGACCATTCTCATCTAGATCCATCTTGAATCCAGTTATCATAGGAATTTTGGCTTCTTTGTTGTTCTGAATTCCAAACTTAACCAATAAGTTCCTAGTATACTTGGCCTGACAGATAAATATACCTTATGTACTTTGTTTAACTTGAAAACCCAGAAAGTAATTCATTTGACCCATCATAGACATCTCGAACTTCCCTTACATCAGTTTGCTGAATTTATCACACAAGTTTTTGTTGGGAGATGCGAAGATAATGTCGTCCACATAAATCTGAACCATCAGAATATCTTCACCATCTTCTATTCTGAATAAGGTTCTATCCACTGTTCCTTTAGTGAATCCACTGTCTATCAAGAACTGAGATAGTGTATCATACAAAGCTCTAGGAGCCTGTTTCAGTCCGTAAAGAGCTTTTCTTAAACGGTACACCTGGTTGCTTTTTTCAAAGCCTGGAGGTTGTTCAACATAAACTTCCTCCACTAGTACCCCATTTAAGAATGCGCTCTTTACATCCATCTGATACACAATAAACCCTCTATGAGCAGCATATGTCAGAAACAGTCGAATGGCTTCCAGGCGAGATACTGGTGCAAATGTTTCATCATAATCAATCCCTTCTGATTGTGAATACCCCTTCGCAACAAGTCTTGCCTTATTTCTGGTGATAACATTATTCTCATTTCTCTTGTTCTTGAAGACCCACTTAGTGCCAATCACATCTTGATGAGTTGGTCTATCTACAAGTTCCTAAACTTAGTTCCTTTCGAACTGCTGCAATTCTTCTTGCATGACTAGAATCCAGCTGGCATCTTGTAAAGCTTCTTCTGGTGTTGTAGGTTCCTTCAAAGAAAGATAACAACAATAAATGGCACTTTCACCAATCTGGTGTCTAGTTTTGACTCTATCAGATGGGTCTCCGATGATCAGATCTGTTGGATGACTGGTTATCCAGGTCCTTCTTTTCTGAATGTCATCTGATTGGAGATCATCATCCTTTTCTGATAGTGATTCATCACAAGAGATTGGGAGAGGTACTAAGATAGGATCCACTTGTTGGGATATATACTGAAAAGTATGCTTTTTACTTTGTATAATCGAAACTGAATTTTCAGACTTATTTACTGAAATAAATTGTTTATCACTGATGCTTTAAATATGATTGAATGTTACATATATTTTTTCGCATAAGCATTCAATAATTCGTACGTGTTACATTGTAGTTAATTTAGTGATACCAGATCACATAAGATTAAATTAACAGTCCCTTGTAACTAAAAGTACGCCATTCACGACCTAGATGGAAATGAACAACCCATCGCGGAAGGTTGAGGTGTAAGGCTCAGATTGATTTGTCTTTACCAAGAGATTACACTAGTGCATGATCGATGTAATTGAATAGGACCCTCTGAGGAGGATAAATTCTTCAGAACTGAACAAGGGAGAATTAGACCTCAGTGGTTCGTTATTTCTTAACCTTCGTCCCTTAAATATGTTCACGTGGGATTGGTAACTATTGCTTTGACTTATCATGGGTAGCGAATCAAAGAGATTCAATACTTTTTATCTTGGGAAATATTATTGGTCACATGTGATTGCTAAGATTTAATACTGAAGAATCGTGGTGCAAGCACGCTTTGTTTGATTTGCCCCCTTGGGAGGTTCATAAGCTTTATCATACCAAATCTTGCAAGTGGAATTAGTTTCCGGTATGGATAATAATGTTGAACCGTTCCTTGACCAAGGATAAAAGATATTAATTAATTAGAAAGCTATTTCAGTGGCTTGAATTAATTAATGGGCTAGAAAATCTTAAACACGGGAAATAATGACCGGGAGCCATGTTGACTGTAATATGGGTTAAGATGGATAGTGCAATATTAATTATGTAGTGGGATTAATTAATATTTATGGGCTTGAATTATATTGTGGCTCAATATTAGATATTCAAGGTCCATTAGAAGGTCCAATCTTAATTTTCCTAAAGGCCCCCTGAGTAGCCCAACAAATAGTCCAATAACCGAAAAATGTGGTTAAAATAAAATAAATATTGTTGCTTATTTTTCCTCTAAATTTTCGAAATTTATGGATAAAAGAGGGAGAAAGATTTTCTTTGAATTTTGTTATGGGATGAAGATATGTATTCTTGGAATACAAGATTATCTCATTAAATTCAAGAAATCTCCCACTTGGTTATCTATATAGAATTTTCGAAATTTTTGAATATAATGGGCAAGAAAGATTTTCTTGATTTTCTTGAAAAGATATTATGGAAGATATGTATTTCTTGAAATACAAGAATATCTCATAAATTCAAGAAGATCCAAATCTTGGATTCTTGCATCATTTTTTCGAAAATAATCCATAATTGAGGAGGTGGGATTTTTGTGGAATATTTTAATTATGGGAAAAAGAATATAGGAGAAATATTCAAGATTTCTTGGTGATCAAGAAAAGTCTTTTCCCACATTGATTTTTCACTGTAAATTTCGACCACCCCTCTCCTATAAATAGGGGATGATTGTTTCATTCCCAAGTACAATTCCATGTGCTGGAAAAATTAGCAAATTCACAAAGGTGGTGCAACAAAGTTTATTTTTTTCCTTTTGTTAATTATTCGACAAGTGCCCTTCCACCGGATAGTTGAGCAAGGGCTAAGGGAATACTTGGGAAGTCCTTTTGGTTAGTCCGTCCGACCAAAGTCACTGCCATCCCGAGAGGTACGTTCACGTAAACTCGTAGATTCCGCATGCGTAGGTTTTACGTGGCTTTTTATATGCATGATATGTTGTTGCAATTATTATTTGAATTAATATAGGATTAATTCATGCTAGTAATAATTAAAGAATTAAATTTGTATTTAAATATTCACCCCGAATAGATCTGTGCAACCAATTCCCCAACACCACTTGGCATGGACATGCCTCAACTGATGTTGGAATCATCATATGCTGATGTATGTCCGCCGGAACATCAGGTGTTCCCCCTGAACCAGATGGTCCAGTTGTTACTGTCTCAGCTGTACTAGCTTCTTCATTGACAGTTGTACGTACCTGAGGGTCTGTTTGACCTGGTGAATCATTAAGATCAAGCTTAGGAACATACACTGTTACGTGATCTGGTACTGCTTGTTCTGAGGCAGATTTCTCCTCTTTAGAAGATGTCTCATCAAAGACCACATGAGGTGTTTCTTCCACAACTAGAGTTCGCCTGTTGAACACCCTGAAAGGTTTGCTGGATGAGGAATATCCTAAGAATATACCCTCATCTGACTTGGCTTCAAAGGTTTTCAACTGACTCTTCCCATTGTTGTGAATGAAACACTTGCACCCAAAAACATGGAAGTAGAAAACACGAGGTTTTCTGCCCTTCCACAGTTCATAAGGTGTTTTGAAGTGAATCTTAGTCAGAGAACATCTGTTCTGAGTGTGACATGCTGTGTTGATAGCTTCTGCCCAGAAATGATTTGGAGTTGCATGTTCAACCAACATTGTGCGAGCAGCTTCTTTGAGTGTTCTGTTTCTCCGTTCTGCTCCTCCATTTTGTTGTGGTGTTCTGGCGGCTGATGTTTCATGATGTATACCAAACATAGTGCAAAAATTAGTTATAAAGGAGTTCAAAAACTCTATACCTTTATCTGATCTGATTTTTACAATACTGACACCCTTCTCATTCTGTAATTTCTTGAGCAGCTCAGGTATCTTTGTTATAGTCTCATTCTTCTTATACAAGAATACAACCCATGTAAACTTGGAATAATCATCCACGATTACCAGAGTATATTTGCGTCCGCTGAGATTAAGTGGTGTAACTGGTCCAAACAAATCCATGTGGAGCAGTTGCAATACTATCTTTGGATCTTGGTCCTGGATCCCTTGAATGAGGCTTTAACCTGTTTTCCCTTCTAACATGCGACACATGTCTGATCCTTAGAGAATACCTCATTCGGGAGACCCTCAACCAGGGACATCATTGCTATCTTGTTAAGAGTTTTAAAGTTCAAATGGCTCATTCTCTTGTGCCAGAGCCAACTGCTGCTTTTGGAACTTTTAACAATCAGGCATTCATTTCTTGGACAATTGTTCCAATCTGCCGTGTAAATCGTTCCTTTCCTTGAACCAGTTAGCAAAATCTGTTGAGTGGCTCGATTCTTGATAGTGCATTGATCAGTCGAGAACTCAACACTGAATCCGTTGTCGCAGAATTATGAAACTGATAACAGGTTGTGCTTCAAATCATCGACATACGAGACTCCAGTAACCTGTACATCATCATTTTCTAAGGTTCTGAATCCTCTAGTATAACTAAAGTTATCTTCACCAAAGAGTACACGTGGGCCTTCTTGTTCTGTGTATGAACTGAGAAGATGCTTGTTTCATGTCATGTGTCTTGAGAATCCACTATCGATGTACTAGATAGTTGCTTGTACGCCTCCTTTATTGGCCAAACCCACGCGATCCTGCGAACGAATCAAATTTTAGGTACCCCAGTAGAATCGGGTCCTGGGGGTTAGAAATACCTTTCGGGATCCAAACAAATTTGGCACCTTTGTTGTAAATAGAGGGTGTTGGGAAATTTGTAGTTAGTTTTGATGGAAGTTCCAAAACAGTTTGTAATAAGACCAGTCAGACCTGTTAGCTGATTGATGATTTAAATATTAGATAGGGTGACCAGCTGATATGTATAGACAGCTGAGGTAGTAGATAGGTCACATATTGAGGGGGAACTCAATATGTATCAGTAAAGTCTTGAAGAAGGTCAGAAAATTAGACGAGTCAGAAGATCAGGCCAGTCAGATAGTCAGATGATCAGAGGAAGACATGAAGCTAAAGAATCAGAAGACCTGAAGATCAGATGACTACTAGAAGAACAAGACCAGAAGACCAGAAGACCTACATCAGTCGAGTCTGCTAGTTGAGTTAAGACAACTTGCATCAGAAGACTCTATTAGGTAGACTGATCAGTATTATCTAACCAGTTCAGCTCACACCTGGTGTCAACTGTTTGTGCACCAGATCATACAATGTCAATCAGACAAGAAGAATGTCAACCTTAGTTGGTAAAACAAACATTGAACAAGTGTACTTGTTAACCAATGAGAACGAGATACGTATGATCGAAACTGACAATGCGGGATTCGGCGCTGCACAGTCAAACAACTAGAAAGGACAAATATACATGCTTTCGGCCATGCCGCCCCAAGCACGTCACATCAAGCCTGCAAATCTACCAAAAATAGCCTGAAATTCAAATTGCTCTCCAACGGCTCTTTTGATTTCATGGTCTATAAATATGGGATCAAACCTTCATAGTAAGGTTACGGAAAATTATCATCAAGCTCAAGCACAAGCAAATTTCCGCACGAAGAACACTAAATTGAAGCTCATTTTCTAAGTGTTCATCCCATAGTTCTTAGCACATAAATCTTATCCTCTAGCATTTAGGCTACCCAAATACTAGGATAGATTTCCAGTTGGAACACAACAAATCTTATACCCAAACCACAAAGTTAGGTTAAGTTTGTTTAGCAAGATTTCAGACTAGGGTTTCTAGATCTGATTTATGGGATTGGTTGAGTGAGAACTCTTGAAACATCTGTTGGTTGTACTGTGTTGGACTAACACATAAAACTAAGTCCAAGTTGGTTAAGTTGGTGCCCCTGCTGATAGGGAAGAGTGGACGTAGGACTGGTTGTCCGAACCACTATAAAAATCTTGCGTGCTTTATCTAATTTACCTGCTTTACACTATAACACACTACCTGATTTGATATTGCAAACATATTTCGAAGTCGGATGGGTTTTTTGCATCAAGCAAACCGATCGTCGACTTTGACACTTTGTCATCGATTGAAAATAGATAAGGTAAACTGTTTTACAAAAACGGGGTTTTTCACACGGGTTAAAACTTAGCTTCCGCACATCAGTTAAATTGATAGACACATAAACGATCGCCCTCTCAGCGTCAAGAAGTTGGATATCAGTCCAAACTGATCCACACACACTCTGATCAGGCATACTTGCTTTCACACCTGATCTTGCACAAAAAGTTTTCTGAAGTCTATTCACCCCTCCCCTCTAGACTGTTGCCTTCACGAAAACCCGTTCGGGACCTACAGAGGGCTTGATTTGTCTCCCATAAATGTCTACATAATCATACGTCTCTTCATATGCAATCTGGTTAGTATGATCATTAGTGTGAGCCTTGGATGAGTCAGAAGACTTGGGATTTTTTATTGATATTTGTCTTCATTTAATCCAGTGGGGCTCATGTTGGTCCCGGTGCAAACGAGTCTTACACGTGTATGAGGGGGGAATACACGTGTTCAGTGATTTTTAAAACTTTTCTTTACTAAAATCAGTAGGGTCAGGATGTCCTGAGAATTTGCCCTGAGAAGCACAAATTGTCCTGAGTCAAAGTCTACTGAGACAATGATCCTGAGCAACTTTCAGTAGCTTCAGATTAGCCCAACTGATTTTGAGTTTTATCAGAGTCCTGAGAAGCTTGGATCAGATAATTATCTTACTGAATACTCAGTAGAGTTTGTTCAGTTTGGTAATTATCTGTTCTAGCTTATCAAGGGTGTGGAATGTGTTGGCCCTAAATTTATACTCGTTTTATCTTGCTGAAAATCTTTTCCTTAGTAAATCAGTGGTTAAGACTGTGATCAGTTTAATGCACATTCAGTGGATTGATTCCAACTGAGTATTAGAAATCTCAGTATGCTTTCAGTGAAATTATGCAACAGTTAATATGCAGAAAAGAAAGCAAACAACACAACAAGTTATAGTGGTTCAGAGGCAAAGCTCCTACGTCTACTCTCTCTGATCTTCAGAGAAATTCCTTAACACACTTCTACTTCTACTTCCTAAAGCTTTCAGACTGAACTCAGCAGCTTACTAACTTTTCTACACTGAGTTTTCTGGCTGACTACTGCAACTTACTAACTCAACACACACAAGCTTTCAGACTGTCTCAAACAACTTACTAACTTCGTCTCTAGAGTTTTATGGCTGAACTCAACTGCAGCTTACTCACTCTTTACAACTCTTTCTCTCCAACAAACACACACTCAAACTACCTAACAATAGGGTTTGGGTTTTGGTTGGTTTCCAACTAGAGTGAGATATCCTTTGACAATAAGATCAGATTCAAAGTCTAGGATATCTCTTACTAAGCTTTGAATATATAACAATGCTAGGCTTAGTGAATGAGCTCTCTTCAATGTGAAACACTTGGGAAATCTTAGGTTTTTCGAGTGCTTCAATTTACAAGAATACGAATGAGCTCTGGAGTTGCTTTGATTTCCCGTAACCTTGTAATGGTGAAGGTCACTGGTATTTATAGGCAACTCTATGAAGTTACTCTTAAAAACTATCCGTTGGAAGAGATAACATCAAGAGTTTCCTCTTTTGGTTATTGATGAACGGTTATTTCTAAGGTTTGAACGCACTCTTGCATGTTTTAGAATATGCAGTCACGTAGCCAATCACCAACTTCTGTGAACTGGAAGATATCAGTCCTGACATTTCTTCAGTGAGATATCGCTTTCAGTGTCAGTAAAATACATTGTTGTTGCCTCCTCATTGGTCGAAATCTGCCTTTGAACAGAGACAAACAAAACGGCTCTATTTAGGTCAACCTTACTGAGTTGATATGTTCCTTAATGTTTACGAATGTTTAACATTCTGTTTGTTTGTACTAAGAATGAACATAACACTATTTTATCAAAATAACTGTTCAGGGTCTTTTTGTTCAGTACACAAGCAGTCTTCAGAATCTTTAGTCTTCAGGATTCTTCTGATCTAGTCGATGTCTTCTGAGTCTTCAGTATACCTCTGAGTCTTCAGTATACTTTTTCTTTCAGGGCCTTTTAGTCTTTCAGGAACCTTCTGAGTTCTTCAGGAATTTCTGAATTCTTCAGTATAATAAAAGTAAGTCCTAATTCTCCCTGATCTATATCTGCTGACTATACATGGTGCAGATAATCCTGAGCCTTAGTATCTATTGAAATCTGATCCTATACTACCAAGATGTCCTGATACATGTCATACTCAGGGGTTTTGGGATCTAATTAAAATCTTTATTAAATTCATCTCTCAACAGCTCAGGTGCAGCAGTCTAGGTTTCTGATTGTAAGGGTAGGTACGACTTCTACCATTAAAAGATTCATATCTTTTTGGCATAGATGGTCTTAGCAGTTTACCCTTAGCTTGCTTGTTAAGCAGCTTGGATTGAGTTGACTTCAGCTGGGACTGTCTATTGCGAGATGGTCCAGACTGAGGCCTACTCTGCTGATTTGGCTGAGGTCTCTTCAGAAGAACAAGATTCTTCTGTTGATTCCTCGGCTGATGTCTGATTAGTTGGGGTCCATTTATGTTCCCTTTCTGATCCGGCACTTGCCTTGCCTGGTCAGCTGATTCATTTCCCTTATCTGATACAAATTTTGCTTTTCGTGTATCTTGATCAGAAACTTGTTTGATTACACTTTTCTGAAGTGAACCAGACGGGGATTTTGAGGATGCAGAAGGGTTTTCATACCCAATTCCCTTCTTATTAGTTGACGTACAAAAATAGTTGTTCATATCTTGAACGGTCTTAGATGATTTCGTGAAAACCTCTATTTTCTTACGCAAACCATCCTCAGTAGCTTTTAGACTCTCATGTAGTCGGAAGAGTTCATCAAACTTAGCTTGAAGGATTTTAAGATCATCAACTTGCTGTTTGTTAATAGCTTGTCATTAACCGCTTTTACCTCGATCGGAAGAGTCGACTTTCCGAAACTCCGATTCGTAGTCATCTTCGAGCACGATCTCAAGCGATTCGATTCGGCGACTTTGCTTGCAGCATTATCTTTAACAAGCTGAATGTTCTCGCCCTCGAACTTTTATTGTTCTCAGCTTCCACTATTGTATAAGTGTCTACTGCATTAGAGAGATTATCAAGCAATTGCTCATTGTAGAGCTGCAGGTCAATCTCTCCAGCAGGTGTGCTCAATACAACAGGTGTGGAAACAAAAACACAGAAGGTTTAGAAGTTACCTCAGATTGATCAGCATCCTTGGCCATGAGGCAGATGTCGTCATCAGATGAGAACATCAGATCATCAAAGTCGTAGACATCATCAGTGTTGGTCATTAGGCAGAAGTCTTCTACAGATGAGTAGCCTGAATCATCTGAAGGTAGATAAGAGTCATCTATTCCAGATGTATCAGCAACCATGACTTTCCTGTCTCTGTATCTTTGCTCTCTTATGTTCCTCTTGGCTTCTCTTTCTTTTGGAGTCAGGTCAGGGCAGTCTGCACTATAGTGACCTGGTTTCTGACAGTTGAAACATGCCCGGGTTCCACAAAATTTCTTCTGCCAGGTGAGTCATTCCTTCTGTAGAATCTGTCAGGTGACTTCTCAGTTTACCTGTAATCTGAATTTCTCCTTTCTGATCTGTTGTCTCTATCATCAGAACGATCATCTTTCTTCTTATCTTCTCTTCTGTCATCAGAACTATTCCTTTCTTGTGATCTGTCAGAAGATCTCCCATCTCTTCCTCTGATGTTCTGATAGTCTCTATAAAATTTCTTATATTTCCCAAGTTGTATATTGGATCTTTCAAGCTTCGTCGTGACCAAAGCAATGCATTACTGTCGACTCATGATATTTCCAATAGGTTCAGTAGACTTTGAGTTGCTGCTGGCTGCTTTGAATTCAACTGCTTTTGTTGTGGCAGGTGTGACTTCGGCAGACAACTCATTATCTTCTGCTTGCCCTCTTTCAATCAGATCAAACTCATGGGCTTTAAGGCTCAGAAATAGGTTGATTGGCTTCATCTTCGCAATATCTTGACAATCCTTTATCACTGTAACTTTCATATCCCATTTCTTTGTCAGAGATCTCAAGATCTTGTAGTTGATGTCTTTGTCTGACATTTCTCGTCCTAGTTCCTGTAGCTTGTTGACAGACTGTTGGGATTATACTGGAAAGTATGCTTTTACTTTGTATAATCAAAACTGAATTTCGGACTTATTTACTGAAATAAATTGTTTATCACTTATGCTTTAAATATCATCGAATGTTACATATATTTCTTTGCATAATCGTTTCAATAAATAATACGTGTTACATTGTAGTTAATTTAGTGATACCGGATCACGAAGATTAAATTAATGGTCCTTGTTACCAAAAAGTACACCATTCACGACCTAGATGGAAATGAACAATCCATCGTGAAAGGTTGAAGTGTAAGGCTCAGATTGGCTTGTCTTGACCAAGAGATTACACTAGTGCATGACCGATGAATCGAATAGGACCTCTGGGAGGACAAATTCTTCAAAACCGAACAAGGAAGAATTAGACCTCAGTGGTTCGTTATTTCTTAATCTTCGTCCCTTAAATAGGATCACGTGTGGTTGGTAACTATTGCTTTGACTTATCACGGATAGAGAATCAACGAGATTCAATACTTTATATCTTGGGCAATATTATTGGTCATACGCGATTGCTAAGATTTAATACGGAGAATCGTGTGCAAAGCACGCTTTGTTCAATTTACCCCCCTTGGGAGGTTCATAAGATTTATCATACCAAATCTTTCAAGTGGGAACTAGTTTCTGGTATGGATAATAATGTTGAATCGTTCCTTAACCAAGGACAAAAGATATTAATTAATGGAAAGCTATTTCAGTGGCTTGAATTAATTAATGGGCTAGATAATCTTAAACACGGGAAAAAATAATCGGGAGCCATATTGACTACAATATGGGTTAAGATGGATAGTGCAATATTAATTATGTAGTGGTATTAATTAATATTTATGGGCTTGAATAATATTGTGGCTCAATATTGATAATTCAAGATCCATTGGAAGGTCCAATCTTAATTCTTCTAAAGGCCCCCCAAGTAGCCCAACATAAAGTCCAATAACTGAAAAAGGTGTTTAAAAATGAAATAAATTTTGTTGCCTTATTTTTCCTCTCTTTTTCGAAAATTATGGATAAAAGGGGAGAAAGATTTTCTTTGAATTTTGTTATGGAATGAAGATATGTATTCTTGGAATACAAGATTATCTCATTAAATTCAAGAAATCTCCCACTTGGTTATTCATAGTGAAATTTTCAAAATTTTTGAAATAAAAGGGAAAGAAAGATTTTCTTGATTTTCTTGAAAAAGATATTATGGAAGATATGTATTTCTTGAAATACAAGTATATCTCATAAATTCAGGAAGATCCAAATCTTGGAATCTTGTCTCTTAATTTTCAAAAATTTGCCATAACAAGATGAGATGGGATTTTTGTGGAATATTTTAATTATGGAGAAAAGAATATAGGAGATATATTCAAGATTTCTTGGAGATCAAGAAAAGATTTTCCCACATTGGTTTTTCCTCAAAATTTCGACCACCACCCCATCTATATATAGGGGATGATTCTTTCATTCCCAAGTACAATTCCATGTGCTGGAAAAATTAGTAAATCCACAAAAGTGGTGCAACAAAGTTTATTTTTCCTTTTGTTAATTGTTCGCGAGCATCCTTCCACCGGATTGTCGAGCAAGGACTAGGGAATACTTGAGAAGGCTTTTTGGTGTGTTTTCATCGACGAGTCCATTGTCATTCCAAGAGGTACGTTCACGTAAACTCGTAGTAATTCCGCATGCGTAGGATTTACGTAAACTGTTTATATGCATGATTTGTTGTTGAATTATTATTTGAATTAATATAGGATTAATTCATGCTAGTAATAATTGTTAGAATTAAATTTGTATTTAAATATTCATCCCGAATAGATCCGTGCAATTAATTCCCCAACACAGACATGGTGATTCTTCCATCGTGCTGATTTATGGTTTCATTTGGTAGCATCTTAAGTTTCTCAAACTTTACCAGTTCAGCTTGCAGTCTGCTATCCTTAATCAAATCATTTCCTTTGCACATCTCAGCAAGCGTATCCCACATTTGTTTAGCTGTCTTGAGATACTTGATCTTTTCTCTAGTTATCTTGTCCATCGTCTTCATAATAATATGTCTAGCTACACTATCGAGATTGGACAATTTTCTTTCCTCGACATCCATCAGAGAAGGACTTTTTCTGATTTGGGCTCCAACTAGAAATTCTGGATCACCTCTTTCAGCTGGGTTGTTGTAGTAGATGATGATGGGTCCTTGTTCAAGAACTTCCATCATTCACTGCTTATAGCTCCCAGATGGTTGCTCATGAGTATGGTCCTGTCCGCATACTCATCAATAGAAAACTTAGGCAGATCATGATACATACCCGAAGTATTATCCATGATGAATGTGAGTTTTGAAAGCAGATGAGTTTTAAAACAGGTTTTTCAAAGATCTGTTCAAGTGACCACAGTGGTTCTTCCTCAAGAACCGATGATACTCAAAGCTAGTGGTCCGTTGAACCACTGCTCTGATACCACTTACAAGTCCCGAACGGGTTTTCGTGAGGGTAGAAGTCTAGAGGGGAGGGGTGAATAGACTTCTGAAAACTTTTTGTGCAAGATCAGGTGTGATAACAAGTATGCCTGATCAGAGTGCGTGTGGATCTGTTTTCAATTAGATGACAAAGTGTCAAGCTGATCAGATCAGTTGCTTGATGCAAAACTGATCCAGACTCAGAATATGTATGAAATATCAAATCAGGTAGTGTGTTATAGTGTAAAGCAGGTAAATCAGATAAAACACGCAAGATTTTTATAGTGGTTCGGACAACCAGTCCTACGTCCACTCTTCCCTATTAGCAGGGGCACCAACTTAACCAACTTGGACTTAGTTTTATGTGTTAGTCCAACACAGTACAACCAACAGATGTTTCAAGAGTTCTCACTCAACCAATCCCAGAAATCCGATCTAGAAATCCTAGTCTGAAATCTTGATAAACAAACTTAACCTAACTTTGTGGGTTTGGGTATAAGATTTGTTGTGTTCAACCGAAATCTATCCTAGTATTTGGGTAGCCTAAATGTTAGAGGATAAGATTCCTGTGCTAAGAACTATGGGATGAACACTTAGATAATGAGCTTCAATTGAGTGTTCTTCGTGCGGAAATTTTCTTGTTGCTTGAGCTTGATGATAATTTATGTAACCTTACTATGAAGGTTTGATCCCATATTTATAGGCACGAAATCGAACTAGCCGTTGGAGAGCAATTTGAATTTCGGTCTATTTAAGGTAGGTTTACAGGCTTTCTGTGACGTGCTTCAGGGACGGCATGGCCGAAAGCGTGTATATTTGTCCTTTCTAGTCGTTGTTGGGGAATGAGTTGCACAGATCTATTCGGGGTGAATATTTAAATACAAATTTAATTCATTAATTATTACTAGCATGAATTAATCCTATATTAATTCAAATAATAATTGCAACAACATATCATGCATATAAAAAGCCACGTAAAACCTACGCATGCGGAATCTACGGGTTTACGTGAACGTACCTCTCGGGATGGCAGTGACTTCGGTCGGACAGACAAACCAAAAGGACTTCCCAAGTATTCCCTTAGCCCTTGCTCGACAATCCGGTGGAAGGATACTCGCGAACAATTAACAAAAGGAAAAAATAAACTTTGTTGCACCACTTATGTGGATTTGCTAATATTTCCAGCACATGGAATTGTACTTGGGAATGAACTAATCATCCCCTATTTATAAGAGGGAGTGTAGGTCCCGAACGGGTTTAGTGAGGGCAGAAGTCTAGAGGGGAGGGGTGAATAGACTTCTGAAAACTTTTTGCGCAGATCGGTGTGAGGGCATATAGCCCGATCAGTAAAAGTTTGGGGTGATAACCAACTTACTAATCGCAAGGCAGATTAGTTCGGTAATATCGATTTAAGCGATGTGTGCGGAAGCTTAAGTTTTACCCGTGAAAAAAAACCGGTTTTTATAAATCGATTCCCAAAGTTAGTGTTTTAACCAAAGTGTCAAGTTTGATCGGATCGAAGCTTGGTGCTATTTGATCTCAACTTAGAATATGTATCGCTTTTAAAGGTTGTGTGCAATGTGTAGAGCGGTTAATCAAAGCGGTAAAGGAACACAAGATTTTATAGTGTTTCGGACAAACCCGGTTCTCGTCCACTCTTCCCTATCACAAAGGGCACCAACTTAACCAATTTGAACTTAGTTTTATGTGTTAGTTCAACACAAGATAATCGAGATATTTAAGGAGTTCTCACTCAACCGATTGTAAATCGAACTAGAAACCCTACGAAATCTTGCTAAACAACTTAACCTAACTTGGGTTTGGATAAGATTGTTTTGGTTCCAACTATGAAATCTTTTCTAGTGTTTAAGGTAGCCTATGCTAGATGAAAAGATTTCTATGCTAAGAACTTATGGGATGAACACTTAATAAAATAATCTTCTTGATCGTGTTCTTCGCGGAAATTTGATAATTGCTTGAGCTTCTTGATTGTTCGCTTTTTCCGTGTTTCACTCTGAAGTGTGATCCCATATTTATAGACCTTGAAATCAAAAGTTGTTGGAGAGCAATTTGAATTTCAATTTATATTAGGTAGGATAATCAGAACGGCATGGCCGTAAAAAGCGTGAACTTGTATTTTAAGCCGTTAGAAAGCAAACATCAAATCCTTTAATTGTCGGCTCCGATCATACGTGTCTTGTTCTTTGGTTAACAGACGACTTTTAGGTGTTTGTTCTTCCAACTAAGGTTGACATTCTTCTTGTTCGAGATCATAGGCGTATGATTAGGTGAAACATCAATTTTCACTGGTGGTGGTGATCGAATATAACCGATCGATCCACCGATGGAGTCTTCAGTGCGGTTTAGCGGATTTCGGTGATGTAGGTCTTTCGTCCGATCTTGAAGTCATCGATCTTCAAGTATTCGAGTTTGAGCTTTATGACTTGGTGAGATATTAGATCGGATCGATCCGATCTTTTGTTCTTCTCTAAAATTCGCTTTATCGGATAATTTGTTCTTTGGATTTTCGGATCGACTTATACATATTGAGGTTCCTCAATATGTGACCTATCTATTACATCTTGATAATTATCCTTTGGTATTCTATAAACGGTAATATAGACATCAATACCTAACATGTCCGATCCGGGTCCTATTACATGTGTTTCGAACTTTTATCAAAACTATAAATTTCCCAACAATTTCCCTTTTTGATAAAACCAAAACACCGAGAGAAACCAAACACAGTTGATAAATATAGAATAAAGAAGAGCACATAATCGGAAGACAATGAGATTTTGTCTTAGGATCGAGAAAATAAACTTTTCTCATTAGATATGTCGATTACATGTTACATCGAGAAAAGTTTGAATTTAAAAACGGTGATCTGAGAAGTCTTACGATTCTTCACTCTTTAGGCTTGTATCCTTTTCCTCGCATCTCTCTTTGATCTTGAGGTACGTTGAAGATCCGATATAGTTTCTATTTGACATCATTTCGAGGATCGATTATATGCGTTTTTCAGGGATGTTAGAATCTCTCGAAATATCTGTCAAATGAACCATCCGCCTTCTTCGAGTAATCCAGCAGATCATACTCTTGGCGAGATATTTTTACATTGATAAGTTTGGCCTCATTTTCCGGATATTTCGGAAAATGCGGATATTTATTTTCTAACCCGGTTGAGGAATTCATCATCCTGGAGATTCTTCTCGTGGAACAAGATTAAGGACAAAAAGCATCCGAAGCCATTCACAGGATCTTGTTCCATTCCTCAAACCTCTTAGCATGTCGGTGAGTTTTTGGAATGATCTCATCAACTCTTCTTTCCATGATTTTTCGGCCTTTCCTTTCTTCGCTCTCGTCTGAATTTTTTCTTGATTTTACGCCTCTGTTTTTTTTTACGCCCTTCTTTCTTCTTGACTTTTTCGGGCCTCTTCAAAGAACTTTGCTCTTTCGATTTTTCGGCGATTCTTTATCGGCTTTAATGTCGGCTATTGTCTTCTTTGTGACTATTTTAACGAGTTGCAAGTTGTGATGTCAAAGACCAACAACCTACCTTTCTTGCCTTTGATTTTCAATCTTTTTGAGACTTCATTAGCAAAAGATCCAGATGGTCTAGTCTTTGTCCATAGGCTTGATCTGAATTAGATGTTGTTCGATCATGTCGAGTTGGTTTCTAATCCGTCCTTCCCCCCTTTTTGGTTTGATCAAAAAGCGTTGTGAGTGGGAAGTTAGGAACCAAACCGATCGATATTATTGAGATCTGCAGCGAGATAAACGAATGGAGCGGTTAGAAGTTGAACCTTGAGATCTTCGGTCTTGATTCGATGGCGAAGAAAATGTAAAGATCGATTTGTCAAGTTTGTCTTCTGTCAAATCGAGCTTTCAAATTGAGCATCGAAAAAAAACTTGTTGTTGATCCACCTGAATTAGCTTGTCATCCACGTATTTTATAAGATCCAGATACGGTGGTCACTGATTTGGGAGAACCGATCTTTGATCACGTCTGGGAAATAGCCATTCCCTTTGATCTGTTATTTCTTTGAGGCCAATCGCCTCCCGATCACTATCACTCCCTCAATTTCTTCTTTCGGAGATCTTTGAAACATGATCGATCTTCGAAGTTGATCAGCCGGTTATATGTGATGTTGGAATGTTTTTGCGTCACTTGATCGATTTTCGATTGTTTTTGTGCCTCGGTGGTTGGTCATGACTGAAGATTTCACTATCAACTCTGTTTCTTCATTGAGAAGCATCCTTTTGGTTGATCAAACGCTTCCGTGGATCGAGCTTTGATAGAATTATCAGCTCCATACCTTAATTTCCTAAATTGCCAAACTCACGACCGCCCATTTGCTCAAAATCCAATAAGAGATCCTCGGTGAGGATCTCCATAACTTGTTCTCTAATAGCGAGGATGGGCGACGATTACAGATACAATCAATTATTCGATTATTTGCATTACGACTATTTTTCCTGCGATGGTCTTTGATTCATTTCCATATATTTTCAATGGTGCTTGAGTAGGTGGAAATATTTCGACCTATATAGTGATAAGGTTTACGGTATTTTTTAGTTTAAAGATGATGTAAAAAGTAGATCGGCGAGTGGTTAATGTCGGCTTGAGCTGGAGGTGGGAGAGCTTCTCGCCTATAGCTCTCTTGAGAAGTCAACTGTCGATTTTCGACATCGATCTGGTATTTCTTTCTTCATCGACTCATCTTCTAGCAAGTCATGGAGGCTTGCTTCGCCTTCTTCGGCCTCTTTTCGGACCTTCACCCGTTTTTTTTTCTTCTTCGGAACCAGAATTTGCCTTTTTTCCCTTCTTAGTCTTTGGGGGAGTTGAATATCATCGTCTGGTGGCCCCAAATATGGCTAAAGTGGTGGAGAGGAATGCCTTGTATTTGATCCATTCTGTTCCCATCCGGCATTTGGCATTTTGTCTTGTAGGATAAATCGCAACCTTGTTGAGATTGCCGATCCTCTTCTTGAGATAGAGCCTCCTTTCATCAACTCCAAATTTATCATGTTCTTGAGTAGAATGGCCTTTAGGAACCCATGCCGATTGATGTTCTTGGCCATCAATTATTATGACCATCTTTGTCTGATTTAGTGATGTAAAACATATTTTGAATGAAATACCCATAATTGTTTTTGACAAAATATCAAACAACAATCGGTATTTCCTCTTGAGCATTCGACAAAGCCTCGACGTATGATGTTTGTCGGCCTCTCGATGAGCCTTCGTTTCGATCGATTTCATCTTGATTCTCCTCAGAGTGAGCAAACGAGATTCGTCCTTTTGGTAGTTGAGCAGACGAGTTATATCCTCATTCGTCTACCGATCTCTTCTCCGTGGATCGTCGAAAGTAGTTCTTTCTCCGGAGCATCTCAGATCCACCTTTAAATTCCTTAAGAATTCGAGGGCTTACATCTTTGCATCTTTGGATTGCGTTGAGCAAAGACAATATTTCTCAAGTCCCTTTCTTGAATTTCCTCTACTTCCATTGATTCGGATCCTTTGTCACCCCAAATTATACGAACTTGTCCTCAACAATCCTTAATGTCGATTCCAAGATAGTTGCACATTATTTTACCCATACCGTGAGTGATCATCTGAGATAAGATAGATTCGGTTAAAATTGTGCATAAATACTAGAATATCACATAAGCGAAATCAAGAAACAATAAAACACAATCTGAGGATATCAACGATTGAAAAAATCTTTAAGATCAATGGTTTTAAAAGAATGATTCATCAAATTATAAATTACCAGATTGTTTTTTTGATTTGAGACTTAAGAAAAACACTTTGAATCGCAAAATAATCTGGAGAGTTTTGAGAAAATAAAACGCAAGTTTGTGATTTGGAAAACTCGGTAGGGTTTTTTGATGAACCTTATAAAGATGAGGAAAAAAAAAAGACAAGATTTGGAAGATCAACCGTTTGAAAAGATTAGACGGTCCAGATTAAGCGGTTTTGATCGAATGGTTGGGAAAAAGCACGCACGAAAACCTTTTTGGATTTAAAAGCTCATTTTTGTAGCAATTAATACATGTAGATTAGCGTTCGCATTAAATGATTTGCGGGGATACATCACACGTAATCGTCTGATAAAGGCAAATAAAAAGCAGATAAAATCCGATGAATAAGCAAGTAACAAGGGAAAAAAAGGCGCGTATGTCGATTGGTGATATAAGTAATATCAATACCACTGAAGTTGATTCCACTTGTTGATCTTAGTTTTACCCCTAAACCTTATAATTTCCCATTTGTTCTTTTCAACCGATTTCACGATTTCCTTCGATCCTCCTCGATCGGTTGAAGTTCCCCCTTCAACTGATATTTTGTTTTTCTCATAGTGATATATCGATTTGTTGAGGTTTCAAGTTCAATTGATCTTCCTTATCGATCGGGCCAGTATGTAATCGATTTTGGTTGACCTAACCGATTCTTCTCAAGATCAAGCCAATTCTTGGGATAAGTGTTACCGCAAAACGTAGTCTAGAATAGTAGTCTCTATTCCCTAAGTTGGCGCGATTTGATATCGTAATTATAAATCAGATATATCTTGATATGTCAATCCTGTAAATTTATCGATTATCGTTGATTTCTTTCCATCCTTGTGATGCAAATTTTCTAAAAGGCTTTTTGAAATCAAATTTGCATTTGCACCCTTGCTTGGCCTCTATAAATTGGACCAATGTTTTACACAACATAACCCATTCACCATACTTATCTTTCTTTGTAAAAACATGCATTCGGTGAACCCTTATTTCGTGAAACTTAAAAGCAAACACCTTTACCCCTTTTTCAATGATTTTGACTTCTCAAATCAACCTGTGTGTCCCTTATCTTTGTTTTCATCGTCATCAAAGATTTCACATACAATTGTTGCTAAGCTCCTTTACCACCACGACGGCGGATTCGCTATATCGCAATCGAGAAGACACTTCTCCTAACCGTATGCACCTTGTGTGTCTATCGTTATGACGTAACCAAAGCATCAACATACTACCGATATAAAACATGAGTTTGATATACGGTCTTGATCGACAACGGTGATCATCGATATCAACTCAATTTTTTTTCATCGACACATGTGCCCATAAGGTCTTTTGAACCAATTTCGCACATGTGCTCCATTTAATGTATTTGGAGAGTCCATTGACTTGTGTCTAAGGGCTCACGGCTTAGAAATCCTATCAATCTCCTTTGGTTTTAGCTTGACTAGCGGCTTTAGGATTTCTTTAAAGCCTCTCTCACCCTTGTTAAGTGGGGGAAAATGAGAGCATCAGATTTAAAATCTCTCTCTCCCCTGCTCTTCTTGGGTTAGGATGAGGGTTTAGGGTTTTCGGTTATGACTTATGTACTGACCTCCGGGTCCTTTGTACTTGTAACTTGTAATGTAATCGACCTTTGGTCTTTATCAAACTAAAAGTTCTATTATTCCATTGTTGTGTAAATTCTTGCTTTCTTATTGATTGTAGGCTTTAACTGTGAATCTTGCTTGTTGAAATTTAAATCGACTTACAAAGATGTAAAATAACCCAACTGATTTAATCAGATATTCCTTTTAAATTGTGTGTTTCCTTTAATCTGATAAACCTTAAATCTGATCAGTTCCTTTAATATGATAACTCGTAAAACTGATCGATTTCTCACATCAGTTCCTTGACTGATCTTCTGATCAGTTGAGATACCAAACTCAACTGATTCCTTTCAGCCTGGTTAGTCTCTTAACCAGCTGGTTCTGGAGAACAATCCATCAATCATTTTAGGTGCTTTTTCTCCAAGATCCAGAAGCCCTAGCTCATTACACAATTCTCTGAATCTAATCTCAGCTAGTGGCTTGGTTAAAATATCAGCTTTCTGTAAATCAGTGTGAATCTTTTCCATTCTGATATTCTTCTTTTCAACATGATCTCTTATAAAATGGTGTCTGACATCCACATGCTTGCATCTTGTATGTAGAACAGAGGATTAAAGTGATTGCAAAAGATTCACATCACCGAGAATATAGGTACATTCTTAGCTTACGATGTTATAATCCTCATTTCGACTAAGCAAGCGATTGGGGAGGTAGAGCCATATATGCGGCTTCAAGATAGTAGATGTCGCGAACCGATGTCCGCTTTTTGAAAAACCCACGAGATGGGATTTACTTCCTAAAAGCCCGACATGTTTCGATGTTGACTTCTGTCAATCTTGCAACCTTTAATGGAATACCCACTAAGCTTAGATTATCATCGATGGGTAAAATAAACCAAGGTTTCTTTGTCCCCTTGGATATTTTAAGAATTCGCTTAGGCTTGCTTCTAGGTGGCTTTGCATTGGATTTGCACGAATCGCACATACACCCCTTCAAAGGTGATATCCGGTCTACTAAATTCGTGATGAGAGATCAATGAGAGCCCTATATTCTTTTTCGATTTGTTTTTCGACCATCCTCATCGGATCCATCTTGAATAAATCATCATAGGAATTTTGGCTTCCTTTGCAATTTTGAACTCCAAACTTAGCCAATAAATTCCTAGTGTTGCTTAGCGAGATGAATATTCATAAGCACTTTGCTTCACCTGAGAGACCAGAAAGTAATTCATCCGTCCCATCATGGACATCTCGAACTTCCCTTGCATCGGTTCTTTGAATCTTTTCACATAGACTCTTATTAGGAGATCCGAAGATGATGTCGCCCACGTGAATCCGAACCATCAGAATATCTTCTCCATCTTCTATTCAAATAAGGTTCATCCCATTATTCCTTTAGTGAATTGTCGATCAAGAGGCGAGAGAGTGTATCATACCAACTTCTCGAGCTTTGTTTAGAAGCCATAAAGAGCTTTTAAGAACGGTACACTTGGTTGTTCTTTTGAAGCCGAGGAGGTTGTTCGACATAAACTTCCTCTCGCTAGTACCCCATTTAAAAATGCACTCTTCGTCCATCGATACTACGTAGGAGGCATATGCGAAACAACCCGAATGGCTTCTAGGCGGCGATCGTGCAAAGGTCTCGTCATAATCAATTCCTTCCGATTGTGAATACCCTTAGCAACAAAGTCTTGCCTTATTCTCGTGATGACATTTTTCTCATCTGTCTTGTTCTTTTCGTGCCAATTCGTCTTGATGATTTGGTGCATCTACCGGTTCCCAAACTTGATTGGCCGAATGTTAAGCTCTTTCCGCATGGCTAGAATCAAACTTGCGTCTTGTAGAGCTTCCTATTGTTGTTGGTTCCTTCATAGACAAATAATGACAATACATGGCACTTTCACCAATCGATGTCTAGTTTTAACTTTTTATCGGATGGGTCTCCGATGATAATCCGATCGGTTGGATGACTGGTTATCCGTGTTCGTCGGTTTGGAGAACATCATCCATTTCGATAAAGGTTCATTACTAGTATTTGGGGTAGTGCGAATTATGATCCACTTGATAAGAACATGTCTCGGTGATGTTGGACTCATCATGTGCGATGTACGTTAAGTGGGAACTTCAGTGTTCCCCCGAACAGGATGGTTAGGTTGATCTTTATCTCAATTTGTATAAACTTCTTTCTTGGACCTTAGGATCGAATGATCCGGTGAATCACTAGATCTGGAATGTATACGAACGGTTTCGATTCTTTTCCTTGATCTTGATCCATTCTCGAGCATCAGTACTTGTTGATCAGTACATCTTGTTACGAATTTCTCTTGTTCGGAAGATGCTTCATCAAAACTACATGGGGTATTTCTTCCACAAGTAGGGTTAAATCATTGTAAACCCCGAAAGCCTTGCTAGATGTCCATATCCTAAGAATATACCCATCATCGCTTGGCCTCAAAAGTCTTCAACCGACTCTTCCCATTGTTGTGTATGAAACACTTACACTGAAAAAAACATGGAAGTAAAGAGACCGCAGGTTTTCTATCAACAGTTCATAGGGTGTTTTTGTAGTGAGCCTTAGTCGGAAGACATCCATTACGAGTATGGCATGCGATGTTCTTACCCTTGAAGCTTGACTTGGTATTGCATGTTTAACATCGTGCGAGTCTTCTTTTGAGTGTTCTGTTCCTAATTGCCTTACTCCATTTTGTTGTGGCGTCCTTGGTAATTTGATGTTTCATCTTTGTATACCAAACTTAGAACAAAAATCATTAATAAAAGAGAAAATTACGTACCTTTATCGATCCGATTTTTACTACAATCGGCACCCTTCTCATTTTGTAATCTTTTTAGCGACTGGTATCTTCGATTTGTCGTCTCATTCTTCTTATGTAAGAATATAACCCGGAGTAAACTTGGAATAGTCATCCACGATTACGAGCATATTCGTCCGTTGAGATCGATTTTGTGTGCGGGTCCAAATAGATCCATATGAAGCGATTTTGATACTCTCTTTGGATGCGGTCCGGAATTCCTTGAATGAAGCTTTGACTGTTTTCCCTTCGACATGCAAGACATGTCCGATCCTTTGAAAAATACTTCATTAGGAAGTCCTTCCACTAGAGACATCCTTGCTATCTTATTAAGAGTTTTAAAGTTCGGATGGCTCATTCTTTTTTGTGCCGTAGCCATTGCTACTTTTGGAACTCTTGACAATCGTGCATGCATTTCTTGGGCAATCGTTCAATCAATTTGTGTAGATCGTCCCTTTCCTTGAACGAGTTAGCAAAATACATTGAGTGGCTCGATTCTTGATAGTACATTGGTTTCGAGAACTCAACACTTGAATCTGTTGTCGAGAATTTTGAAATCGATAATAGGTTGTGCTTCCGGACCTTCGACATACGAGATTCCAATTACTTGTACATCATCATTCTCTAAGGTTAAAGAATCCTTTGGTATAACCAAAGTTATCATCACCGAAAAATTACACACGGGCCTTTCATTCTATGTAAAAGCCGAGGAGATGTTTGCTTCGATCATGTGCCATGAGCATCCTTATAAGGATAAACCTCTTTGTTGGCGGACCCGCGCGATCCTCGCAACCAAATCGGGCTTTAGGTACCCCTTTTGGATTGGGTCTGAGGGTTAGGATTAGTTTTGGGGATCCATACAAACAGACACTTCTATTGTGATGGGTTAGATCGAGGCCTGATTTGTCTCCATACCTATCAACATAATCATCGTCTCTTTTATATCTTTACGATTAGTATGATTATTAGTGTGAACAAAGGTGACTTAGAAGACTTGGGATTTATCTTTTTCTGTTTGTCTTCTTTTCATCGATTGTGGTTACAGTGCCCTGACCCTAGATTTTCGATTATAGGGGTAGATCCATTTTGCTACCATCAAAAGATTCATATATTTTTCGGCATTTCAAGCATGCTTATTAGGCGGTGACCTTGATTGGGTCTCGATTGGACTTCCCTTTTACGGGTTGTCTTTTTACGATTCTTGATCTGTTGATCGAGGTTGAGGTCTCTTCGGAAGACGGGTTCTTGTTGATTTCGTTCGATGCTTTACCGATTGGGGTCCAAACGGTTCTTACTGCTCTTTGGTGGTCTTTTTCCTTATTAGATCGTGTTTGGCTTTTGGTGTATCTTTGTAAAACTCGTCGATTACACCTTTTTGAGATGAATCGTAGGAGCTTTTGAGGATGTGGAAGGGTTTTCATACCCAAGTCCCTTCTTGTTGTCGTTGTTGAAAATAGGTGTTCATGTCTTGACGGTTTTAGATGATTTTGTAAAAACCTCTATTTTCTTACGTGATTATCCTCGGATGATTTTAGACTTTCATGCTTCCGGAGCGGCTCGCCGAATTTTGCTTGCGAGGATTTTGAAGTCATCGACTTCTTTTTTTGTTAATTGCCGGTGATCTTTGATCTGTTTGTCTGATCGAAGCTTTAACTTTAAGAATTTTAAATTCTCAATTTCGATTTAAGTTGAGGCTTTCTTTGAGATCATTCTCTTTACTTAAAATTTGAATATTTACGGTCCTCGACTTATCATTTTTAAACTTCCACTAAATAAGTGTCTCTTTGGATTGGAGAGATCCTCAAGCAATTGCTTAGAGCAGAACCTCCAGTCAATCTCTAAGCAGTGTGCTAATGATAGCAGTGTGTAAAGCGAACAAAAGCGAGGTTTGGAGGTTACCTCAGATTGATCCTCCTTGGCCATCGAGCGGATCTCATCATCATCCGAAGAAGAATATCGATCTTCATTTCCATAGAAGTCAGCAACCTTTCTTGTCGACGAAATCCTCTTGAGAGGGTATCCGAGTCCTCGGAGGCGGAATCTGAATCGTTAATTCTGGCGTGTCGACAACCATACTTTTACGTCCTGTCGTTGCTCTCTTACGTTCCTCTTTTCTTCCCTTTCTCTTGGCGTCAGTGCAGGCGATCTGCTTATTTGTAGTGACTGGCTTCTCACAATTGAAGCACGCTCCTTGATCCACGGAACCTTTTCTTCTAGGTGAATCACCAATCATATGATCTATCGGTGATTTTCCAGCTTCTTTCTTACATGCGATTGGTTATCTCTTCTCTCATCATTTAGATTATCTCTTTTCCTTTCATCTGTGATCTCTCCGATCATCGGATCTGGTTCTTCACGGAACCATTTGTGCGATCTCCTATCTCTTCCTCATTATGTTGATAATCTTTATAGAATCTTGATACTTACCCGGTTGAGTATTTGATTTCTCTAGTTTTCGTAAGCGAGCGACCGCTACCGGACTTATGATGTTTCAATGGGCTCATTGGTCTTCAATCTCTTCTTTGGTTGCCTTAAAAAGCAAGCGATTTGGAAGATTGAGGCTTGAAAATCTTGTCCTCTCTCAATTAAATCGAACTCGTGAGCTTTAAGGCTCAAGAACAAGCTACTTGGCTTCATTTTTTAAATGTCTTGGCAATCCTTGATTACCGTGACCTTCATGTCCCATTTCTTGGTGAGAGACCTTAAAATTTTGTAGTTGATATCTTTATCGGACATCTCTACCAAGTTCTCGAAGCTTATTTATTGACATAGTAATCCTTCCATCGAGGTTCGTTGATGGTTTTAGTTTGGCAGACATCTTCAATTTTTGAACTTCACCGGTTAAAACTGCTCAGATTGTCTTTTATCTGGTCATTTCCTCGCATATTTCAGCCAGTATCCCACATTGCTTTATGATTTGAGATACTTAATCTTTTCATGGTGACCTTATCCATGGTTTTCATGATAATATGCCTTGCGATAGTATCTAGAGTATGCAATTTCCTTTCCTCTCTGCATCCATCAAGGTGGGCTTTTTTTCGCAAAGACTTCCAGGGGCAAAGTCCGGATCTCCTCAATTGCGGGGGGGTTGTCGTAATATATGATGATGGGTCCTCTTTCGATGACTTCCATCATTACGCTTAATCGATCGAACCTAGATGGTTGGACATATATATGGCCCAATCTGCATACTCATCGATTGAGAACTTTGGCAGATCATGATACATACGAGGTGTTATCCATGTTGAGTGTTTTTGGAAAATGAATAAGTTTTAAGAAGGTTTTTCAAGATCGATTCGGCCGACCACAAAGATTCTTCCTCAAGAATCGATGATACACAAAGTCAAGGGTGTGACTTTTGATACCACTTGTAGGTCGAGCGGGTTTAGTGAGGAAGTATAGAGGAGGGGTGAATAGACTTGAAAACTTTTTAATCGGGTGTGAGGGTAGTGCTTTGATCGAGTCGAAATGAATCGATTTGGGCTGATAACCAACTTACTAATAAAAAAAGATTAGTTCGGTAACTATCAGTTTAAGCGATGTGTCGGAAGCTTAAGTTTTACCCGAAAAAACCAGTTTTTATAAATCGATTCCAAAGTTAGTGTTTTAACCGGTTGGATGAAGTGTCAAGCTTGATGAATCGAAGCTTGGTCTTTGATCTCAACTTAGAATATGTATCGCTTTTAAAGGTTGTGTTTTGTGTAGACGATTAATCAAAGCGGTAAAAGGCACACAAGATTTATAGTGGTTCGGACAAACCGCCCCTACGTCCACTCTTCCCTATCACAAGGGGCACCAACTTAACCAATCTGAACTTAGTTTTATGTGTTAGTTCAACCAAAGATAATCGCAGATATTTAAGGAGTTCTCACTCAACCGATCCCTAAATCGAACTAGAAACCCTGATGCGAAATCTTGCTAAACAACTTAACCTAACTTGGGTTTGGATAAGATTGTTTTTGTTCCAACTATGAAATCTTTTCTAGTGTTTAAGGTAGCCTATCACCTAGATGAAAAGATTTCTATGCTAAGAACTTATGGGATGAACACTTAATAAAATAATCTTCTTGATCGTGTTCTTCGTGCGGAAATCGATAATTGCTTGAGCTTCTTGATTGTTCGGTTTTTCCGTGTGTTTCACTCTGAAGTGTGATCCCATATTTATAGACCTTGAAATCAAAGAGTCGTTGGAGAGCAATTTGAATTTCGGGCTATATATTAGGTAGGTTTCTTGAGGATTGATATGGCGTCTTGAGAACGGCATGGCGAAAAAGCGTGAACTTGTATTTAATAGCCGTAGAGAGTTAGAAGAAAGATCAAATCTTTAATTGTCGGCTCCGATCATACGTGTCTTGTTCTTATTGGTTATGAGCGACTTTTCAAATGTTTGTTCTTCCAACTAAGGTTGACATTCTTCTTGTTCGGATCATAGACGTATGATTAGGTGAAACACTTTGGTGGTGACGATCATCTGAAATCGATTACACCGATGGAGTCTTCAGTTAGGTTGACTTAGCTTCAACTAGCAGACTTATCGATGTAACGATCTTACGGAAGTCATCATCGATCTTCAAAATTCGAGTTTGAGCTTTATGACTTCAAATTGAGATATCGATTAGAAGATCGATCGATCGACTGTTCTTCTCTAGCATTACGGCTTTTGGCCGGATATCAGTTGTTCTTTGGATTTTTAGATCTGACTTATACATATTGAGGTTCCCCCTCAATATGTGACCTATCTATTACATCAGTTGTTCTATAAAATAATTATCAACTGGTATTCTATAAACGGTAATATAGACATCAAACCAATTTGCCCATTTATTTGGTCCTATTACATGTGTTTCTGGAACTTTTATCAAAACTATAAATTTCCCAACAGGGAGGGTGGTCGAAATTTTAGTGATATTTCAATGTGGGAAAAGACTTTTCTTGGTCACCAAGAAATCTTGAATATATCTCCTATATTCTTTTTCCCATAATTAAAATATTCCACAAAAAATCCCACCTCCTCTATTATGGTGATTTTCGAAAATTTAGTGTTACAAGAATCCAAGATTTGGATCTTCTTGAATTTATGAGATATTCTTGTATTTCAAGAAATACATATCTTCCATAATATCTTTTCAAGAAAATCAAGAAAATCGTTCTTGCCCACTATATTTTCAAAATTTCGAAATATTCTTATATAGATAACCAAGTGGGAGATTTCTTGAATTTAAAGAGATAGTCTTGTATTCCAAGAATACATATCTTCATTCCATAACAAAATTCAAAGAAAATCTTTCTCCCTCCTTTATCCATAATTTTCAAAAATTAGAGGAAATATAAGCAACAATATTTATTTTATTTTAATCACCTTTTTAGTTATTGGACTATATGTTGGGCTACTCAGGGGGCCTTTAGGAGAATTAAGATTGGACCTTCTAATGGATCTTGAATATCTAATATTGAGCCACAATATAATTCAAGCCCATAAATATTAATTAATCCCACTACATAATTAATATTGCACCATCCATCTTAACCCATATTACAGTCAATATGGCTCCCGATCATTATTTCCCGTGTTTAAGATTATCTAGCCCATTAATTAATTCAAATATTTGAAATAGCTTTCCGCTAATTAATATCTTTTGTCCTTGGTCGAGAGCGGTTCAACATTATTATCCATCGGGAAACTAATTCCACTTGCAAGATTTGGTATGATAAAACTTATGAACCTCCCAAGGGGCAAATCAAGCAAGCGTGCTTGCACACGATTCTTCGTATTAAATCTTAGCAATCACATGTGACCAATAATATTGTCAAAGATAAAAAGTATTGAATCTCCGATTCGCTACCCATGATAAGTCAAAGCAATAGTTACCAATCCCAAGTGATCCTATTTAAGGGAGGAAGGTTAAGAAACAACGAACCATCGAGATCTAATTCTTCCTTGTTAGGTTCAAGAATTTATCCTCTCCTGTAGTTCTATTCAAATTGCATCATCATGCACTAGTGTAATCTCTTGGTCAAGACAAACCAAAGCCCTTACACCTCAACCTTTTCGCGATGGTTGTTCATTTCCATCTAGGTCGTGAATGGCGTACTTTTTAGTTACAAGGACCTGTTAATTTAATCTTCGTGATCCGGTATCACTAAATTAACTTCAAAGTAACACGACAAATTATTGAGCATTATGCAATAAATATATATAACATTCAATCATATTTAAAGCATCGATTGATAAACAATTTATTTCAATAAATAAGTCCGAAAATTAGGTTTCGATTATACAAAGTAAAAAGCATACTTTTTCATTATAATCCCAACAATCTCCCACTTATACTCAAAGTCCGCTTTTAAGTATACTACAACATGTCTCGAGTAGTCCGTGACATCTAATGTCACCTACACGAACCTAATAATTTCTCCCACTTATACTCAAAGCAGAGATTGGCAGCGGTCTTGACACCCATTCCTTCCACATGTCTCCTAATGTATTCAGAGGCGCTTTGTGAATGGATAGTCGTCCTCGGACGCTATCTTTGCCACATCTATATCTCCTCTCTTAACGATTTCTCGTATAAGATGTCTTTCCTTTAATGTGTTTGTTTGACTCGTGGATTCTTGGTTCTCTTGAATTTTGCAAGCCCCCCAGCGAGACATTGCTAGACAAATTCGAACACCATCCAAGTCCACTAAGAAGATCTAGAGCCCAATCGGTTCTTTCATATGGCATTACTTACCCGAGTCCCATGGTTGAGTCGTTGATGCATTTCGCTTCACACTCGTCCATTTGATGGCTACACTTCCCAAATGGAAACACACTAACTGAGGCAGATAATTTCTGGAATCTATATCTGATTGGAAATTCCAGTCCGTGTAGCCGATGGGGATTGGAGTATCTGACTGATAAATCAACATTCTATCCCGAGTTCTTTTCAGACACTTCAGAATGTTTTCAACTGTCGTCCAATGCGTTTTCCCTAGGTTACTTTGATATCTTGCTACCATGCCTACGGCAAAGCAGATATTCGGTCTTACAAAGAATGCATACATAAGGTTTCGATACCAAGCACAAGGAATACCTTTCATGTCATCTATCTCCTTTTTGTCTTAGGGAACATTTTCTTGGATAGATAGATTTCAAGTCTGAAAGGTACGAATCCTTTCTTGGAATCTTGCATGCTGAATTGTTTCAAAAAAACCACTGTCTATGTATGAAACTTGCGATAACCCGATCATCCTTTTCTGGCGATCTCGAGTTATCTTGATCCCAAGGATATGTCCGGCTTTCCCTAAGTCTTTCATATCAAACCTGTTTTGAAACCATGCCCTTACGCCCGATCACACCTTCACATCATTCCCGATGATCACAATGTCATCTACGATATAGTACTAAGAATACCAATATAGTTAGAAATGCTTTTTTTTATACACACAACTTTCAAACTTGTTTTGATCAAACCCATAAGACTTTATAACATGATCAAAACATTGGTTCCAAGCTCTGGATGCATGTTTGAATCCGTAAATGGACCTCTTGAGCTTACAAACTAGGTGTTCTTGGCCTGTTTCAATGAAACCTTGGGTTTGTTGCATATAGATCTCTTCATCAAGACTTCAGTTAAGGAAAACTGTCTTGACATCCATTTGCCGATTTCAAAGTCGAAATGCGCAAACAATCGATAAGAGAATCTTGATAGACTTAAGCATGGATACTGAAAAAAAGTTTCCTCATAATCGATCCCTTTTTTCTCGAGTATAACCTTTCGCCATTAGTCTTGCTTTAAAAGGTTTCAACCTTCCCGTCCGATCCACTTTTCCTCTTATATACCCACTTGCATCTAATGGGTTTGACCCCATTAAGTGGTTCGACTAGCTCCCACACTCTATTATGAAACATAGAACCCACTTCGCCTTTCATTGCTGTTTGCCAAGAAAATGCATCCTTATCTTGGAGTGCCTCGTCATATGTCCATGGGTCCGATTTTCGGGAATCAAGTCAGAGGACTCTCCTATTCCCATGAATCTCTCGGTTTGTCTAACAACCCTCCCACTATAACGAGGCTCGGCCAGAAAACGTATCGTTTGGTATATCATCTAATATATTGGTAATCGAGGTTTGCCCTCTAAGCTCATTTAAGGTAATCCCACTTCTGGGTTTTCTTTGGTTCATATAGTCTTCTTCCAAAAATGTAAAGTGGGTGCGGATGACCACCTTTTGATCTTCGGGACTATAGAACATACACCCTTTTGTTCCCTCGAGGTATCCTACAAATAGCCTTAATTCTGATCGAGGATCCAATTTACCGGTTTCCTTGTCCAACACGTAGGCCGGACACCCCAAAGTTCTCATGTGTCTCATACTAGGCTTGCGCCCGGTCCACAATTCTTTGGGAGTTTTGGGAACCGATTTGGATAGCACCAAGTTCAGAATGTAAGTCGCTGTTTTCCAAGGTATGACCCCAGAACGACTCGGGAAGATCCGTATAACTCATCATTGATCTAACCATTTCCAAAAAAACTCCGTTGCTTCGCTCTGCAAACCCCATTTTGTTGAGGGGTTAGGGTGCGATGGTGGGATACAATCCCTTCAATTTGAGGTATTCGCCTCCACGATCATATCGTAGAGACTTGATATGTTTTTCCATATGATTCTCTGCTTGAGCCTTAAATTCTTAGAATTTCTCAAAGGTCTTAGATTCATGCTTCATAAGGAAAATGTACCTTGAGTAATCATCAATAAAATTACTCATAACCTCCTCTTGCTTTGGTTGACATTGGACTACATACATCTGTGTGAACGATCTCTAACACTTCTTTGGCCCTATTCCCCTTGGCTCCAAATGCCCTCTTTGTCATATTACCCTCCAAACATGATTCGCAGGTTGGAATCGATTCAACTTGGAGACGCTCCAGTGAACCATCTTTCATCAACCTTTGGATCCTCTTTGGATTTATATGACCTAATCTTAGATGCCAAAGAAGTGTTTCGTTCACGTCGATGAACGTTTTTCTTTTCAAAAAGCAGTTGATGTGTTATAGGATACATTTCGTGAGTGGTGTATTACGATTAATTGTATAGAGATTTTCCATCAATGTCCCGTAATAGATACACTCATCATTTAAAAAATGATGTCATTCTTATTAGAAGAAACTTAATGTCCTTTAATCGAATTTTAGAAACTGAAAGTGAATTCTTTCTAAAACTGGGAACATAAAGATAATCTCAAAAAAAACTTTATCTTCAAAAGATAGGTGCACTTCTCCCACTGCTTTAACTGCTACTCATGTAGCATTGCAATGTCTGCTACTTGCGTAGTATTGAAATAATCGTTACTACCGTAGCATTGCAATATCTGCCACTTACGTAGCATTGCAATGTCTTCTACTTTCGTAACGTTGCCCAGTGTGATGAGGATCTCACTCTCACTACATTGCCGGATCATTTAGAACCCGTGAAGCCAACATGCTTAGTGGATCTCGTATCAACCACCCACGAATGAGAAGTATACGCCGCTAAACAAGTTTCAACAACTAGTGTGTGAGAATTACCTTTCTTTCTTTCCCTTTTGGGGTTGGAACAGGCAAGACCTCCATTGTCCTCTCTCACCGCAACTTAAGCACTTCCTCTTTGGATTTTCCTTGATACAACAAGCATTCCTCATCTTACCATTGCCCTTGGCAACAATTGAGTTTTATTGCTTATGGCTTTTGGTCCTCTTCTTTATCTTGCCTACCCTTGGCCTAGAAAATGAAGACGGACCACTTGCAAATCAAAGCTTGAGTTTGGTGCCTCTTCATCATTTCTGCCGAGACCAAAAGCTTGCAACAAATTAGCTAGCGAGGCCAAAATGCTCAAAAACTTTTTGGGCAGAGAGTGAAGTACCAAATTCATCTGAGTCTCTAGATCATAATCTGCACTCAGAATCTCAAGTTTATTCAGATGGGCCATCTATTTTGAGGACGTAATCCCTTACGGGTTTTCCCTCCACCATTTAAGCGACGACATCTCTCGCAAGGTGATCTGATGAGTCCCGCATGTTTTGACTCGTCAGTTGGCTCATCTGATTTTTGTGTGTCAAAATCCACTTGTGCTTTAGTGCAGTTAGGACAATTATAATTTTCCAATCAATATAGTTTCCATACATATTGTATTGTTTTTAAGTATAATAACAGTGGATTAAAAGGTAATGACACGCTGGACTGAAATAAACAACTATATGCAATAACACAAGTATATCACAAGGTTCGATCACATGCATCATATTAAAATCTTGAAAAAATATGTACATGCATCAGCCAACATCTCAAAACAGTTTAAATAAGCCACGTGGGGTGGGTCATTATTTAAACACATTCAAGCAGGTTACAAACAAGAACAATTACAAACCTTTAATATCCAGATTAATAGTTGGCTCCAACTTGACCAATATAAAATTGGCGGGGACTTGAGGAAGTATATGCATATCAATTTTATACCTAAGTAATAACCATGATTAAATACTGAGGATTACTATTTTCGCTTTGATCAAGCCTCGTGGGGAGGGTCATCGCCGCCACTAGTAATAACCCACAATCATCCATTTTGGAATTCATTCATGTGAAACCTATCTTTTGGATCATCTCAGTGGGGAATTTCTCCAAAAGAATTCACAAATAAATAAATCATGGAGGTCAAAATTAATTCAATTTTATTATCAGGAATAAAATTGTCAATTAATTATTTAAACATACTTAGTAATTTTGAAGTTGAGATTTTTCCATTTGGCAACCCTCATGCAAAACACATTTAAACAAATTAAATAAAGCATAAGATAGCACAAATAAATCAAGCAAAACAAAAAAAATAAACATATTGGGCACAAATTATCCAATTGTCATGGTTTGATTTTTTTCTTAGCTTGATCTTGAAGAAACACGCCTCAATTTCTCCCACTCGTTAGTCTCGAAAAAATACTTCCGTCTCGAACCGCCAAGCAACTTGGGTAGGGATGACGCCAAGGATCCGCCCACGCGTCGACCATGCCTGGGACAAACCTCGGCACCGCCCGTGGGTCGTGCCCTTGATCTTCAAGTCGCCAGGATCTCGGCCGGTGTCGGAATATTTAAATACAAATTTATGGCATTAATTATTCAATCGTGGCATCTGAACTTTGGAATTAATTCAAGCATGCCAGTTCGGATTTCGTCCTTTAATTCTTTCGTCTCTTCGTTCCCCAACACAATTTATTTACAAAAATAAATAAACTAGATCTAGACTTGTCTATTACATTGATCAAATCAAAAAAATCCTAGTCTACTCGTGGATTTTCTCTCGAGGCAAAAAACAAGAAGCGAATCGAATTAAAAACCACGGTTTATATGCATGCAAAATAAAACATTAAAAACCATGACAATTGGATACCGCAAAAATGGATCTAACGGTTCTACTATCAATTTCAAATTTAATGTCTATTTAATTAAATTACAATTTAAAAATTGAGCAGAAAATTGGCTCCGATACCCGATTGTTGGAGAATGAGTTGCCCAGATCTATTAGGGGTGAATATTTAAATACAAATTTAATTCATTAATTATTACTAGCATGAATTAATCTTATATTAATTCAAATAATAATTGCAACAACATATCATGCATATAAAAAGCCAAGTAAAAACGCATGAATCTACGGTTTACGTGAGCGTACCTCTCGGACTTGACTTGGTCGGACGGACTAACCAAAAGGACTTCCCAAGTATTCCCTTAGCCCTTGCTCGACAATCTGGTGGAAGGATACTCGCGAACAATTAACAAAAGGAAAAAATAAACTTTGTTGCACCACTTATGTGGATTTGATAATATTTCAGTGACCTAATCGTCCCCTATTTATAAGAGGGAGGGTGGTCAAAATTTTAGTGATATTTCAATGTGGGAAAAGACTTTTCTTGGTCACCAAGAAATCTTGAATATATCTCCTATATTCTTTTTCCCATAATTAAAATATTCCAAAAAAATCCCACCTCCTCTATTATGGTGATTTTCGAAAATTTAGTGTTACAAGAATCCAAGATTTAGATCTTCTTGAATTTATGAGATATTCTTGTGTTTCAAGAAATACATATCTTCCATAATATATTTTCAAGAAAATCAAGAAAATCTTTCTTGCCCACTATATTTTCAAAATTTCGAAATATTCTTATATAGATAACCAAGTGGGAGATTTCTTGAATTTAATGAGATAGTCTTGTATTCCAAGAATACATATCTTCATTCCATAACAAAATTCAAAGAAAATCTTTCTCCCTCTTTTATCCATAATTTTCGAAAATTAGAGGAAATATAAGCAACAATATTTATTTTATTTTAATCATCTTTTCAGTTATTGGACTATATGTTGGGCTACTCAGGGGGCCTTTAGGAGAATTAAGATTGGACCTTCTAATGGATCTTGAATATCTAATATTGAGCCACAATATAATTCAAGCCCATAAATATTAATTAATCCCACTACATAATTAATATTGCACCATCCATCTTAACCCATATTACAATCAATATGGCTCCCGGTCATTATTTCCCGTGTTTAAGATTATCTAGCCCATTAATTAATTCAAGCCACTGAAATAGCTTTCCGCTAATTAATATCTTTTGTCCTTGGTCGAGGAACGGTTCAACATTATTATCCATACCGGAAACTAATTCCACTTGCAAGATTTGATATGATAAAACTTATGAACCTCAAGGGGCAAATCAAGCAAAGCGTACTTGCACACCACGATTCTTTCAGATAAATCTTAGCAATCACATGTGACCAATAATATTGACCAAGATAAAAAGTATTGAATCTCTCCGATTCGCTACCCATGATAAGTCAAAGCAATAGTTACCAATCCCACGCGATCCTATTTAAGGGACGAAGGTTAAGAAACAACGAACCACCGAGGTTTAATTCTTCCTTGTTCGATTTAGAAAAATTTATCCTCCCAGAGGTCCTATTCAAATAAGATCGGTCATGCACTAGTGTAATCTCTTGGTCAAGACAAACCAATCTGAGCCTTACACCTCAACCTTTCGCGATGGTTGTTCATTTCCATCTAGGTCGTTAATGGCGTACTTTTTTAGTTACAAGGGATCGTTAATTTAATCTTCGTGATCGGTATCACTAAATTAACTCTGATGTAACACGTCATTTAATTATTGAACGATTATGCAAATAAATATATATAACATTCAATCATATTTAAAGCATCAGTGATAAACAATTTATTTCAGTAAATAAGTCTGAAAATTCAGTTTCGATTATACAAAGTAAAAAGCATACTTTTCAGTATAATCCCAACAGTCGTTTGACTGTGTAGCACCGAATCCCTCATTGTCAGCTCCGTACATACGTGTCTCGATCTTATTGGTTAACAAGTACACTTGTTCAGTGTTTATTTTACCGACTAGGGTTGACATTCTTCTTGTTTGAGTACCTCGTATGATCTGGTGAACTTTCAGTTGTCACCTGATGTGAGCTGACATGATCAGATTAAACTGATCAGTCTACCCGATAGAGTCTTCTGATGTAAGTTGTCTTAGCATAACTTATCAGACTCTTCTTTATACTTCCGATGTAGGTCTCCTGGTAGTCATCTGATCTTCAGGTCTTCTGATATTCAGCTTTATGTCTTCACCTGATCATCTGACTTATCTGATCTCGTCTGGTCTTCTGATCTTCTTCAAGACTTAACCTATACATATTGAGTTCCCCCTCAATATGTGGTCTATCTATTACATCAGCTGACTATACATTTCATCTGGTCGTCCTATCTGATATTTAACTCATCAATCAGCTAACAGATCTGACTAGTCCTATTACAATCTGTTTTGGAACTTCCATCAAAACTACAAATTTCCCAACATATGTGTATATACAATGTATTATGCTTGTATGTAATTTTTGTTTTAGTGTATATGCAATGTGTTATGTTTGTATGCAATGTTATATTTGTATATGCAATTGATGCATCTCTATTATATTTGTATCACTACAAAAAAATGAAGAATTACCTACGAAAATGTTCAAATGGCTACGAAATTTGCCTACGAAAATAATTTGGTCCCTAAAAAAGTGAGGATTGCCTACGATTTGCCTACCAATTTTTAGAATAATATTTGAAAAAAAACCTACAAAAACAATTTTCTAGGCAAACAAATTACCTACAAGTAATCTATCTACACATTTGTAATTTATGTAGGCAAACTTACCTACACAAATAATTTCCTAGGCAATTTACATTTCCGTAGACAATTATATTTATGGTTTAAAAATAGACTATATAATTAAAAAAATTTGTAGAAAAGTCGTAGGCAAGCATTATTATTTAAGGACGAAATATATTCGTTGAAAATTTCGTAGGCAATATTGGAAAAATATTAAAAAATTTCCTAGACAATGCACTAATTTTTTGTAGTGTATATGCAATTGATGCATCTCTTTTCTGGGGCAATTTTTTTATTTTTATGCAATGTATTATATTTTGTATATGCAATCTATTATTTGTATGCAATGTTTTTAGTGTATATGCAATGTGTTATGTTTGTATATAATTTATTTAGTGTATATACCATATATTTTTTAACAATGCATTTTTAGGGCACATATGCAATGTTATATTAAACAATGCAATGTTGAACCGTTGTTGCGGTCAAATTAATCATCACTCTCTCTATCTCTCTAAACACAATCGGAAAAAAATACAAACACATCAATATTAATGCAATTTGATTCAATTCGATGCAATAATTTATGATAAAATACAAATAGAGCAACCTCAATTGTGATGATATTTTGTGGGACACCTAAGAGAGTTAGACAACATATGCAACTTCTTATGTATTGAAAAAGTATGGATAAAGATATTATTATGCATATATAAAATTATTACTGAGAAAAACTATGAACAATAAGACACATGAGAAGAGTGAAGCTTTCTTTTTAATACATAACATCGATATGTGTGTAATTAATCCCCCACTTGTCAAATCAATCAACCTTTTTGTTTTCTTATCAAACCTTTTTGTTTTCCCATCAAAGAAGTCACGTTAGATGTTGGGGGGTAGCTTTGGTTTTTTTGCGTCAAAATTTTTGTAGTGGATAGTAATTTTTTTATGTTTGGACCTGATAGATATTTGATGATGTGAAGTGTAGTTATCAGTCTATTACCCATAGTATAAAAGTTCAAGAGTCTTTTGAAATAAAAGTTTATAGTTCATGGGTCTTTTGGTGCATTATGTTTCTAAAAAAATTTAAGATGTAATACTTGATGCACCAAGTGCGTGGTAGACAACCAATATCGTTCAATAATAATAATACAAATTTGTCTGGGATTCAAGAAAAAAAGTTTTCTGCCAATTTCCTATGAACAAAATGATGTCTACCCATTTTGTGATGAAAATACATATATAACCTTACTAAAAATAAAGAATTATACCCACATGACCCACATTACTACTCACCCCATTTTTCATGTCTCCTCCCCATATATAAATTAAGTAGAAAATTATCAAATAATTCATTATATATCTAATATATTATTTCAATAGAATTAATAATTATATAATTATTTTAAATTAAAATAAAAAAATAAGTTTAACTAGTAACTAAGGCTTATCGATTGTTCAAAGTGGCAATTAAGTAGATCAATTATCTCTTTTTATTCTTTACAATTGTAAATGCCATAATTCATTTTCAAATTGAATAAATATTTTTAAATATTGTTAAATTTGATAATTCTATCTTTATTGACCTCAAATTTTTAATTGTAATATTTATATTTTAATTTTACAATATTCATTTAAATGTAATATTTAATTAACACATGATTATAAATTTGTTTATGTATATATGTGCAGTGAAGTGCGAGATGGGGAGGGAGTGCATAGTGGTTGGGGTAGATGAGTGAGACCTATTTTCACTTTTAGAGGTATTTTTGGATGAAAAAAGTAAAGTGTGTATATTTCTTTTTTTCATGCTGAAATGAGTATAAATCTTTTTGTTGCTATTAATATGGGCATATTTGTGTTGGGGAATAGGGTGCCCAGATATATTCGTGTAGGTCCCGAACGTATTTTAGTGAGGCAAAAGTCTAGAGGGGAGGGATGAATAGACTTCTGAACTTTTCGTGGGATCAGGTGTGTATAGCAAGTATGCCTGATCAGAGTGCGTGTGAATCAGTTTGGACTGATATCCAACTTACTGATCGCTTGAGAGTAGATCAGTTCGGTGTCTATCAGCTTAACTGATGTGCGGAAGATAAGTTTAACCCGTGTGAAAAACCAGTTTACTAAATCAGGTTCTAAGTTATCTGTATCGGATCAGATGACAAAGTGTCAATCTGATTAGATCAATTACTTGGTGCAAATCTGATCCAGACTTAGAATATACATGAAATAGTTAAACAGGTGTGTGCAGATAGTGTAAAACAGGTAAAGCAGATTAAGGCACACAACATTTTTATAGTGGTTCAGACAACTTGTCCTACATCCACTCTTCCCTATCAGCAGGGGCACCAACTTAACCAACTGGACTTAGATTAATGTGTTAGTCTAACACAGTACAACAGATGTTTCAAGAGTTCTCACTCAACCAATCCCAGAAATCAAGACTAGAAACCCTAGCTTGAGATCTTGCTAAACAAAACTTAACCTAACACTTTGGTTTGTATAAGATTTGAGTTGTTCCAACTGTAAATCTATCCTAGTATTTGGGTAGCCTAAAGCTAAAGGTTAAGATTTCTGTGCTAAGAACTATGGGATGAACACTTAGAATTATTCTTCAATTTTGTGTTCTTCGTGTGGAAATTTTGTTTGCTTGAGCTTGTGGATTATTTCCGTAACCTTACTATGAAGGTATGATCCCATATATATAGACACGAAATCGAACTAGCCGTTGGAGAGCAATTCGAATTTCGGTCTATTTAAGGTAAGTTTGCAGGCTTGATATGACGTGCACAGAGGCGGCATGGCCGAAAGCATGTAAGTTTGTCTTTTCTAGCCGTTTGACTGTGATACAAAAATCCCGCACTGTCATACGTGTCTTGCTCTCATTGGTTAACAAGTACACTTATTCAGTGTTTGCTTTACCAACTTAGGTTGACATTCTCCTCATCTGATTAACTCGTATGACTTGGTGAACCTTCGGTTGTCACCTGATTGAGCTAACATGATCAATTCAAACTGATCAGTCTACCTGATTGAGTCTTCTAATGCAGGTTATCTTAGCACAACTAGCAGACTCTTCTTCATTCTTCTGATGTATGTAATCTGAGGTCTTCTTGGTCTTGTTCTTCTGGTAGTCATCTGATCTTCAAGTCTTCTGAGTCTTCAGCTTCATGTCATCACCTGATCATCTGACTATCTGACTTGTCTGATGTTCTGGTCTTCCTTGTCTTGTCTGATCTTATGATCTTCTTGACTTGACCTATACATATTGAGTTCCCCCTCAATATATGATATATCTATTACATCAGCTGTCTATACATCTCAGCTGGTCATCCTATCCTAATTTCTAATTCATCAGTCAGCTAAGAGGTCTTACTGGTCTTATTACATCTGTTTTGGAACTTCCATCAAAACTACAAATTTCCCAACAATTTCTCCCTTTTTGATGGAACCAAAACAATTAATCAGAAAAATAGATAACCAAGAATGTAAAAAAAAATGGAAACAACAGTTCAGAAGACAATGAGAAGTTGTCTTAGGATAAAAAAGGTAGTGCATTTTCATTAATGATAAAAAGATTACAATTACAGTGAAAAAGCAAGTAGGTACCTATCTATCTGATCCTATCAGCAGTCTTCTGAACCAACCTTCAAAATGAGAACCTCTGGAGATCTACTGCAATAGCAAAAATCTTGTACACTCTTTGCAGCAAGGCTTCCAGTTTGTCTTGTTCAATGATATTTCCTCTCCTTGCAAAGTCGTAGAACAACTTCTTGAAGCCAATCGGGTCGAGAGAGTTGTTAGATCGAAGGGGCGGGATCATGGTTTCAAATCTGGGTGCAGAAGGCATCAAGGTCATGATCTTGCCTTCATGCATCAGAACTTTGTAAAATTTCTCATATTTTGTCTCTAGCCAGTCCAGAAACTCAGCATCGAAAGCGCCTTGTTCTATGTGTTCTGGTATCTTCTGTAGGATGTAAACATCACTTAGCCAATCGCCTTGATCCTGGTCCATTCTGGGATCAGACCTCGTCGTGCTACCAGAATCCCTTCAACCTCTTCAGGTAAAGCACGTTCTTCCCAGACCCTTTCTTCTGCAGCAGCAACTTTCTTATTTTGTATTCTGACATAAGTTACGCTTTCGACCCTGCGGCAAAGACAAGCTTCTTCTTCTTGATGGCAGAATCAATGACTCTCTGTCTCATATTTTGTTCTTCTTTCTGTGCAGCTGTTATTTGCGATTAAGAGCGAGTCATAACTGGCTTATGAATCGGCTTCTTTACCTGTTTGGCTTTCAGCTGTTTCTTCTCTTCAGCTTCAATTTCTGCAATTTCTTCCTCATGCAGCTTTCTTGCCAGTTCAAGACTCTTAGCCTGATCTTCAGAATCAAATCTTTTCTGAACAGTTGAAGAGAAATCTTCAATTTTGTCAACCCTTGTAATCAGTTCACCAATGGAAGATTTCTGTTCAGCTATGGCCCTATCTTGAATCTCCAACAACCTGATGTGTTCTTCAATTGTCTGGAACATGTCAGCTAGCTCCGTATCTGGAGCCTCAGCAGTTGTTTTCTCCACAATGGCAAGTGTCAAACCCCAACCAGTTGAAGTTGTAGCCTGTTTTTCTGATCCTTCTTCCCCCTTTTTGCTTACTTCAAAAAGGTTTGTCAGACGAATGTTCAAGGCTTTGAATTCTCTCATCACCTCTTCTTTCATTCTTCAATGGCTAAGGGGGTTATGTGAACATTTGAAGCTGTGGGCGCAGTGTTGGAATTTAGAAGCACGTAAATACATAATACATGCACAACGAAATTAAACAGTTCACCAACAACGAACATATAATTGCATAATTAAATACGTGTAAACATAAAGAGAAATCTTACAGTAAATCGTACGTATATTTCTCTACTATGGTATCCACGTAATCCCCGTTCACAGACTTGCACAGATTTGCCAGCGTTGAATCCCGAGATGAATTTGCTAGGAAAATTCTAACTCTAGATTTTATGGAGAGAATTTGAACAACCGTATTATGGATTCCCAAGAGCTCATATATATATATGAGAGACCCAACTTAAATCTTAAGCTAACCTAATTGGGAAATAAAATTCATAATCTTTATTTAAATAAATCTCATAGATTTATTTCCCACATATAAAATCTCTACGAATTTAATTCCCATGTATATCAAATCTCTACGGATTTGATTCCATATAAATTAAATCCTACAATAATATTCCATATATTATTATTGGGAATTCTTATTTAATTAAATCTAATTTAATTAAATATTAATAATAATTAATTCCAAATTAATCTATTATTAATTAATTCTCCATAAATTAAATATTAAATCCAATTTAACATTTAATCAACCAACTATAATCCGTAAAAGGGAACTACTTGTTGTGTGACCCATAGGCCCTTATATATCGAGCGATTAGTCAAACTAACGGTCTTAATTGAACCCTAGACAATAAATCAGACATTCTCAATATATGAGGTACGTTGCGAGAAACGTGCAACTACCTGTAACTGAAACATGGGCTATTACGATTTTCTCCTTTCATTCACGAATACTCGATTAAGTCTTGAACATGATGAAGTGTCTATTCAAATAACTTAATCATATTATCTCTAATCACTAATTGATAATGTATGTCACACTTAGCCACAAAGTCTAAGTTGACGTGCATCGGCCGATGACTTTGATCCAATTATGATGAGAAGATGAGTATTCTCTCTAAATCCACATTGAGGAATGAATCCTATTCTTGGCTCAACTACCACGCACATGTACTTCGTGATGAACCCAATCCAAGCCGTATCTACCCATGGAAGGGTGCAAGCGTTGGTCATGATCAAAGTTCATCACTCACACATGTCGTGCGTATTGACCTCAAGTCAAAGGAGTATCGCATCGCTCCCACTAACCGAGATACCCGTAGACACATATAGTGGAAATACATCAAACGGTTTCTCGGATGGGTATACCAATACCCTCTAAGGTATTTGTGCATCCATCATGAGATACCTAGTATCTCGTAGTAAGTGAGATCTTACTACACTCTCTAAGAGTATGATGTCGATCGCACACCAATCTCCATTGCATCATCAATATCTCATTCTTGATGATCCTTGATCAAGGCTATTTGAGAATCATGCTTATGTCATCTGAGTTCTCACAACCTCAATGACATTAATGACTCATGGGAACACTTGTATGAATAAATGCAAACAATCAAACATAATATTCAAACAAGTGTATTGCCATACATTAATATTAAGTGAACTATAATATTAAATCAAACTGAATATCATCGAGTATTATGTCCTTACAATAGATTGTCTCTAGGACACTAACACTAACATGCAGGTCCCATAATCCTGTTCAAAACAGATTCCAGAGACTTTCTGGCTTTGCTTATGGAGCCTTCAAATCTTCTTCAGGCAGCGTCAAGGCTTGTATCAGTCTTTTCCAAAGAAGAGTAAACACTCTCCAGGAGGATTTCAATATCAGAAAGAATGGACACTTCAGCTGCAAGTTTATCTGATAGTGGATCTATGCACTTCATTACTCTTTCAGATATTTTGTTGTTTTAGATTGTCATCTTTCGTTCTGCTTCGACCAGTGCCTGCTGTTCTTCTCTGAATCTTACCATCAGGTTTCATCTCCAAATTGTTGAATTGAGAATCAACAGATGCCTTCACCCCATCTTGAATAGTCTTCGAAATAAGATCTAGGGATTCAACAGAAAAGGTAACAACCTGTCCAGATGTTGATGCCTCACCAGTTAGGGTCTCATTTGCAGCTCCCTGAACTGGTTCATCGGCAATTTTCTCATATTCCAAGTAATCATGAGCAAAATCTTCTTCCTCCTCAGAAATTCCAAGTTTCGGATGCACCAACCATCTGATATCCTCATCAGATGCCAACTCCGCAGCGCTGGATACACCAGCATTTAACTTGCCCGCTTCTCCAAATCAACAAAGTAATCAGACTCCAAGGCTTCCATTAGAATGAGGAAATCTTCAATGTCCTTGAGTCTGATATCCCTCCAGAAGACAATATCCTCCATCTACTTTCTGATCCCCGGATGGTTAACTAGATCAAGAAAGTTCCTGTCCAGGTAAGCATTCATCTGTCTTTGTAAGAAATACACTGTAGAGTGTTCTTGTTCATGTGATTCCATGATGGTCTTCTTGTTGAATGAATTATGAGAGACGGAGACAAACATGTCCACTCTCTCTTCTTCTTCTTGCACTTCCTGTTCAGATTCTTGAATAGGTGGGGTTACCTCCGATGGTTTTTCAGGTGTGGGTGTGGGAGTTTGTGGTTTACTGGCCATGGGAGGTTCTGATTGAACCTCGGGTTGAACTTCTGGTTGAGGTTGGGATGAGGCAAGTAATTCTTGTAGAAGTGCAGGTTGAGGTGTGGGTTGTCTGATGGGTGAGGGTGTTTTGAATTTTGCTGGGGAGGGCGATGGAGATTTTGAGGTGGGGGTGGGTGATATGGGAAAGTGCATGGGTTCTTGAGCTGACTTCTTGAATAATGAGCTCAAGTGGGCAGAATCAGAAGGCTCTGAATCTCCCTGCCCTTCTTCTGCCTCAGCAGTTTCCTCCTGTTCATTTCCATCTTTCTCAGCACTAACTGTGTGCTCTGAGATTTCTATCGGTTTGGCAACAGGTTCCTCCACAATCTCTACATCAGAATCCTCGTCCCTTAATCCATCAGATGGCATACTAGCCTTCTTGGGCAGCATAGAGGTGAGCTTCGTCTGCCTCTTCTCACTCACATCTTCAGCCTTGTGACAAGTTCTGATGGCTAGTTGCTTTCTCTTCGTCGATTTCCTAGGCTGGTGCCCCTGGGCTTCTGATTGAATAAATGAAACATGGGTCTTGTCTTTCTTAGGCCTTGATTTGGACACACAGGGAGTTGGATCGTCATCACGTTGCCCTGGAATTTCCATATCCTTCCAGAGAAGAGCTTTGAACTTCTCTGGATATGGCTTCCTTCCCTGCTCTGACCATCTGTAGTGTGGAGGCTTATCAGCAAGAATAAGAGAGACCTTGTGAAGGTTACAGATTCTCTTTGTCAGCACCACCTCATTGTGCTCATTGACCACAAACTTATCTGTCTCTTGCAGCAGCCTGTGTTTGAATAACCCAAGCCAGTTCATGTCTTGGGCCTTCTCAATAATGGCAGTCATCACCCATTGCTTTAGCTGAGTAAGAGCGTCGGGGCTGAAAGCAATACCCATGATTACTTTTGAGATGATCTCAAAAAGTAATCTGTACTTCCTTCTCAGATGAGGTTGCTTTACATTTGTCACTTGCTCTTTGTTTGCTGGCCTGAGTAGAACCTTCTGCAAATATTCCTTGTCACTCATTCCAGCTGTGAATTCGTCAGGAGTGTTCCTTCCTGCTAGTAATCCAAAGATCCTTCTCAAATCATCATTGGACACCGTAATCGTCGTCACTCCAACAGATGAGATAAACTCTTTGTTGTCTATCTCTTTCAAATTCTAGCATATAGACAACGTTCAGATGTCTATAGCAGAACTGCTCTAGCCCAGATTCACGGAGAAACTCCAAAATCTCAAGCGATTCTGGATCGGTTGTGACTGTGAAGATGACATATTTCTCATCAATAACGTTTATCCATAGATGCATAGTTACAGATCTCTTCGGTCACATGTGAATATGCCATTTCTGAATAAATGACAAAATTTCAAATTAGGTTCAAAAAGTACCCAACAAGAATGATCATAGACATAGCATATGAGTGTTTCAAAGAATCATTCATTCAATCATTTACCCAACACATATGTAGCTCATATCGAAAAAGATTTGACATATAACATCAGACATATAAGCAAGGAAAACATATATGCATAAACATAAAACCCTAACGCATAACCAAATAAACCTAAAACATATATGTATTGAAGATTGACATTTACCAGAGAAGCGATTTGAAGTGAGATGAATCTTGAAATCAAAATCGCTTAGATAAATTTTGTAAGTTAGAAGTTTTCTGGAAATGTATGAGTCTTTTTGCAAGGAAGTGTAATGCGAAAGGTTTTGCAGAAACCGATTTAGGGTTTTAAATAGGTAGGAGGGAAAACATTTTGCACAAATATTTTTTAGAGTACTTGAGTGTCCATATTTTTAAATCGGACGGTCAAGATTAAACGGTTGAAAAGTAATTAAATTGTGCGGTCAAGGATTTAAAGCGGTAGACTTTTGGACTTAAAAACTCGCAATAAATGCATTTAATACATAAATCTCACGTCCGCATTTAATGGTTGTAGGCATGACATCATAAAGTAATGGGCACAGTAAAGAGTATCATAGATTAGCATAGACTTATAAAGATAAATCAGAAAACGTATCTGACTGACTGATATTGTAACCAGTCAGTTATCGCTTTGTTCTGATCTGGCTTGCCTGATTACTGTTGACCTTACTGATTGAAGCCTAATCCTTAGTATTTTCCCAACAATATCCCACTCTTCTGATCAGTATCACCTGATCCTATCTGATCAGTTGAAGCTCCCCCTTCAACTGTTATTCCTTTTCTGTTCAGTCCCTGACTGATCCTCCCTGATCAGTTGAGGTTCCATTTCTCAACTGATCCTTCTTTTCTGATCAGTTTCTTAACCAACTAGTCTTGGAGACCAATCCACAAAAGAAATCTGGTGCATCTTCTCCTAAGTCCAGAAGCCCTAACTCAACCGATAGTTCTCTGAATTTGACTTCAGCTAGTGACTTGGTTAAGATATCAGCTCTGTGCTTATCAGTATGGATCTTTTCCATTCTGATATACTTCTTTTCCACATGATCTCTTATGAAATGATGTCTGACGTCCACATGCTTGCATCTTGTATGTAGAACTGTGTTCTGTGTGATTGCAATAGTATTATTATTGTCACAGAATATGGGCACATTCGTAGCTATAATGTTATAATCCCTCAGCTGCTGACTGAGCTAGAGCAGTTGGGAGCAACAGCTTCCTACGGCTATGTATTCTGCTTCAGTAGTAGATGTGGCAACAGATGTCTGCTTCTTTGAAAACCAAGAGATCAGTTTACTTCCTAAGAACTTATATGTACCTGAGGTTGACTTTCTGTCTATTCCGCAACCTCCATAATCAGAATCAGAATACCCACTAAGCTCTAGATTATCATCTGATGGGTAGAATAAACCGAGATTTATTGTCCCTTTCAGATACTTAAGAATCCGCTTAGCTGCTTCCAGGTGGCTTTGCATCGGATTTGCCTGAAATCTGGCACATACACCTACTGTGAAGGTTATATCTGGTCTACTGGCAGTCAGGTATAATAATGATCCAATGAGAGCCCTATATTCCTTCTGATTAGTTTTCTGACCATTTTCATCTGGATTCATCTTGAATCACGTCATCGTGGGAATTTTGGTTAGCTTGCTGTTCTGAACTCCAAACTTAGCCAACAAATTCCTAGTATACTTTGTCTGGCAGATGAATATTCCTTCTGTACTTTTTTAACTTGAAGACCCAGAAAGTAATTCATCTGACCCATCATGGACATTTCGAACTTCCATTGCACCAGCTTGCTGAACTTATCACATAAGCTCTTGTTGTGATATCCAAAGATGATATCATCCACATAGATCTGAACCATTAGAAAGTCTTCACCATATTCTATTCTGAATAGGGTTCTGTCTATGACTCCTTTAGTGAATCCACTGTCTATCAAGAACTGGGATAGTGTATCATACCAAGCTCGGGGAGCCTGTTTCAGTCCGTAAAGAGCTTTTCTTAAACGGTACACCTGGTTGCCCTTTTCAAAGCCAGGAGGTTGTTCGACATAAACTTCCTCTGCTAGTACCCCATTTAAGAATGCACTCTTTACATCCATCTGATACACAGTAAACCCTCGTAGGCAAAGATAAGCTTTAAGCTTGACCCGAATGGCTTTAGGTGTGCGGCGGTGCAAAGGTCTCATCATAATTAATCCCTTCTGATTGTGAATACCCCTTCGCAACAAGTCTTACCTTATTTCTGGTGATAACATTATTCTCATCCCTCTTGTTCTTGAACACCCACTTGGTACCAATCACATCTTGGTGAGTTGGCCTATCCACAAGTTCCCAAACTTGATTCCTTTCGAACTGCTCTAGTTCTTCTTGCATAGTTAGAATCCAGCTGGCATCTTATAGAGCTTCTTCTGTTGTGGTAGGTTCCTTCAAAGACAGATAACAACAGTACATAGCACTTTCACCAACCCGATGTCTAGTTTGGACTCGGGCATTAGGATTGCCGATTATCTGGTCAGTTGGATGGTTTCTCAACCAAGTCCTTCTTTCCTGATGTATATCAGTTTGGACATTGTCATCCTCATCTGATATTGAGTCACTAGAGGTCGGGAGAGGTACATTAATAGGATCCACTTGGCATGAACATGTCTCAGCTGATGTTGGAATCATCATAGGCTGATGTCTGTCCGCCGGAACATCAGGTGTTTGTTGGGATTATACTAGAAAGTATGCTTTTACTTTTGTATAATCAAAACTGAATTTCGGACTTATTTACTGAAATAAATTGTTTATCACTGATGCTTTAAATATTATCGAATGTTACATATATTTACTGCATAATTGTTCAATAAGTAAATCGTGTTACATTGTAGTTAATTTAGTGATACCGGATCACGTAAGATTAAATTAACGGTCCTTGTAACTAAAAGTACGACGACATTCACGACCTAGATGGAAATGAACAACCCATCGTGAAAGGTTGAAGTGTAAAGGCTCGGGATTGGCTTGTCTTGTCCAAGAGATTACACTAGTGCATGACCGATGCCTTTGAATAGGACCTACTGAGGGGACAAATTCTTGAATCGAACAAGGAAGAATTAGACCTCAGTGGTTCGTTATTTCTTAATCTTCGTTCCTTAAATAGGATCACGTGTGATTGGTAACTATTGCTTTGACTTATCATGGGTAGAGAATCAACGAGATTCAATACTTTTTATCTTGGGCAATATTATTAGTCACATGTGATTGCTAAGATTTAATACGAAGAATCGTGTGCAAGTACGCTTGTTTGATTTGCCCCCTTGGGAGGTTCATAAGTTTTATCATACCAAATCTTGCAAGTGGAATTAGTTTTAGTATGGATAATAATGTTGAACCGTTCTTGACCAAGGACAAAAGATATTAATTAATGGAAAGCTATTTCAGTGGCTTGAATTAATTAATGGGCTAGATAATCTTAAACACGGGAAATAATAACCGGGAGCCATATTGACTGTAATATGGGTTAAGATGGATAGTGCAATATTAATTATGTAGTGGGATTAATTAATATTTATGGGCTTGAATAATATTGTGGCTCAATATTAGATATTCAAGGTCCATTAGAAGGTCCAATCTTAATTCTCCTAAAGGCCCCCTAAGTAGCCCAACATATAGTCCAATAACTGAAAAAGGTGATTAAAATAAAATAAATATTGTTGCTTATTTTTTCAATTAATTTCGAAATTTATAGATAAGTTGGGAGAAAGATTTTCTTTGAATTTTGTTATGGAATGAAGATATGTATTCTTGGAATACAAGATTATCTCATTAAATTCAAGAAATCTCCCACTTGGTTATCTATAATAAGATTTTCGAAAACTTTGAAATATAGTGGACAAGAAAGATTTTCTTGATTTTCTTGAAAAGATATTATGGAAGATATGTATTTCTTGAAATACAAGAATATCTCATAAATTCAAGAAGATCCAAATCTTGGAATCTTGATCATCATATTTTCGAAATATCCATAAAATAGAGTAGGTGGGATTTTTGTGGAATATTATAATTATGGAAAAAAGAATATAGGAGATATATTCAAGATTTCTTGGAGATCAAGAAAAGATTTTACCACATTGTTTTATCACAAATTTTCGTCCACCTTGGTCTCTATAAATAGGGGATGATTCTTTCATTCCCAAGTACAATTCCATGTGCTGGAAAAATTAGTAAATCCACAAAGGTGGTGCAACATAATTTATTTTCCTTTTGTTAAATCGTTCACAAGAGTCCTTCCACCGGATAGTCGAACGAGGGCTAAGGGAATACTTGGGAAGTTCTTTTGGTTAGTCTAAATCACTGCCATCCCAAGAGGTATGTTCACGTAAACTCGTAGAATTCCGCATGCGTAGGTTTTACGTGAATTATTATATGCATGATATGTTGTTGGATTATTATTTGAATTAATATAGGATTAATTCATGCTAGTAATAATTATAAGAATTAAATTTGTATTTAAATATTCACCCCGAATAGATCTGTGCAACTTATTCCCCAACAACTGGTATCACTAAACCAGATGGTTTAGTTGTTACTGTCTCAGCTGTACCAGCTTTTTCATCGACAGTTGTACGTACCTTGGGGTCTGACTGACTTGGTGAATCATCAAGATCAAGTTTAGGAACATACACAGTTACGTGATATGATTCCTTTTCTTTGATTCTTAACTGATCCATTTTCTGAGCATCAGGTATTGGTTGATCTAGTACTGCTTGTTCTGAGACAGATTTCTCCTGTTCAGATGATGTCTCATCAAAGACCACATGAGGTGTTTCTTCCACAACTAGAGTTCGCCTGTTGAATACCCTAAAAGCTTTGCTGGTTGAGGAATATCCTAAGAATATACCCTCATCTGACTTGGCTTCAAAGGTTTTCAACTGACTCTTCCCATTGTTGTGAATAAAACATTTGCACCCAAAACACATGGAAGTAATAAACACGAGGTTTTCTGCCCTTCCACAGTTCATAGGGTGTTTTGAAGTGAATCTTAGTCAGAGAACATCTGTTCTGGGTATGACATGAAGTGTTGATAGCTTCTGCCAAGAAACGGTTTGGTGTTGCATGTTAAGTCAACATTGTGCGAGCAGCTTCTTTGAGTGTTCTGTTTCTCCGTTCTGCTACACCATTCTGTTGTGGTGTTCTGGCGGTTGATGTCTCATGTTGTATACCAAACTTAGTGCAGAAATCAGTTATAAAAGAGTTCAGAAACTCCGTACCTTTATCTGATCTGATTTTTACAATGCTGACACCCTTCTCATTCTGCAATCTTTTAAGCAGGTCAGGTATCTTTGTTGTAGTCTCATTCTTCTTATATAAGAATACAACCCAGGTAAACTTGGAATAATCATCCACGATCACCACAGTGTATTTGCGTCCGCTGAAACTAAGGGGTTTAACTGGTCCAAAAAGATCCATGTGGAGTAGTTGCAATACTCTGCTGGATGCTGGTCCTGGGATCCCCTTAAATGAGGCTTTAACTGTTGGGATAACATATGCCAGGATCTATCGGGATGACCTCATAAACACAAATTTAAATTAACAATTATTACTAGCATGAATTAACCTAAGTGAATTCAAATAATAATTAATCCAACAATGACATACAAATAATATTTCACGTAAAAGATCTTAGCATGCGGAATTTCTAGGAGATTACGTAAACGTACCGGTTGGAGAGACGGTCTGAGACAGACATGATCAAGTATCTGGATACCCACCAAAAGTCCTGCTCAAGTATTCCCAAGTCCTCGTCCAATAACCCCGGTGGAAGGTTCTCCAATGAATGATTTATAAAATAAAGGAAAAATAAATAATTGTTGCACCACCTTTGTGGATTTCTAATATTTCCAACACATGGAACACTAGTTGGGGATGAAAAATTCATCCCCTATTTATAAGTGGGGGAGGGTCGAAAATTTGAGGCCAATTAGGGCTAGGAAAGATCTTTTTTTGATCTCCAAGAAATCTTGAATATATCCAATATATTCTTCTTTCCATGTGTATTTTTCCATAAAAATCTCACACCCTTATTTAGTCTTAATTTTCGAAAATAATAGGGAATATTTCAAGATTTGATCTTTCTTGAATTTATGAGATATTCTTGTATTCCTAGAATACATATCTTTTTCCATAAAATTTTTTCAAGAAAATCCTTCTTCCTATTATTTCTCTATATATTTCAAAAATTACCATTAAAGAAACCAAGTGGGAGATTTCTTGAATTTATGGGATAATCTTGGATTCCAAGAATACTTATCTCCTTTCCATAAAGATCTTTTCAAGAAAATTCTTCTCCCTCCTTTCTTTAATATTTTCGAAAAAACATGAAATATAATGCAACAATAATTTATTTTATTTTAAGCACATTTTATTTATTGGACTTTAATTTGGACTACTTGAGGGACTTTAGGAGAATTAAGATGGACCTTCCAATGGGCTTCTGAATTCCAATATTGAGCCACAATATAATTCAACCCATTAATATTAATTAATGTCACTATATAATTAATATTGCAGTATCCAACTTAACCCATATTACGGTAATATGGCTCCCGGTCATTATTTTTCGTGTTTAAGATTATTTAGTCCATTAATTAATTAAGCCACTGAAAAGCTTTATATTAATTAATATTTTTATCCTTGGAGTAAGGACAACCCAGTTTTATTATCCATACCGGAAAATTAATTCCACTTGCAAGATTTGGTATGATAAAGGTTCCGGGCCCACCAAGGGGACCAATCACGTAAGACATAGCAAGCACACGATTCTCTGTGTTAATTTAGCAATTGTCGTGCAATTAATATTATTGCCCAAGATATAGGGTATCGAAGTCGCAATGATTCTCTTCCCAATTATAAGTCAAAGCAATAACTACTAATCGCACACAGTCTTTATTAAGTGACAGAGATTAAGAAATCAACAACCACTGAGGTTTAACTCTTCATCACTTAAGTCAGTGCGAATTAGTTTATCCTCTCTGCAGGTTCGCTTCAGCACATCGATTGCACTAGTGTAATCTCTTGGTCAAGACAAGTCAATCCGAGCCTTACACATCAACTTCTACCAATAGATTGTTCGGATCTATCTAAGTTGTGAAATACATACTCGTTTACAAGGCACTGTTAACGTGCTCTTCTATGATCTGGTATCACCACATTAACTACAATGTAACGCGTGCTATGAACGGTTTGCAATAAATATATATAACATTCAATCACATTTAAAGCAACAGTGATAAATAATTTATTTCAGTAAATAAATGTTTAATACATAGGTTATACAAAGTAAAAACATATTTTCACGTATAACCCCAACAATCTCCCACTTATACTCAAAGTCTGCTTTTAAGTATATCACAACACATCTCGTGTAGTTCTACATGACATCTAATGCCACCTACACGAAACTAATAATATATCTCCCACTTATACTCAAAGCAGATTGGCTACGCACTTGACAATCATTCCTCCATCATGTCTCTTGAATGTTTCTAGAGGCAGACACTTTGTGAAAGGATTAACTAGGTTATCCTCCAATGCGATCTTAACCACCTCTACATCTCCTCTCTTAACAATTTATCGTCTAAGATTTCTTTCCTTTAGTGTGTTTGTTTGACTCGTGGACTATTGATTCCCTTGAATTTGCAACTGCCCCTAGCAAATATTGCTAGACAAATTCGGAACTCCATCCAAGTCCACTAAGAAGATCTAGAGCCAAACTGGTTCCTTCACTACTTCACAAGCAGCTACTTACTCGGCTTCCATGGTTGAGTCAATGATGCATTTCTGCTTCACACTCGTCCATTTCATGGCTACACTTCCCAAATGAAAACACACTAACTGAGGTAGATAGTCTGGAATCTAGGTCTGATTGGAAATCCGAGTCTGTGTATCCCGCTGGAAATAAACTGTCTGACCAGCATTCCATCTCGAGTTCTTTTCAGATACTTTAGAATGTTCTTAACAGCAGTCCAATATTGATTTTCGGGGTTACTTTGATATCTTGCTACCATGCCTAAATCGTTGCAGATATCCGGTCTCGTACACAACATTGCATACATGAGGCTTCCTACTGCCGACGCATAAGGAATACCTCTCATGTCATCTATCTCCCTTTGTGTCATAGGACACATGTCTTTCGATAGATGGATTTCGTGCCTGAAAGGTACAATACTCTTCTTGGAATCTTGCATGCTGAATCGCTTCAAAAACGGTATCTATGTATGAAGTTTGCGATAAACCAATCATTCTTTTCATTCGATCTCGAGTGATCTTGATTCCAAGAATATGACCGGCTTCCCCTAAGTCCTTCATATCAAACTGTTTTGACAGCCATACCCTTACGTCTGACAAAATCTTTACATCATTTCCGATGAGCTGAATATCGTCTACGTATAGTACTAGGAATACCAAGGCAGTTCCGTCACACTTCTTATAAACATAACTCTCGAAATCATTTTGATCAAACCCATAAGATTTGATTACATGATCAAAACATTGGTTCCAAGCCCGAGATGCTTGCTTTAGTCCATAAATGGACTTCCTCAGCTTGCACACAAGGTGTTCTTGGCCTTTTTCGATGAAACCTTCGGGTTATTGCATATAGATTTCCTCGTCAAGACTCCCGTTAAGGAAAGCTGTCTTGACATCCATTTGCCAGATCTCAAAATCTAGATGCGCAACTATTGCCAAGAGAATACGGATGGACTTAAGCATGACTACAGGCGAAAAGGTTTCTTCATAATCGATACCCTCTTTCTGAGTGTATCCCTTTGCCATAAGCCTAGCTTTAAAGGTTTCCACCTTCCCGTCCGGTCCTCTTTTCCTCTTGTAGACCCACTTGCATCCAATGGGTTTTACCCCACTAGGTGGTTCAACTAGCTTCTACACCTAATTATGATCAATTGAGCCCATCTCGGCTTCCATCGCAGTTTGCCAGGATTCTGAATCCTTATCTTGGACCGCCTCCTTGTAGGACCAAGGGTCTGATTCACTATCCCCGGGGATCAAATCCGAAGATTCTCCTATCCCCATGAATCTCTCAGGTTGTCGGACAACCCTCCCACTACGATGAGGTTCCGATTGTGTCGGTGTGACGCTTGGTATATCAACCTGTACAGTTGGTATAGGAGTTTGACATCTTATTTCATTTAAGGTAATCTCACTTTTGGGCTTTCGATTGTTCATAAAGTCTTCTTCCAAAAATCTAAAGTGCGTACTTATTACCACATTTTGATCTTCAGGACCATAGAACATGCACCCTTTCTTTCCCATGGGATATCCTATAAACAACCTTAGTTCCGAACGTGCGTCCAACTTACCGGCTTCCTTGTCTAGCACGTATGTCGAACACCCCCAAATCCTAAGATGTCTCAGACTGGGATTGCGCCCGGTCCATAACTCTTTAGGGGTTTGGGAACCGATTTGGATGGCACCAGAACGTAAGCCGTTGTTTCCAAGGCATGACCCCAAAACGATTTGGGTAGATCTGAATAACTCATCATGGATCTAACCATTTCTAAGAGTGTTCTATTTCTTCATTCTGCAACCCCCATTTTGTTGAGGGGTTCCGGGTGCAGTCAACTGGGAAACAATGCCCTCGTCTGACAGGTAGTTCAAAAACTCATCGCTGAGGTATTCGCCTCCACGATCAGATCGTAGAAACTTGATACTCTTTTCCCTATGATTCTCTACTTCGGCTTTGAACTCCTTGAATTTATCAAAGGTTTCCGATTTGTGTTTCATGAGGAAAATGTACCCGAACCTTGAGTAATCATCGATGAAAGTCACGAAATACTCATAGCCACCTCTAGCTTTGGTTGACATTGGACCACACACGTCAGTGTTAACGATTTGCAACACTTCTGTGGCTCTATTACCCTTGGCTCCAAATGCCCTCTTGGTCATTTTACCCTCCAAACATGATTCGCAGGTTGAAAGTGATTCTAACTGTAGGTTCGACAATGAACCATCGTTCACCAACCTTTGGATCCTATTTAGATTAATATGACCTAATCTTAGATGCCATATAAGTGTCTCGTTCACTTTCTCTGAACGTTTTCTCTTATTGCATAAAACAGTCGATGTGTTATAAGATGCATTTTGTGAGTGGTGTGCACAGTTAATAGTATAAAGATTATTCTGTAAAGTTCCATGACAGTTAATTACATCGTTACGGTAAACAGTAACTTGCTTAGAAAAATGAACGGAATATCCATCATTAAATAGTTTTGAAACTGAGATAAGGTTTTTGCGAAAAAATGGAACTTAAAGAACATCTCTCAAGACTAAAATCTTGTCTTCAAAAGACAGGTGCACGTCTCCCACTGCTTCAGCTGCTACTCTCGTAGCATTGCCCAGTGTGATGAGGATCTCACTTCCACTAAGTTGTCGGGTTAGTTTGAACCCGTGAAGCAAACATGATTAGTGGATCCCGTATCAACTACCCATGAATGAGAAGTATACACCGCTAAACAAGCTTCAACAATTAGTGCGTGAGAATTATCTTTCTTTCCCAGACCCTTTTGGGGTTGGAACAGGCAAACCTCCATTGTCCTCTTTCACCGCAGTTTAAGCACTTCCCTTTTGGATTTTCTTTGACACCACCAACATTCCTCATCTTACCATTGCCCTTGGCAACAGTTGAGTTTGATTGCTTATGGTTTTTGGTCCTCTTCTTCTTCTTGCCTTCCCTTGGCCTAGAAGATGAAGACGGACCATTTGCCGTCAAAGCTTGAGTTTGGTGCCCCATCAACGTCTCTACCGTGACCAAAGCTTGCAACAAATCAGCTAGCGAGGCCAAAGTGCTCAAAACTTTTGGGGAGAGAGTGGAGTACCAAATCGATCTGGGTCTCCAGATCATAATCTGCACCTAGAACCTCAAGTTTGTTCAGATGGGCCATCTATTTTGAGGACGTAATCCCTTACGGGGTTGCCCTCCACCATTTTCAGTGACAACATCTCTCGCAAGGTGATTTGACGAGTCCCGCATTTTTGACTCGTCAGTTGGGTCATCTGGTTTTGGTGTGTCAAGAATCTACTTGTGCTTTTGTGCAGTTAGGACAATCATAACTTTTCGTTTCCAATCAACATAATTTCCTATACAATTCTATTCACTTTAAGTATATTAACAATAGATTAAAATGTTGCGACATGCTGAACTGGAATAAACAACAATTGTGCAAACACAAAATTATCACATAATTCGATCACATTGTTCATATCAAAATCTCAAAACAATATGAACATGCATCAGCCGACATCTCAAAATAGTTTATATAGGTCACGTGGGGTGAACTGTCTATTTAAACACATTCAAGCAGGTTACAAACAAGAACAGTTACAAATCTTTAATTCAAAGTTAATAGTCGGCACCCACTTGACCAATATAAAATTGACAGGGACTTCGGGGAAGTATATGCATATCAATTTTATAACTAAGTAATAACCATGATTAAATACAGAATTATTACTTCGCTTTGTACGAGCCTCGTGGGGAGGGTCATCGTCGCCACTAATAAAAATTTTAATCATCCTTTTGGGAATTTATTCATGTGTAAACCATCTTTTGGCCGTTCCGTGGGGGAAATTTCTCAAAAAGAATTCAAAAATAAATAAATCATGGAGGTCAATTTGACCTAATTTTATTATCCGGAATAAAATTGTCAATAAATAAAACATACTTAGTAATTTTCAAAAGTGAGATTTTCTTTAGACAATTCTAAATCATGCAAACACATTTAACAAATAAAATTGCACGAATTTAAAACAAGCATCAAGACAAAATAAATCATGTTGGGCACATATATCCAACTGTCATAGTTTAATTCCAAATCTTGATCTTGAGAAATCGTCTCTTCTTTTGCCTTCATCGTTCGTCTCGAAAGGCTCCCACTGAATCCGCAACAATTCTTCAAAGAATGTCCTCCGTTTCAGGTTAGGACGACGTTCGGAAATCGAGTAGCCACGACCCGGAACACGAGTCGCATGCACCTAGGCGCACGCCCCGGTCCGGGTCGGCCATCTCGCCTCGTCGCCCACGGCCTTGCAAGCGCGAAGCATCGCCCGGACGCGTCCGTGTCTGGGGTCCCATGCCCCATTGCCCAGCTCGGCCCCGCATGCTCGGCCCGCGCGCGCCGCGTGCAACCACCGACGCCCAACAACCCCGCATGCCTAGCGCGCGTCCCGCTGGCCCCGTCTGCATCTCGCCTAGTGATGCGTGCGGTCACTAGGCCTTCGGCCTAGCCCGCCTGCTCCGCCTTGGCTCGCGTACGTTCGGGCACTTGGACGTCCGTCTTTACTTCTCCGTCTCCATCTTCGTTCACGATTCGGTTACAATTTATTTATGAAAAATAAATAAACCTAGATCTAGACTAGTCTATTACATTGAACAAATCAAACAAATTCTAATCTACTCGTGAATTTTCTCACGAGGTAAAATGAATTCGAACTAATCGAATTAAAAACCACAATTTATTTGCATGTAAATAAGCACATTAAAATACCATGACAATTGGATACCTGCAAAACAGATCTCACAGTTCTACTATCCAATTTCAATTTTAATGAACAACAATTTAAATTACAGTTTAAAAGATCAGAGCCCGAACCAGGGCTCTGATACTAGTTGTTGGGATAACATATGCCAGGATCTATCGGGATGACCTAATAAACACAAATTTAAATTAACAATTATTACTAGCATGAATTAACCTAAGTGAATTCAAATAATAATTAATCCAACAATGACATGCAAATAATATTTCACGTAAAAGATCCTAGCATGCGGAATTTCTAGGAGATTACGTAAACATACCCGTTGGAGAGATGGTATGAGACAAACAGGATCAAGTATCTGGATACCCACCAAAAGTCCTTCTCAAGTATTCCCAAGTCCTCGTCCAATAACCCCAGTGGAAGGTTCTCCAATGAACGATTTATAAAACAAAGGAAAAATAAATAATTGTTGCACCACCTTTTGGGGAATTAATTGCCCGGATCTATTCGGGATGAATATTTAAATAAAAATTTAATTCTAACAATTATTACTAGCATGAATTAATCATATATTAATTCAAATAATAATTCAACAACCAATCATGCATATAAACAGTTCACATAAAACCTACGCATGCGGAATTACTACGGGTTTACGTTAACTAACCTCTTGAAGTGACATCCGTTGAGAAGATGGATCCCGTTCACACGAACACACCAAAAGTCCTACTCAAGTATTCCCTTGACCTTGTTCAACAATCCGGTGGTAGGAACTAGCGAACAATTTAACAAAAGGAAAAACAAAATTATGTTGCACCACCTTTGTGGATTTCTAATTTTTTCAACACATGGAATTACATTGGGGATGAAAAATTCATCACCTTTTTATAATACTAAGGGGGGGACGAAAATTTTGGGGTATTGAGTGATTGGGAAATTTTCTTGCTTCTTCCTCAAAATACAATTTGAATATATCCAATATATTTTATTTCCCAAAATATCTCCCAAATAAAATCTTCCTCTCCTTATGTTATGGTATTTTTCGAAAATATCACAACAAATAGCCAAGTGAGAGATTTCTTGAATTTAATGAGATAATCTTGTATTCCAAGAATACTTATCCTCATTCCATAACAAAATTCAAAGAAAATATTTCTCCCTCTTTTATTTGTGATTTTCGAAAATAATGAAAAATTAGGCAACAATAATTTATTTTATTTTAAACACTTTTTTCAGTTATTGGACATTATCTTTGGGCTACTTGAGGGGCCTTTAGGAGAATTAAGATTATACCTGAATTTCCAATATTGAGCCACAATATTATTCACGCCCATAAATATTAATTAATCCCACTACATAATTAATATTGCACTATCCATTTTAACCCATATTACTGTTAATATGGCTCCCGGTTATTATTTCCCTTATTTAAGATTATCTAGCCCATTAATTAATTCAAGCCACTGAAATAGCTTTCCATTAATTAATATATTTTGTCCTTGGTCAAGGAACGGTTCAACATTATTATCCATACCGGAAACAAATTCCACTTGCAAGATTTGATATGATAAATCTTATGAACCTCCCAAGGGGGCAAATCAAACGAGCGTACTCGAACACGATTCTTCGTATTTAATCTTGCAATCGCACGTGACCAGTAATATTGCCCAAGATATAAAGTATTGAACCTCATTGATTCTCTACCCGTCATAAGTCAAAGCTATAATTACTAACCACACACGATCCTATTTAAGGAACGAAGATTAAGAAATAATGAACCACTGAGGTCCAATTCTTCCTAATTCAGTGCTGGAGAATTTATCCTCCTGTAGGTCCTATTCAGTGCATCAGTCATGCACTAGTGTAATCACTTGGTCAAGACAAGCCAATCTGAGCCTTACACTTCAACCTTTCACGATGGATTTTTCATTTCCATCTAGGTCATGAACATCGTACTTTTAGTTACAAGAGACTGTTAATTTAATATTCTGTGATCTGGTATCATTAAATTAACTACAATGTAACACATACTGTTTATTGAACAATTATGCAATAAATATATGTAACATTCAATGATATTTAAAGCATCAGTGATAAATAATTTATTTCAGTAAATAAGACAGAAAATTCAGTTTGGTTATACAAAGTAAAAGCATACTTTCCAGTATAACCCCAACAATCTCCCACTTATACTCAAAGTCTGCTTTTAAGTATACTACATCACATCTCGTGTAGTTCCTAATACGTGACATCTAATGTCACCTACACGAACTTAATAATATGTCCCACTTATACTCAAAGCAGATTGACAACGGTCTTGACACCCATTCCTTCCACATGTCTCTCGAATGTATTCTGAGGCAGACCCTTTGTGAATGGATCTGCTAGGTTATCTTCTGACGCGATTTTTTCCACCTCTATATCTCCTCTCTTAACGATTTCTCGTATAAGATGGTATTTTCTTTCAATGTGTTTGCTGGCCTTGTGGACTCTTGGTTCCCTTGAATTTGTAATTGCTCCGGTATTATCACAGTAAATAGTGATTGTGTTGGGCAAATTCGGAACTACATCCAAGTCCACTAGGAAGTTCTTGAGTCAAACCGTTTTTTTCGCCACCTCGCATGCAGCTACGTATTTGGCTTCCATGGTAGAATCGGCGATGCATTTCTGCTTAACGCTTCTCCATGTCATGGCTCCTCCCCCCATGAAAAACACACTATCGGAGGTAGAATTTTTGGAGTCTAAGTCTGATTAGAAATCCGAGTCCGTGTAACGGATGGGGATTAGATTGTCTGACTGATAAACTAACATTCTATCCCGAGCTCTTTTCAGATACTTCGGAATGTTCTTAACTGCCGTCCAATGCTCTTTTCCCAGATTACTTTGATATCTCGCCACCATGCCTACGGGAAGCAGATATCCTGTCTCGTGCACAACATTGCATACATAAGGCTTCCGACAACCGAAGCATAAGGAATGCCTTTCATGTCATCTATCTCTTTTTATGTCTTAGGGCACATATACTTAGATAGATGGATTCCATGCCTGAAAGGTATGAAGCCTTTCTTGGAATCCTGCATGCTGAATCGCTTCAAGACAGTGTCTATATATGAAGCTTGCGATAAGCCTATCATCATTTTCTTGCGATCTCGAGTGGTCTTGATCCCAAGGACGTGTCCGGCTTCCCCTAAGTCCTTCATATCAAACTGTTTTGAAAGCCATGCCCTTACGTCTAACAATACCTTTACATCATCTTCGATGAGCAGAATATCGTCTACGTATAGTACTAAGAATACTAATGCAGTTCCGACACGCTTCTAGTACACACAACTTTCGTATTCATTTTGATCAAACCCATAAGACTTTATTACATGATCAAAACATTGGTTCCAAGCTCTGGATGCTTGTTTGAGTCCGTAAATGGACTTCTTGAGCTTACAAACTAGGTGTTCTTGGCCTTTTTCAATGAAGCCTTGGGGTTGTTACATATAGATTTCTTCTTCAAGACTTCCGTTAAGGAAAGCCATCTTGACATCCATTTGCCAGATTTCAAAGTCGAGATGCGCAGCAATCGACAAAAGAATTCGAATGGACTTGAGCATTGCTACAGGTGAAAAGGTTTCCTAATAGTCGATCCCTTCTTTCTGAGTATAACCTTTCGCCACAAGCCTTGCCTTGAAGGTTTTCATCTTCCCGTCCGGTCCTCTTTTCCTCTTGTATACCCACTTGCAACCAATGAGTTTGACCCCATTTAGTGGTTCGACTAGCTCCCACACTCTGTTATGATCCATAGAACCCATTTCGGCTTCCATTGTTGTTTGCCAAGAAACCGCATCCTTGTCTTGGATTGCCTCGTCGTAAGTCCATAGGTCTGATTCATCTTGACCGGGGACTAAGTCCGAGGACTCTCCTATCCCCATGAATCTCTCGGGTTCTCTCACAACCCTCCCACTACGACGAGGTTCCGGTTGTGTTAGTGTGTCATTTGGTATGTCATCTTGTACAGTTGGCACTAAGGTTAGCCTTCTAAGCTCATTTAAGGTAATCTCACATTTGGCTTTCTTTCATTCATATAGTCTTCTTCCAAAAATCTAAAGTGGGTGCTTATTACCACCTTTTGATCCTCGGGACCATAGAACATACACCCTTTTGTTCCCTCGGGGTATCCTATAAACAACCTTAATTCTGATCGAGGATCCAATTTTCCGGCTTCCTTGTCCAACACACAGGCCGGACACCCCCAAATTCTCATGTGTCTCAAACTGGGCTTGCGTCCACAATTCTTTAGGAGTTTTGGGAACCGATTTGGATGACACCAAGTTCAGAGTATAAGCCGTTGTTTCCAAGGCATGACCCCAGAACGACTTGGGTAGATCCGCATAACTCATCATTGATCTAACCATTTCTAAAAGAGTTTTGTTTCTTCGCTCTGCAACCCCGTTTTGTTGAGGGGTTCCGGGTGCAGTTAGCTGGGATACAATCCCTTTATCTGACAAGTAGTTCAAAAACTCATCGCTGAGGTACTCGCCTCCACGATCATATCGTACAGACTTGATACATTTTTCCCTATGATTCTCTGCTTGAGCCTTAAATTCTTTGAATTTGTCAAAGGTCTCAGATTTATGCTTCATAAGGAAAATGTAGTCGTACCTCGAGTAATCATCAATAAAGGTGATGAAGTACTCATAACCTCCTCTTGCTTTGATTGGCATTGGACCACATACGTCTGTGTGAACGATTTCTAATACTTCTTTGGCTCTATTCCCCTTGGCTCCGAATGCCCTCTTGGTCATTTTACCCTCCAAGCAAGATTCGCAAGTTGGGATTGGTTCAACCCGGAGAGACTCCAATGAACCATCTTCTACCAACCTTTGAACCCTTTTTGGATTAATATGTCCCAATCTAAGATGCCATAGAAGTGTCTCGTTCACGTCTGATGAACGTTTTCTTTTATCGAAAATAGTCGATGTGTTATAGGATGCATTTCGTGAGTGGTGTGCACAGTTAATTGTATAGAGATTATTCAACAATGTTCCATGACAGATAAATTTATCATAAAGAGAAATGGTAACAACTTTATCAAAAGTAACTGAATATCCATCAAGGTAAAGTTTAGAAACCGAAATTAAATTCTTTCTAAAACTAGGAACGTAAAGAACATCTCTTAAAATTAAAACTCTGTCTTCAAAAGACAGGTGCACCTCTCCCACTGCTTCAGCTGCCACTCTCGTAGCATTGCCCAGTGTGATGAGGATCTCACTCCCACTAAGTTGCCGGGTCCGCTTGAACCTCTGTAAAGTGAAACAAACATGATCAGTGGATCCCGTATCCACCACCCATAAATTGGAGGCATACGCCGCTAAACAAGTATCAACAACTAGTGCGTGATAATTACCTTTCTTTCCATTCCTTTTGGGTTTGGAACAGGCTGACCTCCAAGGTCCTTTTTCACCGCAGTTGAAGCACTTCCCCTTAGTCGGCTTTCTCACTCCTTGACCTCCTTTTTCCTTGCCCTTGGAAACACTTGAGTTCACTTGCTTGTGGCCTTTGTCCCTTTTCTTTTTCTTACCTCCCTTTGGCCTAGAAGAAGAAGAGGGTCTGTTTGCCACCAAGGCTTGGCCTTTTTGCCCCAATATCGCCTCCGTCGAGACCAAAGCTTGCAACAGGTCAGGCATCGAGAACTTTTGATTATTCATTTGGTAGTTCAGCCTGAACTGTTCAAAACTTTTCGGCAGAGAATGGAGCACGAAATCGATTTGGGTCTCGATGTCGTATTCAGCGCCAAGAACCTCAAGTTTATTAAGGTGAGCCATCATCTGGAGAACGTGATCCCTTACGGGCGTTCCCTCCACCATTTTCATAGAGAGCAAGTCCCTCATGGTGATCTGACGAGCCACACGGTTCTGATGTTGAAACATCGCTTTAAGACTAGTCATGATGTCTGCAGCGGTCTCAACGTTTTGGTGTTGGTGTTGCAACACATCTGACATTGAAGCCAAGATGGTACACTTTGCCATTTCGTTGGAACGATCCCAGTCAGCATACTCCTTCTTAACCGCTTTAGTTGACTCATCATTTGGCTTTTCTGGTTTAGGTGTAGTGAGAACCCAATTATAGCTTTGTGCAGTGAGGACAATAGTAAGTTTACGATTTCAATCAACGAAGTTTTCACCAGTAAGCAAATTATCTTTAAGTATATTGAACAGCGGATTAAAAGGTTGCGACATGCTGAACTGAAATAAATAACAATTTGTATAAGCACAAACATATCACAAGGTTCGATCACATGCATCATATTAAAATCTCAAAAAAAATATGAACATGTATCAGCCAACATCTCAAAACAATTTAAATAAGCCACGTGGGGTGGGTCATTATTTAAACACATTCAAGCAGGTTACAAACATAACAGTTTCAAACCTTTAATATCCAGATTAATAGTTGGCTCCCACTTGACCAATATAAAATTGATAGGGACTTCGGGGAAGTATATGCATATCAATTTTATACCTAAGTAATAACCATGATTAAATACAGAATAATTACTTCGCTTTGAACGAGCCTCGTGGGGAGGGTCATCGTCGCCACTAATAATAACCCACAATCATCCTTACGGAATTTATTCATGTGAAATCTATCTTTTAGCTGTCCCATGGGGGAATTTCTCCAAAAGAATCCACAAATAAATAAATCATGGAGGTCAAAATTAATTCAATTTTATTATCCGGAATAAAATTGTTAATTAATTGTTTAAACATACTTAGTAATTTTGAAGATGAGATTTTCATTGGGCAATTCTCATGCAAACACATTTAAACAAATTAAATAAAGCACAAGAAATCACAACAATAAATCAAGCAAAGCAGAAAAATAAACATATTGGGCACAAATTATCCAATAGTCATGGTTTGATTTTTATTGGCTTGATTTTTGAAGAAACACCGTCTTGAATTTCTCCCACTTGATCGTCTCGAAAAGAACTCCGTCTCGAAACGCCACGCCAAGTAGCTCACAGTCGGGATGCACGCCCGCATCCGGCCGGCCCCTTGGCCGAGCGACCGCGCCCACATAGCCTCGGTAGCCTCGGCACATCTCGGCAGGCATCGCCCGCCCTTGCCTTGGCACACCTCGGTAGCTCTCGGCAGGCATTGCCCGCGCCTCGCCAGCGGCCTCGGACGCCCGCGCCTCTGCGACATCGGCAAACCTCGGCGGCGCCCTGCGCGTACCAGCGATGCCCGGCCTCGCCCTCGCCCCTTCGCGCCCCGGTCTTGTCTTGGCGCCCATCTGGCGCCGCTGTCCGCGCCGTAGCAGCGTCGAGCGATCCACTTTGACGCTGGCGCTGGCGTGCCCGTCCGCATGGCGATGCCCGCGTCGCGCGCATGCCTTCCTTGGCATGTTTCGTGTGATGTACGGTTCCAGATCTTTTCCTTTAATTCTTCATCTCCGCCTCCATTTCCGATTCGATTACAATTTATTTACAAAAAATAAATAAACATAGATCTAGACTAGTCTATTACATTGATCAAATCAAACAAATCCTAATCAACTCGTGGATTTTCTCACGAGGCAAAATGAATTCGAATGAATCGAATTAAAAAACCCAATTTATATGCATGCATAAATAAACACATTAAATTCCATGACAATTGGATACCTGCAAAAAAAATCTAGCAATTCTACTATCCAATTTCAAATTTAATGAAAATGAATTAAATTACAATTTAAAAATTGAGCCCAAAACCGAGGCTCGATGCGATTTGTTGGGGAATTAATTGCCCGGATCTATTCGGGATGAATATTTAAATACAAATTTAATTCTAACAATTATTACTAGCATGAATTAATCCTATATTAATTCAAATAATAATTCAACAACCAATCATGCATATAAACAGTTCACATAAAACCTACGCATGCGGAATTACTACGGGTTTACGTGAACTAACCTCTTGGAGTGACAACCGTTGAAAAGATGGATCCCGTTCACACGAACACACCAAAAGTCCTTCTCAAGTATTCCCTTGTCCTTGTTCAACAATCCGATTGGTAGGAAACTTCATGAACAATTTAACAAAATGAAAAATAAAATTATGTTGCACCACCTTTGTGAATTTCTAATTTTTCCAACACATGGAATTGCATTGGGGATGAAAAATTCATCCCCTATTTATAATACTAAGGGGGGGACGAAAATTTTGGGGTATTGGGTGATTGGAAAATTTTCTTGCTTCTTCCTCAAGATACAATCTTGAATATATTCAATATATTCTATTTCCCAAAATATCTCCCAAATAAAATCTTCCTCTCCTTATGTTATGGTATTTTTCGAAAATATCACAACAAATAGCCAAGTGGGAGATTTCTTGAATTTAATGAGATAATCTTGTATTCCAAGAATACTTATCCTCATTCCATAACAAAATTCAAAGAAAATCTTTCTCCCTCTTTTATTTGGGATTTTCGAAAATAATGAAAAATTAGGCAACAATAATTTATTTTATTTTAAACACCTTTTTGTTTTATTGGACATTATCTTTGGGCTACTTGAGGGGCCTTTAGGAGAATTAAGATTGGACCTTCTAATGGATCTTGAATTTCCAATATTGAGCCACAATATTATTCAAGCAAATAAATATTAATTAAACCCACTACATAATTAATATTGCACTATCCATCTTAACCCATATTACTGTTAATATGGCTCCCGGTTATTATTTCCCGTGTTTAATATTATCTAGCTCATTAATTAATTCAAGCCAATGAAATAACTTTCCATTAATTAATATCTTTTGTCCTTGGTCAAGGAACGGTTCAACATTATTATCCATACCAGAAACAAATTCCACTTGCAAGATTTGGTATGATAAATCTTATGAACCTCCCAAGGGGGCAAATCAAACGGCGTGCTTCATTACCACGATTCTTCGTATTTAATCTTAGCAATCGCACGTGACCAGTAATATTGTCCAAGATATAAAGTATTGAACCTCATTGATTCTCTACCCGTCATAAGTCAAAGCAATAATTACTAACCACACACGATCCTATTTATGGAACGAAGATTAAGAAATAATGAACCACTGAGGTCCAATTCTTCCTAATTGGTCTTTGGAGAATTTATCCTCTCAGAGGTCCTATTGATCATCATCATGCACTAGTGTAATCACTTGGTCAAGACAAGCCAATCTGAGCCTTACACTTCAACCTTTCACGATGGATTGTTAATTTCCATCTAGGTCATGAACATCGTACTTTTAGTTACAAGGGATTGTTAATTTAATATTTTGTGATCTGGTATCACTAAATTAACTACAATGTAACACATACTGTTTATTGAACAATTATGCAATAAATATATGTAACATTCAATGATATTTAAAGCATCAGTGATAAATAATTTATTTCATTAAATAAGACAAAAAATTCAGTTTGGTTATACAAAGTAAAAGCATACTTTCCAGTATAACCCCAACAATCTCCCACTTATACTCAAAGTCTGCTTTTAAGTATACTCAAAGACATCTCATGTAGTTTCTGTCACGTGACATCTAATGTCACCTACTTTTAATAATATCTCCCACTTATACTCAAAGCAGTTAGCAACGGTCTTGACACCCATTCCTTCCACATATGCGTCGAATGTATAGGACCCTTTATAATAGATCGCTAGGTTGTCTTCGCGATTTTTTTTCACCTCTATATCTCATCTCTTAACGATTTCTCGTATAGATGGTATTTCCTTTCAATGTGTTTGCTGGCCTTGTGGGCTCTTGGTTCCTTGAATTTGCAAGCTGCTCCGGCATTTTCACGAAGAAATAGTGATTGTCTTTGGGCAAATTCGAACTACATCCAAGTCCACTAGGAAGTTCTTGAGCCAAACCGCTTTTTTAGCCGCCCGCACGCGTGCCTACGATTCGGCTTCCATGGTAGAATCGGCAATGCATTTTCGCTTAACGCTTCTCCATGTCATGGCTCCCCATATGCAAAACACACTCTGGGAGGTAGATTTTTCGAGTCTAAGTCGATTGGAAATCCGAGTCCGCGGTAACCGATGGGGATTAGATTGTCGATCGATAAACTAACATTCTATCGAGTTCTTTTCGGATACTTGAGAATGTTCTTAACTGCCGTCCAATGCTCTTTTCCCAGATTACTTTGATATCTCGCCACCATGCCTACGACAAAGCAGATATCCGGTCTCGTGCATAGCATTGCATACATAAGGCTTAAGCGGTAGAAGCATAAGGAATGTCTTTCATGTCATCTATTTCTTTTTTGTGTCTTAGGGCACATATCCTTCGATAGATGGATTCCATGGTGAAAAGGTACCAAGCCTTTCTTGGAATCCTGCATGCTGAATCGCTTCAAGACAGTATCTATATATGAAGCTTACGATAAGTCTATCATCATTTTCTTGCGATCTCGAGTGATCTTGATCCCAAGGACGTGCCCGGCTTCCCCTAAGTCCTTCATATCAAACTGTTTTGAAAGCCATGCCCTTACGTCTGACAATACCTTTACATCGTCTCCGATGAAGCGAGAATATAAATCTCGTATAGTACTAAGAATACCAATGCGTTTCGACACGCTTCTTGTACACACAACTTTCGTATTCATTTTGATCAAACCCATAAGACTTTATTACATGATCAAAACATTGGTTCCAAGCTCTGGATGCTTGTTTGAGTCCGTAAATGGACTTCTTGATCTTACAAACTAGGTGTTCTTGGCCTTTTTCAATGAAGTCTTGGGGTTGTTGCATATAGATTTCTTCTTCAAGACTTCCGTTAAGAAAAGTCGTCTTGACATCCATTTGCCAGATTTCAAAGTCGAAAATTACCATTAAAGAAACCAAGTGGGAGATTTCTTGAATTTATGGAATAATCTTGTATTCCAAGAATACTTATCTCCTTTCCATAAAGATCTTTTCAAGAAAATTCTTCTCCCTCTTTTCTTTAATATTTTCGAAAGAACAGGAAATATAATGCAACAATAATTTATTTTATTTTAAGCATCTTTTATTTATTGGACTTTATTTGGGGCTACTTGAGTGGCCTTTAGGAGAATTAAGATGGACCTTCCAATGGGCTTCTGAATTCCAATATTGAGCTACAATATAATTCAGCCCATTAATATTAATTAATGCCACTATATAATTGATATTGCATTATCCAACTTAACCCATATTACGGTAATATGGCTCCCGGTCATTATTTCCCGTGTTTAAGATTATTTAGTCCATTAATTAATTAAGCCACTGAAAAGCTTTATATTAATTAATATATTTATCCTTGGAGTAAGGACAGCCCTGCTTTATTATCCATACCGAAAAATTAATTCCACTTGCAAGATTTGGTATGATAAAGGTTTCGGGCCCACCAAGGGAACCAATCACGCCATAGCAAGCACATGATTCTCTGTGTTAATTTAGCAACTGTCGTGCAATTAATATTATTGCCCAAGATATAGGGTATCGAAGTCGCAATGATTCTCTTCCCATTTGTAAGTCAAAGCAATAACTACTAATCGCACACAGTCTTTATTAAGTGACAGAGATTATGAAATCAACAACCACTGAGGTCTAACTCTTCATCCCTTAAGTCAGTGTGAATGAGTTTATCCTCCCTGTAGGTCCCCTTCAGCGCATCGAGTGCACTAGTGTAAACTCTTGGTCAAGACAAGCCAATCTGAGTCTTACACATCAACTTCTACCAATAGATTGTTCGGTTCTATCTAAGTTGTGAAACACACACTCGTTTACAAGGTACTGTTAACCTGATCTTCTGTGATCTGGTATCACCACGTTAACTACAATGTAACGCGTGCTATGAACGGTTTGCAATAAATATATATAACATTCAATCATATTTAAAGCAACAGTGATAGATAATTTATTTCAGTAAATAAATGTTTAATACATAGGTTATACAAAGTAATAGCATACTTTCACGTTTTACCCCAACAACTCCTAGATTCCGCATGTATAGGATTTACGTGGAATTAATTGTACGCATGATGTTGTTGACTTTTAATTATTATTTGAATTAATATAGGATTAATATATGCTAGTAATAATTAAATAATTTAAATATGTATTTAATTGCAACTCGAATTGTTGGGAAATTTTTAGTTTTGATGGAAGTTCCAAAACAGATGTAATAGGACCAGTCAGACCTGTTAGCTGACTGATGAATTAGAAATCATGATAGGATGACCAGCTGAGATGTATAGACAACTGATGTAATAGAACTATGGAATGAACACTTAGAAATATTCCTCAATTTTGTGTTCTTCGTGCGGAAATTTTGTTTGCTTGAGCCTGTGGATTATTTTCGTAACCTTACTATGAAGGTATGATCTCATATATATAAACACGAAATTGAACTAGCCGTTGGAGAGCAATTTGAATTTCGGTCTATTTAAGGTAGGTTTACAGGCTTGATATGACATGCACAAAGGCAGCATGGCCGAAAGCATGTAAGTTTGTCCTTTCTAGCCGTTTGACTGTGATACGCCGAATCCCACACTGTCAGCTCCGTACATACGTGCCTTGCTCTCATTGGTTAACAAGTACACTTATTCAGTGTTTGCTTTACCAACTTAGGTTGACATTCTCCTAATCTAATTAAATTGTATGACTTGGTGAACCTTCGGTTGTCACCTGATTGAGCTGACCTGATCAGTTCAAACTGATCAGTCTACCTGATTGAGTCTTCTAATGCAGGTTGTCTTAGCACAACTAGAAGACTCTTCTTCATTCTTCTTATGTATGTAATCTGAGGTTTTCTTGGTCTTGTTCTTCAGGTAGCCATCTGATCTCCGGTCTTCTGAGTATTCACTTCATGTCATCACCTGATCATCTGACTATCTGACTTGTCTAATGTTCTGATCTTCATTGTCTTGTCTGATCTTCTGATCTTGTTGACTTGTCCGATGTTCTGATCTTCTTGACTTGTTTGAACTTCTTGACTTGACCTATATATGTTGAGTTCCCCCTCAATATGTGACCTATATATTACATCAGTTGTCTATACATCTCAGCTGGTCATCCTATCCTGATTTCTAATTCATCAGTCAGCTAACAGGTCTGACTGGTCCTATTACATCTGTTTTGGAACTTCCATCAAAACTACAAATTTCCCAACAATTCGAGTTGCAATTAAATACATATTTAAATTATTTAATTATTACTAGCATATATTAATCCTATATTAATTCAAATAATAATTAAAAGTCAACAACATCATGCGTACAATTAATTCCACGCAAATCCTATACATGCGGAATCTAGGAGTTGTTGGGGTTATACGTGAAAGTATGTTATTACTTTGTATAACCTATGTATTAAACACTTATTTACTGAAATAAATTATTTATCACTGTTGCTTTAAATATGATTGAATGTTATATATATTTATTGCAAACCGTTCATAGCACGCTTTACATTGTAGTTAACGTGGTGATACCAGATCACAGAAGATCGCGTTAATAGTCCCTTGTAAACGAGTGTGTGTTTCACAACTTGGATAGATCTGAACAATCTATTGGTAGAAGTTGATGTGTAAGGCTCAGATTGGCTTGTCTTGACCGAGAGATTTCACTAGTGCATTTGATGCGCTGAAGCGAACCTACAGAGAGGATAAACTCATTCGCACTGACTTCTGGGATGAAAAGTTAGACCTCAGTGGTTGTTGATTTCTTAATCTCTGTCACTTAATAAGGACTGTGTGCGATTAATTATTATTGCTTTGACTTATAATGGGAAGAGAATCACTGCGACTTCGATACCCTATATCTTGGGCAATAATATTAATTATTTGACAATTGCTAAATTAATATAGAGAATAATGTGCTTGGAGAGTCTTGCATGATTAGTCCCCTTGGTGGGCTCAGAACCTTTATCATACCAAATCTTGCAAGTGAAATTAATTTTTCGGTATGAATAATAATGTTGAGTTGTCCTTACTCCAAGGATAAAAATATTAATTAATATAAAGCTTTTCAGTGGCTTAATTAATTAACGGACAAAATAATCTTAAACACGGGAAATAATAATCGGGAGCCACATTACCGTAATATGGGTTGAGATGGATAGTGCAATATTAATTATATAGGGGAATTAATTAATATTAATGAGCTGAATTATATTGTGGCTCAATATTGGAATTCAGAAGCCCATTTGGAGGTCCATCTTAATTCTCCTAAAGGCCCCTCAAGTAGCCCAATTAAAGTCCATTAAATGAAAAGGTGTATAAAATAAATTAAATATTTTGTTGCTATTTTTCCTTGATTTTTTCAAAATTATTAAAGAAAATGGGGAGAAGGATTTTCTTGAAAAGATTTTATGGAAAGGAGATAAGTATTCTTGGAATACAAGATTATCCCATAAATTCCAGAAATCTCTCACTTGGCCTCTTTAATTGTATTTTTCGAAAATAAGGGGAATAAGAAGGAACAAAAGATTTTCTTGAAAAAAATTTATGGAAAAAGATATGTATTCTTGGAATAAAAGAATATCTCATAAATTCAAGAAAGATCTAATCTTGCAAATCTCCTACTTATTATTTTCAAAAATTTAGGTAAATTGGGGCGTGGAATTTTTGTGGAAAAATACACTTGGAAAGAAGAATATATGGGATATATTCAAGATTTCTTGGAGATCAAGAAAAGATCTTTCCTAAACCCTAATTACACCTAAAATTTCCAACCCCCCCATTATAAATAGTTCATCCCCAACACAATTCCATGAGTTGGAAAAATTAGAAATCCACAAAGGTGGTGCAACAATTTATTTATTTTTTCTTTGTTTTATAATTGTACATTGGAGAACCTTTCCACCAAGGTTGTTGAGCAAGGACTTGGGAATACTTGAGAAGGACTTTTGATTAGTAGCCAGATACCTGATCCTGCCTGTCTCAGATTGTCTCTCCAACGGGTATGTTTATGTAAACTCCTAGAAATTCCGCATGCTAGGATCTTTTACGTGAATTATTGTTTGCATATTGTTGTTGGATTGATTATTATATGAATTCACATAGGTTAATTCATGTTAGTAATAATCGATAATTTAAATTTGTGTTTATGAGGTCATCCCGATAGATCCTGGCATAACGTATCCCAACAACTGGCATCAGAGCCCTGGTTCGGGCTCTGATCTTTTAAATTGTTGTTCATTAAAATTGAAATTGGATAGTATAACTGTTAGATCTGTTTTGCAGGTATCCAATTATCATGGTATTTTAATGTGCTTATTTACAAGCAAATAATTTATTGTGTTTTAATTCGATTCGTTCAAATTCGTTTTGCCTCGTGAGAAAATCTACGAGTAGATTAGAATTTGTTTGATTTGTTCAATGTAATAGATTAGTCTAGATCTAGGTTTATTTATTTTCTTGTAAATAAATTATAACCGGATCGAGAACGAAGACGGAGACGAAGGATTAAAGATGGACGTCCAAGTGCCCGGACGTACGCGAGCCAAGGTGCGCACACGGGTTAGGCCGAAGGCCAAGCGACCGCGTGTGTCACTAGGCGGTCGTGTACGGGGCAAGGCGGATGCGCACACGGATTGAGCTTGGGTGGGGTGGACCCGCACGCATGGACGCACGCGATGCGTGCGTACGGGCGGAGGCCGAGGTGTCGCGGGCACGCGGGATCTCAGATGGGCTCGCGCGGACCCATAAGGGCGATGCGCCTTGCACGCCTACGCTGCGGACGACGGGCATGGGATGGCCGGCCATGGACGCGGGCGTGCGCCTAGGCGCACGCGGAAACGCGTTTCGGGTCATGAGCTACCCGTTGTCGGACGTCGTCCTAACCCAAGACAGAGGACAATTTTTTTTTTAAAGAATTGTTGCGGTTTCAGTGGGAGCTTTTCGAGACGAACGATGAAGCCTAACGAAAGAGACAATTTCTCAAGATCAAGACTTGAAATTTAAACCATGACAGTTGGATATATGTGCCCAACTTGATTTATTTTGTCTTGATGCTTGTTTTAATTTCATGCATTATTATTTGTTAATGTGTCTGCATGATATTTGAATTGTCAAAAAGAAAATCTCACTTTCGAAAATTACTAAGTATGTTTTATTTATTGACAATTTTATTTCGGATAATAAAATTACGTCAATTTTGACCTCCATGATTTATTTATTTGTGAATTCTTTTTGAGAAATTTTCCCCTCGGAACGGCAGAAAGATAGATTTCACACAAAAAGATGATTGTGAATTATTATTAGTGGCGACGATGACCCTCCCCTCAAGGCTCGTTCAAAACAAAATAATAATTCTGTATTTAATCATGGTTATTACTTAGGTATAAAATTGATATGCATATACTTCCCCGAAGTCCCTGTCAATTTTATATTGGTCAAGTGGGAACCGACTATTAATTGTGAATTAAAGGTTTGTAACTGTTCTTGTTTATAACATGCTTGAATGTGTTTAAATAGACAGTTCACCCCACGTGACCTATTTAAATTGTTTTGAGATGTCGGCTGATGCATATTCATATTGTTTTGAGATTTTGATATGAATAATGTGATAAAAATTATGTGATAATTTTGTGCTTATACAATTGTTGTTTATTTCAGTTCAGCATGTCGCAACTTTTTAATCCACTGAATTATATGCTCAAAGAACACCAATTCACTGGGATGAACTATGTCAATTGGAGTCGTAAAATAAAAGCGGTCCTAAACGCACAACATTTCCACTGGGTGCTTTACACACCTAAACCCAAAAAACCTACTGCTGATACATGTATTATGGACATGATAGGGTATAATGAATGGGAGCAAGCCAATGAATTGATGAAAGGCATAATCTTGGCATCCATGTCAGATTTGTTGAACGCCTTGATCAAGGATTTGGAACTGCTGTAGACATTATGCGGAATCTTGATGAGATCTTTTCACATCTGTCTCACATGGCAATACATAATATTAGGCATGACATGGTCATGCTAAGAATGGAAACATGAACGCCCATAAGGGAGCACGTTCTTAGGGTAATGATTTTTTTCGATGATCTTGAAGCTCTTGGAGAAAAATGTGATCTCAAGACCAAAATTGAGTTCATTCTCCATTCTCTACCAAAGAGCTTTGATCATTTCTATATTGACTACCTGATGAGCGATCGGGAATACACTTTGGATGATCTAGTAAAAACTCTAACTTTGGTTGAAGAGAAAATGGGGCGCAAGGGTGATGGTTTGGTTGCAAATGGATCTTCCACTTCTTCTAGGCCAAGGGATGGTAGGAGAAGGTGAGAAGGCTAGACCAAACCAACTCTATATCAACCAATCGAGGTTTAAGCAAGAGGAAATGTACGGAGTGCGGTGCAAAGGGACATTGGGGGTCTGCCTGTTCCAAGCCCAAGCGGGCCGGAAAGAAAGGTAATTCTCACGCACTAATTGTTGAAACTTTTTTAGCGGCGTATGCTTCCCATTCGTGGGTAGTTGATACGGGATCCACTGATCATGTTTGTTTCACGTTACAGGGGTTCAAGCTGACCCGACAACTTAGTGGAAGTGAGATCCTCATCACACTGGGCGATGCTACAAGAGTAGTAGCTAAAGCAGTGGGAGACATGCATCTGTCTTTTGAAGACAGAGTTTTAGTTTTGGGAGACATTCTTTATGTTCCTATTTTTCGGAAAAACCTTATTTCAGTTTCTAAACTCTTTTCTGATGGATATTCTGTTCATTTTGATAAACAAGTTACTATTTTTCGTAACGATGTGTTTATTTGTCATGGAACTTTATGGAACAATCTCTATACTATTAACTGTGCACACCACTCACAAAATGCATCTTATAACACATCGATTGTTTCGAACAATAAGAGAAAACGTTCAGATAACGTGAACAAAACATTTCTTTGGCATCTCAGATTAGGTCATATTAATCTAAATAGGATTTAAAGGTTGGTGAAAGATGGTTTCTGGAGGACCTACAACCAGAACCATTTCTAACTTGTGAATCATGTTTAGAGGGTAAAATGACCGAGAGGGCATTTGGAGCCAAGGGGACTAGAGCCACAGAAGTGTTGGAAATCGTTCACACTAACGTGTGTGGTCCAATGTCAACTAAAGCTATAGGTGGCTATGAGTATTTCGTGACTTTCATCGATGATTACTCAAGGTTCGGGTACATTTTTCTTATGAAGCACAAATCGGAAACCTTTGATAAATTCAAGGAGTTCAAAGCCGAAGATGAGAAGCATAGGTAAAAGAGTATCAAGTTTCTACGATCTGATCGTGGAGGCGAATACCTCATCGATGAGTTTTTGAACTACCTGTCAAATGAGGGAATTGTTTCCCAGTTGACTGCACCCGGAACCCCTCAACAAAATGGGGTGGCAGAACGAAGAAACAGAACGCTCTTAGAAATGGTCATATCCATGATGAGTTATTCAGATCTACCCAAGTCATTTTGGGGTCACGCCTTGGAAATAACGGTTTATGTTCTGAATTTAGTGCCATCCAAATTGGTTCCCAAAACCCCGAGAGAGTTGTGGACCGGGCGCAAGCCCAGTCTGAGACACCTGAGAATTTGGGGGTGTCCGGCATACGTGCTAGACAAGGAAGCCGGTAAGTTGGACGCACTTCAGAGTTAAGGTTATTTATAGGGTATCCCATGGGAACGAAGGGATGCATGTTCTATGGTCCCGAAGATCAAAAGGTTGTAATCAGTACACACTTTAGATTCTTGGAAGAAGATTATATGAACAATAGAAAGCCCAAAAGTGAGATTACCTTTGATGAATTAAGAGGGCAAACTCATATACCAACTGTACAAATTGATATACCAAGCGTCACACCGACACAACCGTAATCTCGTCGTAGTGGGAGGGTTGTCCGACAACCTGAGAGATTCATGGGGATAGAAGAATCTTCATATTTGATTTTTTGGGGATAGTGAATCAGACCCCTGGTCCTACAAAGAGGCGGTCCAAGACAAGGATTCAAAATCCTGGCAAATAGCAATGGAAGCCGAGATGGGCTCAATGGACCATAATCAAGTGTGGGAGCTAGTTGAACCACCCAGTGGGGTAAAACTCATTGGATGCAAGTGGGTCTACAAGAGGAAAAGAGGACCGGACGGGAAGGTAGAAACCGTTAAAGCTAGGCTAGTGGCAAAGGGATACACTCAGAAAGAGGGTATCGATTATGAAGAAACCTTTTCGCCCATAGCCATACTTAAGTTCATCTGTATTCTCTTGGCAATAGCTGCACATCTAGATTTTGAGATCTGGCAAATGGATGTCAAGACAACTTTCCTAAACGGAAGTCTTGACGAGGAAATCTATATGCAACAGCCCGAAGGTTTTATTGCGAAAGGCCAATAGCATCTTGTTTGCAAGCTAAAGAAGTCCATTTAGACTGAAGCAAGCATCTCGCGCTTGGAACCAATGTTTTGATCAGGTAATTAGATCTTATGGGTTTGATCAAATCGAGTTCGAGAGTTGTGTGTATAAGAAGTGTGACGGAACTGCCTTGGTATTCTTAGTACTATACGTGAGGGTATGGCTGTCAAAACAGTTTGATATGAAGGACTTAGGGGAAGTTGGGCACATCCTTGGGATCAAGATCACTCGAGATCGCAAGAAAATTATGATACGCTTATCGTAAGCTTCATACATAGATACAGTATTGAAGCGTTCCAACATGCAAGATTCCAAGAAAGGTTTTGTACCTTTCAGATATGGAATCCATCTATCCAAAGATATGTGCCCTAAGACACAAAAGGAGATAGATGACATGAGAGGCATTCCTTATGCGTCGGCAGTAGGAAGCCTTATGTATGCAATGCTATGTACGAGGTCGGATATCTGCTACGCCGTAGGCATGGTAGCAAGATATCAAAGTAACCCGGGAAATCAACACTGGACTGTTGTTAAAAACATTCTGAAGTATCTGAAGAGAACTCAGGATAAAATGTTGGTTTATCAGTCAGACAGTTTATTTCCGGTGGGATACACGGACATCAGATTTCCAATCGGACCTAATTTCCAGAAAATCTACCTCAGGCAGTGTGTTTTGTCTGGGAGGAGGAGCTGTAACATGGAGAAGCGTTAAGCAGAAATGCATTGCAGATTCTACCATGGAAGTCGAATATGTAGCTGCTTGTAAAGCAGCGAAAGAAGCGGTGTGGCTCAAGAACTTCTTAGTGGTCTTGGACGTAGTTCCGAATTTTCCCAGCACTATCACAATATTCTGTGATAATGCCGGAGCAGTTGCGAATTCAAGGGAACCAAGAGCCCACAATGCCAGCAAACACATTGAAAGAAAATGCCATCTTATACGAGAAATCGTTAAGAGAGGAAATATAGAGGTGGCAAAGATCACATCGGATGACAACCTAGCCGATCCATTCACAAAGGGTCTGCCTCAGTTAACATTCGAGAGACATGTGGAAGGAATGACAGTCAAGTGCGTTGCCAATCTGCTTTGAGTATAAGTGGGAGAAATGTTATTAGGTTGGTGTAGGTGACATCAGATGTCACGTAGTAATACATTAGATATGATGTGGTATACTTAAAAGCAGACTTTGAGTATAAGTGGGAGATTGTTGGGGTTATACGTGAAAGTATGTTTTTACTTTGTATAACCTATGTATTAAACACTTATTTACTGAAATAAATTATTTATCAATGTTGCTTTAAATATTATTGAATGTTATATATATATATATATATATTTCTTGCAAACCGTTCATAGAATAGCACATGTTACATTGTAGTTAACGTGGTGATACTAGATCACAGAAGATCACGTTAACAGTCCCTTGTAAACAAGTGTGTGTTTCACAACTTAGATAGATCTGAACAATTTATTGGTAGAAGTTGATGTGTAAGGCTCAAATTGACTTGTCTTGACCGAGGCATTACACTAGTGCATTTGATGCGCTGAAGCGGACTTACAGAGAGGATAAACTCATTCGCACTGACTTATGGGATGAAAAGTTAGACCTCAGTGGTTGTTGATTTCTTAATCTCTGTCACTTAATAAGGACTGTGTGCAATTAGTAATTATTGCTTTGACTTATAATGGGAAGAGAATCACTGCGACTTCGATACCCTATATCTTGGGCATGTTGGGGTTATACTGTAAAGTATGCTTTTACTTTATATATAACCAAACTGAATTTCTTATTTATTTACTGAAATAAATTATTTATCACTATTGCATTAAATATGATTGAATGTTATATATATTTACTGCATATCTATTCATTAAATAACATGTGTTACATTGTAGTTAATGTGGTGATACCAGATCACGGAAGATCACATTAACAAATCCTTGTAACTAAGTGCAAATTCACAACCTAGATGGAAATGAACAATCCATCGTGAAGGGTTGAAGTGTAAGGCTCAGATTGACTTGTCTTGACCAAGAGATTACACTAGTGCATGATGATTCAGCTGAATAGGACCTACAGGAGGATAAATTCTTCAGTATTGAACATGGAAGAATTAGACTTCAGTGGTTCGTTATTTCTTAATCTCTTCACTTAATAAGGATTGTGTGTGATTAATAATTATTGCTTTGACTTATGCTGGGAAGAGAATCATTGCGACTTCGATACCCTATATCTTGGGCAATAATATTAATTACATGACGATTGCTAAATTAATACAGAGAATCATGTGCTTGGAAAGCCTTGCGTGATTTGTCCCCTTGGTGGACTTAGAATTTTTATCATACCAAATCTTGCAAGTGGAATTAATTTCCGGTATGGATAATAATGTTGAGTCATTCTTAACCAAGGATAAAAGATATTAATTAATATAAAGCTTTTCAGTGACTTGAATTAATTAATGGACTAAGATAATCTTAAACACGGGAAATAATAATCGGGAGCCATATTACAATAATATGAGTTAAGATGGATAGTGCAATATTAATTATGTAGTGGGATTAATTAATATTTATGGGCTTGAATAATATTGTGGCTCAATATTGATAATTCAAAGTCCATTGGAAGGTCCAATCTTAATTCTCATAAAGGCCCCTTTAGTAGTCCAATGATAAAGTCCAATAACTGAATAAGGAGATTAAAATAAAAAGAAATATTGTTGTCTAATTTCTTGTTTTTTTTCGAAAATAATTAAGAAGGAGAGAGAAAAGATTTTCTTGATTTTCTTGGAAAGATTTTATGGAATAAGTATTCTTGGGATACAAGTTTATACAATAAATTCAAGATAAGTCAAAGGTTTTATTTTTTCCCTAATTAAATGAAATTTTTTGAAAATTTTAATGCAATAAGGAGGAGAAATTTTGTTGGGAGATATTTTGGGAAATATAATATATTGGATATATTCAAGATTGTATCTTGAGGAAGAAGCAAGGAAATTTCACAAAGCCCCAATAACCCTAAATTTTCATCCTCCCCCCCTGTATTATAAATAGGGGATGAATTTTTCATCCCCAAGATAATTCCATGTGTTGGAAATATTAGAAATCCAAAAAGGTGGTACAACATATTTTTTTTCCCTTTTGTTAATTGTTCGTGAGCATCCTACCACCGGATTGTTGGACAAGGACGTGGGAATACTAAAGAAGGTCGTTGGGTTTGTGTGATCGTTTTTCCTCCTTTGAATCTGCCAAAGAGGTACGCCGTATGTAACTCCTAGAATTCCGCATGTGTAGGATTTACGTGGTTATTTGTACGCATGATATGTTGTTGTATATTTAATTGTTATTTGAATTAATATAGGATTAATTCATGCTAGTAATAATTAAGTAATTTAAATTTCTATCTAAATTGCACCTCGAATAGATCCGGGCACCCTATTTCCCAACAATTGATTGTAATTTAAATTGTTAACCATTAATTTTGAAATTGGATAGTAGAATTGCTAGATCTTTTTTGCAGGTATCCAATTGTCATGGTTATTTAATGTGTTTATTTAAATTCATGCGTATGATTGAATGGTTTTAAATTCGACTCGTTTGGATTTGTTTTTCTCGTGAGAAAATCCACGAGTATATTAGTTTTATTTGATTTATTCAATGTAATAAACTAGTCTAGATCATAGGTTTATTTATTTTTCCGTTAAATAAATTATAATCGGATCGAAGATGAAGATGAGGATTGAAGGCAGATCCAAAAACCAGCGTAGAAGATGCTGTCATCGCGCGAAAACGTGGGAGGAGGCACGCGCGGCGACGCGGATGTTATAAGACGGGCGCCGCGATGGCAAGGGCCGAACGACGCGATCAAGAGAAGAGCGCTGGGCGGTGGGCGAAAAGTGAAAGGCGAGAGGCGCTTGGATGCTGACCGGGAGAGGGCACGGGGCGGGTACGCTATGCGCCAGCCGAGGTCGCAGAGGAGGGTCGTGTAAGCAGGTCTTTGGGTGCGCTACAAGCGCCGGGCGCCGACCGATACTGGTGGGCGGGGAGATACAAGGCGTGCATCGGCCCATGCGAAATTGGTCGATGACGCGAGATGTGAAGAATTTTTTTTCGAGACGATCGAGTGGGAGGAATTAAAGACGGACGATTTCTCAAATTCAAAACAAAAATTTAAACCGTGACAATTGGATATATGTGCCCAATGTGTTTATTTTTTTGTTAATGATATGTTATTTTTTTATGCTTGTATTTAATTTGTTTAAATATGTTTGCATGAGAATTTGTTGTGCATGAAAAAACTCATTTTTCAAAAATTACTAAGTATGCTTAAATAATTAATTGACAATTTTATTCCGGATAATAAAATTGGATTAATTTTTTACCTCCATGATTTATTTATTTGTGAATTCTTTTGGAGAAATTCCCCTAAGGGGCGGCCAAAAGAAAGCTTTCACATGAATAAATTCTCAAAAGGATGATTGTGAGTTGTTATTAGTGGCGACGATGACCCTCCCAAGAGGCTCGTTCAAAATGAAATAATAATTCTTTATTTAATCATGGTTATTACTTAGGTATAAAATTGATATGCATATACTTCGCCGAGGTCCCTGTCAATTTTATATTGGTCAAAGTTTAAGCCAACTATTAATTGGGAATTAAAGGTTTATAAATGTTCTTGTTTGTAACTTGATTAAATGTGTTTTAAATGATGACCCACCCACGTGGCTCATTTAAATTGTTTTAAGATGTTGGTTGATACATGTTCATATTTTTTTGAGATTTTAATATGATTCATGTTATCAAATTAGGTGATAATTTTGTGTTATTAATACAAAATGTATGTTTATTTTCAGTATCATCATGTCGCAACCTTTTAACCCACTTGATAAACTCAAGGATCTTATTTTGATTGGAATTATAAAATGAAGTTCATCATAATTGCACAAAAATCCAAATGGGTACCTGACACACCAAAACCCGAAAAACTAGCTGAGGATACTAGTATATGGGACAAGATGGAGTATAATGAATGGGAGTTGTCCAATGAATTGATGAAGGACACAATCTTGGCACATCTGTCAGATTTGTTAAAACGTCTTCATCAAGGATTTGAATCAGCTGCAGACATTATGCGAAATCTCGAAGTGATGTTTGCATATTCGGCCCATATGGCGATCCAAAGCATAAGGCATGACATGGCCAAGCTAAAAATGGAAGAAGGAATGACCGCAAGGGAGCACGTTCTTAGGGCTATGGTTCTTTTTAAGGAACTTGAGATTCTTGGCGAAAAATGTGATTTCAAAACTAAAGTTGATTTCATTCTCAATTCTACTAAAGAGCTATGATCACTTCTATCTAGAATACCTGATGAGCAATCTGGAATTTACTGTGGATGATCTAGTAAATGTTTTTACATTGGTTGAAGAGGAAATGGGACGCAAGAAAACAAACTTGGTTGCAAAGGGGTCTTCTTTTCTTTCTAGGCCAATTGGTGGTAAGAATGATGAGAAGACAAAGAGGCTAAACTAAGTCGGCTCAACGTCCATAAAAAACAAAGGTCTAAGTAAGAGGAAATATTGGAGTGCGGTGAGATAGGACACTGTAGGTCTGCCTGTTCCAATCCCAAGCGGAATGGAAAGAAAGGTAACTCTCAATCATTAGTTGTTGAAACTTATTTAGCGGCGTATGCTACCCATTCATGGGTGGTGGATACGGGATCCACTGATCATGTTTGTTTCACTTTACAGGGGTTCAAATGGACCCGACAACTAAGCGGAAGTGAGATCTTCATCACGTTAAGCGACGCTACGAGAGTGGCGGCTGAAGCAGTGGGAGAAATGAAGCTGTTTTTTAAAGGCAGAGTTTTAGTTTTAAGAGATGTTCTTTACGTTCCTGATTTTAGAAAGAACCTTGTTTCGGTTTCTAAACTGTTTTTGGATGGATATTCAGTTACCTTTTCTAAAGATGTTTCAATTTTTCAAAATAATCTGCTTATCTGTCATGGAACGTTATCAAGCAATCTTTACACTATTAACTGTTCACACTACGCACAAAATGCATCCTATAACACATCGACTGTTTCAAGCACTAAAAGAAAATGTTCAACTAACGTGAACGAGACACTTATTTAGCATCTAAGATTAGGTCATATTAATCCGAATAGGATCCAAAGGTTGGTCCAAGATGGTTCATTGGAGTCTGTCCGGGTTGAACCATTTCCAACATGCGAATCATGTTTGGAGGGTAAAATGACCAAGCGGGCATTTGGAGCCAAGGGACTTAGAGCTAAAGAAGTGTTAGAAATAGTTCACACTGACGTGTGTGGTCCAATGCAAATCAAAGCTAGAGTTGCCTACGAGTATTTCGTTACTTTTATCGATGATTACTCATGCTATGGATACATTTTCCTAATGAAGCATAAATCTGAGACCTTTGATAAATTCAAAGAATTTAAGGCTCAAGCAGAGAATCATAAGGAAAAGAGTAGCAAGTTTCAACGATCTAATTGTGGAGGCGAATACCTCAACGATGAATTCTTGAACTACCTATCAGACGAAGGGATTGCATCCCAATTGACTGCACCCGGAACCCCTCAACAAAACAGGGTTGCAGAACGAATAAACAAAACACTTTTAGAAATGATCAGATCAATGATGAGTTATGCGGATTTTCCAAAATCGTTCTGGGGTCACGCCTTGGAAACAACGACTTACATTCTAAATTTAGTGTCATCCAAATCGGTTCCCAAAACCCCTAGAGAATTGTGGACTGGGCACAAGCCCAGTTTAAGACACATGAGAATTTGGGGGTGTCCGACGTACGTGTTGGACAAGGAAGCCGATAAGTTGGATGCACGTTCGGAATTAGGTTGTTTATAGGATACCCCGAGGGAACAAAGGGATGCATGTTCTATGGTCCCAAAGATCAAAAGGTCATAATCAGTACGAACTTTATATTTTTGGAAGAAGACTATATGAACGATAGAAAGCCTAGAAGTGAGATTACCTTATGTTGGTCCCGGTTGAAAACCCATTTTTGCGGTAGGAAGCGAAAAACATTTGATGAAATTGCATATAAAAAAGGGGGTGATGGGAGAGGTTTCCAATTTTTCTTTTTAAAACTTTGCGGCTCATGTGTTGTGTTTTCTTATAACTAGATGCATATGACAAGTATAAACATACGATGATAAACAACACAAACAATATATAGTGGTTTGGACAACCAGGTCCTACATCCACTCTCCTCTCTAGGAAATTGGGTATCAATGGATCACGAGCTTCGACTACCTCGTGTAAAGTTTATTTACTCACTGGGTATACAAGAGAAAAGAATCGACTACTCCACGTGGAAACTTAGCAAAACCCGACCCGAAAGCTTTCGACTAAAGAAGGAGTTTACTAACTCAAACTCTTAGATGTTTAACGAGTTCACACTCCATCGGGACTTATCATTGATCACGCTCGGGATTTTGAGATCTCGACAAATGTTTGTCAAGTTCACACTCTAACGGGACTTATCACCGAAAATCTATTTGCAACAACTACCTCACTTGAAAAAAACCACATGGGTTTGGGTTTGGTGTTGTTTCCAACTATGGTGAGATTTTCCTTACAATGAATCAATGTTTTGATCTTAAGGTTGGGAAAATCTCTCGGTTTAGGATATGACATTTAATGCTTAGATCTGGTTTATAAAAAACACTCTTGGTTAAATTTGGATATATAATCTGTGTTCTTATCGGAGTTCTTGAATATTTGGCTTTTAATCGGGGAGCGATGTAATTCTCCATTATCTTCTTTTGAAGATAGTGCAATGTAAAATAGTTTGTGGATTTAAAGAACAGATTTGGAAGTAATATTCAAATCCATACTATTAGATCTCCAAATTTTTCTCGGGAAAATTTTGAACTTTTCACAAGCTTCATAGCCTTTATGTCACATCAATATGTGATTTGTCTTCTTTATTGAGAAAGACTTTGTACCTTTTTTGTGTCTAACGGATCTATCAAAAAAAAATGTGTCGTCGGACACAAATCGAGATAGATGGCATGAAGGGCATTCCTTATCCGATCGACCGTAGGAAGAAACATGTATGCAGATTTCGTGAGCCAGGAAATCACTTTTGGTCATTAGGCATGGTGGCAAGATATTAAAAGTATTCATCGGAAAGATTTCAAAAAATGCCGAGGAAATTATCCCGTTTCTATTCATCGGTGATTTAACTAAATAAATTAAACATTTCGGAATTAAAAATAATTTATTTGATGGAAGTATGGTTAATTTTTTAAAATATATATATATAAATCAATCAAAATAAACGTAATTTAATCACAGTGAACCAAATAAAATATTGATTTGAGAGAAAAGATTGTGAGTTTGTTTTGGTATGAATATAAGTTCAAAATATTAAGAATAAATGATACTTCACATTTCCAATTTTCAATAATTTAATTCTCCTTGTCATTTTTAATCAATATTTTATTATTTTGGATTTATTTTTTGAACATTTAATACACCATGGTATTATTGATTTAAATTAGCTTCAAAAAAATCGTGACACATGTTTATGGATTGATAATAATGACGTGGGTTTTTTTTTTTTTTTGTTTCGAAACACGTGGGTTTCTTATGTGAAGGCATAAGACATAGTCAATAACTAACTTGAGATAATTTAGGGATAAAATTATAGCTATACAAATCATAAAAATAAAACCGAAAAAATTGTAAAAAAATAATAATAATTGACTTTAGGATTTTAGGATTGCTACCTCCCATTCTTTTATAAATATTTTCTTTTTTTAATTGATAAGTATCGAAAATAATTTTACAATGACATCAAACAAAATTTTTCTTCTCCTACGAAATTTGAAGTTTAAAGAAAATTTAATAATAATAAATTAAAATTTAAAAAGTATTTGGCAATTACTGGAGTTATATTTTTAATCAATGTTTTATTTATTTTGAATTATTTTGGAAACATTTAATATGTAAATAGATTTTCTTATTATTTTAAAAATAATTGAAACAGAAGCATTAGTCAATAACAAAGTTGATATAATTTGGGGATAAAGATGATGAATTAGTAACAAAAATAATGAGCAATCATGAATAAGGTTTTAAAAATATCAATAACTTGTAAATTTTGATGCAAAAAAAAATGGATGTGAATAATATTTTTAAAATGAATAAGTTTTGCCGAGAAATCCTATAGTTTCAAGAAATAAAGGATGTAAAAAAAAAGTTGAAAAAAGGCGAAACAATCGGTTTGAAACCAAAAAAAGTCCATTTAGTGACATTCACATATTATGATGAAACTTTGGAATCATTGTTTTTTTCCGTCAAAAATAAATAATTAAGGTTTTGATCAAAATAATTTCGAAAAGTTGTGTTTATAAAAAACAGCGTAAGTGTTCTTAGTGTTTAAAATTATTTAAAAAAAAAAAAGAAATTTAAAATAATGAGGAACGATGTAAAGGTGTTATTAGCGTAAGGGCATATGTAGGATTAAAATAGTTTGATATTAAAGAACTTGGAGATATCATACTGGTCATATAACAATGGATTAAAATCACTTGAAATCGCAAAAAAGGATGAGACAAAAACCGAAATATCACTTACAAATATTGTAGGAATCTTAATTTTTTTTAATGCAAGAAAAAGAAAGACTTTGTACCTTTTAAAATACGGAATCCATCTATAAAAAAATGTCCCAAGACAAAAAGAGATAGATGGCATGAAAGGGCATTCAATTATGGTGATACAAATATATTTGATAAAATTAATTTGGGGCACGGGCCAGGATATCCGCTTTTGGTCGAGGCATGGTGGCAAGATATTAAAAGTAAAAAGGAAAGAGTGCCCAAAAAAATGCTCAGAATTATCCCCGTTTCTATGTGCCCCGTGTGTATAGCTAACTAAATAAATTAAACATTTACAGAATTAAAAATAATTTATTTGATGGAAGTATGGTTAATTTAAAAAATATATATATATAAATCAATACAAATAAACGTAATTTAATCACAGTGAACCAAATAAAATATTGATTTGAGAGAAAATTGTGAGTTTGTTTTGGTATGAATAGTAAGTTCAAAATATTAAGAATAAATGATACTTCACATTTCCAATTTTCAATAATTTAATTGCTCCTTGTGGTTTTTTAATCAATATTTTATTATTTTGGATTTATTTTTTGAACATTTAATACACCATGGTATTATTGATTTTGATTTTGATTTTTTGAAAAAAATCGTGACACATGTTTATGGATTGATAATAATGACGTGGGTTTTTTTTTTTTTTTGTTTCGAAAGCACGTGGGTTTCTTAAGTGAAGGCATAAGACATAGTCAATAACTAACTTGAGATAATTTAGGGATAAAATTATAGCTATACAAATCATAAAAATAAAACCGAAAAAATTGTAAAAAAATATAATTAATAATAATTGACTTTATCATTTTAGGATTGCTACCTCCCATTCTTTTATAAATATTTTCTTTTTTTAATTGATAAGTATCGAAAATAATTTTACAATATGACATCAAACAAAATTTTCTTCCCTACGAAATTTGATAAAGAAGAAAATTTAATAATAATAAATTAATAATTTAAAAAGTATTTGGCAATTACTGGAGTTATATTTTTAATCAATGTTTTATTTATTTTGAATTATTTTGGAAACATTTAATATGTAAATAGATTTTCTTATTATTTTAAAAATAATCGAAACAGAAGCATTAGTCAATAACAAAGTTGATATAATTTGGGGATAAAGATGATGAATTAGTAACAAAAATAATGAGCAATCATGAATAAGGTTTTAAAAAATATCAATAACTTAAGTAAATCAAGTATGCAAAAAAATCATATGAATAATATTTTAAAATGAATAAATTTGCCCAGATCCACACAAGTTTCAAGAAATAAAGGATGTAAAAAAAAGTAGAATTAACGAAACAATCGACTGTGGAAACCAAAAAAAAAATTGTAAGTGACATTCACATATTATGATGAAACTTTCGTCATTTTTTTTTTTCCGCAAAAAATAAATAATTAAGAAAAAAATGTGAAATAACATTGGGTTGCGAAAAGTTGAGAAAATAAAAATAGCCTAAGTGTTCTTAGTGAAATAAAATTATTAAAAAAAAAAAAAAGAGAAATTGTAAAATAATGAGGAAGAGAGTAGTCGTGATTAGCGTAGAGATATGTAGGATTAAAAATTTGTAAAATAGATTAAATGATTGAACTAATACATATCATACCTGGCGATAACAATGGAGAAAATCAAAGACTCTCAAATCGGAAAGAAATAAAAAAGACAAAAACCGAAATATCACTTATCAAATATTGTAGGAAATAATTTATTTTTTTTTAATTGTAGAAAAATTGAAGAATATAATCCAGATTTTTAGAATAGAAAAAATAATCAAATGGATATTAAAAAAGAATATGAAATTTACACAATTATGGTGATACAAATATGTTTGATAAAATTAATTTGGGGTCACAGTGAAATTACCAGAGGTGCACATCTATTCATAAAAGGTCTGATCGTGCCCAAAAAAATGCTCAGAATTATCCCCGTTTCTATATGTGCCCCGTGTGTATAGCTAACTAAATAAATTAAATATTTACAGAATTAAAAATAATTTATTTGATAGAAGTATAGTTAATTTAAAATATATATATATATATCAATATAAATAAACGTAATTTAATCACAGTGAACCAAATAAAATATTGATTTGAGAGAAAATTGTGAGTTTGTTTTGGTATGAGTAGTAAGTTCAAAATATTAAGAATTAATGATACTTCACATTTCCAATTTTCAATAATTTAATTCCTCCTTGTGGTTTTTTAATCAATATTTTATTATTTTGGATTTATTTTTTGAACATTTAATACTCCATGGTATTATTGATTTTGATTTTTTGAAAAAAATCGATACACATGTTTATGAATTGATAATAATGACGTGGGGTTCTTTTTTTGTTTCGAAAGCACGTGGGTTTCTTAAGTGAAGGCATAAGACATAGTGAATAACTAACTTGAGATAATTTAGGGATAAAATTATAGCTATACAAATCATAAAAATAAAACCGAAAAATTGTAAACAATATAATTAATAATAATTGACTTTAGGATTTTAGGATTGCTACCTCCCATTCTTTTATAAATATTTTCTTTTTTTAATTGATAAGTATCGAAAATAATTTTACAATATGACATCAAACAAAATTTTCTTCACCTACGAAATTTGATAAAGAAGAAAATTTAATAATAATAAATTAATAATTTAAAAATGATTTGGCAATTACTGGAGTTATATTTTTAATCAATGTTTTATTTATTTTGAATTATTTTGGAAACATTTAATATGTAAATAGATTTTCTTATTATTTTAAAAATAATCGAAACAGAAGCATTAGTCAATAACTAAGTTGAGATAATTTGGGGATAAAGATGATGAATTAGTAACAAAAATAATGAGCAATCATGAATAAGATTTTAAAAAATATCAATAACTTAAGTAAATCAAGTATGCAAAAAAATCATATGAATAATATTTTAAAATGAATAAATTTGCCCAGATCCACACAAGTTTTTAGAAATAAAGGATGTAAAAAAAAAAGTAGAATTAACGAAACAATCGACCATGGAAACCAAAAAAATAAAATTTTAAGTGACATTCACATATTATGATGAAACTTTCGTCATTTTTTTTTCCGCAAAAAATAAATAATTAAGAAAAAACTGTAAAATAACATTGGGTTGCAAAAAGTTGAGAAAATAAAAATAACCTAAGTGTTCTTAATGAAATAAAATTAATTTTTTAAAAAAAAGAGAAATTGTAAAATAATGAGGAAGAGAGTAGTCGTGATTAGCGTAGAGATATGTAGGATTAAAAATTTGTGAAATAGATTGAATGATTGAACTAATACATATCATACATGGCGATAACAATGGAGACAATCAAAGACTCTCAAATCAGAAAGAAAGAAAAAAGATAAAACCGTTAAAAATAAATTTGAAGAAAGAATAGAAAAAAAAAACTTCAGAAAAGAATTGTAAAATAGATAGTAGGGATTGATTCACAATCTGCAAATTTGAAAAATGAGGAAGGTGTGATTTATAAGAGTGAAGAATGTGCAAAGAGAAAAATGAAAAATAAAAAATGAGGAAGACGTGATTTATGAGATATGAATGTGGAAACTGAAGAGAGATGAGAAATAACCGCTGAAGTTTAAAAATTCAAATTTTAAAATTTTAAAATTAATTTGTGAGATTAATAGTAAGTGGAGATATTGAAAATAAAATTGAGAATTAATGTGGAGGGGAGAATTGGTGATTAGTGAAATTTTGTTAAACCACTTGGGATTTAAAAGATTGGGAAATAGATAGTAGGGAGATGTTCATTTAACAAAAAAAAAAATCATTGTCACGTATAAAACAATTTTTCCCCTACCACAAATATTTGCATTCCTAATGTTTTAAATTCTCTCATATTTTTCAGTTACCGTCCATCAATGTAAAATTGAATGCGTAATCAATTGACATTATATCTCATCAATATTATGGAGAAATGCAAAAGTCGTGCACTGGAATGTGAAAGATTTCACTCAAGATTTCAGAATTAATTGGGAAACTGGGGCAAAATCGTGACTGAAGTATGTTCGATTCCGGAGGTGGAATAATCTTGGAACACAAAAAAGTGTCACAGAGGAATTGAACTGTAGCGACTGACCATTTGAATTAATGCACAACTAGTTTTGTTTGTCCTTTAAGATTAGGTTAAAGGTCCATGGGCTGCCACATCTCACAAATAGTAATATCAAAGGTAAGATTACTACATTTTTGGTTAATACGATCATTTGGAAATATGGAAAAATTAACAAAATTTGTTTGATTATAGATTTATTTTGTATGTCTTCGTGAGTGACTAGATAGGGTGATTGGGTGAAAGAGAGTGGTTCATTGTAATTTAGATTTAAAGATATGAGATAATTAGTGTTGATTTTAATCGAGTGTACGTATGCAATATACAAAATGCTACAACTTGTATGAGAATTGAGAAGGGAGGATCATGTAGTCAATGAGACCAGAAATATGTAGAAAGACACTAGAGATACTTCTCAGCAGATGTTGGGACCAATGTTGCTCACCATGAGTGAAAGAGAGAACAAATGAAAATATATAGGATTTAGAAAGAGCTATTGTTTTTTCTTCTATTTTTTTGGGTGCTTGATGTTGACAAGTTCAGTACCATAATTAAGAAATGATCTTACTCGTATTGTTATCTCATTAGTCAAACGTAGATGGTGGTCAACAAGATACAAATTGTTTTAAGTTGTTGTGACTTAAGGAAGGCCTCTCATTCTGGTATCTACATGCCTATCATGCGCATAATTTGTTCTAAATTGTTACCTAACTTCACAAATTTGAGATTTCTTAATAACATTCATTAATGACTAATTCAAGCTATCATTACATTAACATTTTTGCTAATGAAACTAGCTAAGATGTTTGGCTATTACCAACTGATATATCATGTTTTGAATGCAGTTATTTGACTGGTTTATTCATGGATATTTAATATTATGAGTTTCAAGTGTTTTTTCTCTTTTTTGAAGGTTCAAGTGTTAGATATATGAGACGAGGGAATTGTAATAAGAAACGAGCATTCATGTGATCAGGTTAATTTATGCTATGATTTATTTGTTACTTCAGTTTTTATTTTGGTAAGTTGGTGAATATATATCATTACATTTTATGATATTTTCTTTGTTGCCTAAATATTTCAGATTAAACCCTCAACTAAAAAATAAAATAAAATTGTAAATTAATCTCCTTGGAATCGAGTAGATTTGGTTGCAATTTTTTTATTCTGATTCATTTTTTGTTTCGTTCTTTTAGGATATGCAAATTACAAATTAATGTCATAAACTCACATATTTTTTATTATCATGATTGTTAAGGTATCTATTTGATTGTCTTTGCAGTTTTCATACCACCATTGAATCATGTTTATGGGTTAGTCAGTTCTAATTATTCTACTTCTTTTATCATTAGATTCCTACGATTTTATAATATGAGTTTCAATAACTTTTTGTCATCCCAATTACGTTCTTTTTCACTTTGCGTGCGTTGAATTGTCATTATGATTATATTCAAATTTGCTTTGGTTTTAATTATTTTGAATAAAGTTATTATTACACAGATCTGCAATAGAAACCCGATTGAGGCAATTTTTTAGTTGTTAAGATTAGATCGGGTCAATTCAAAATATCAGGGTAGAAAAACAAAACATCATTTTAGGCAGTGGCGGATCCATGAATTTATAAGGGGTGGATTAGAAAGAAAAAATTTAGATCAATAACTTTAAACAAAATAAAATATTTTCAATGTTTATTGAACTGTACTCGAATGAAGGAATATTGATGAGTTTTAAGTGGGTTTAAAATTTAGACCTGTAGTTATTTGCTAATATTTCTACAGGAATGGAGGAATATTGATGAGTTTTAAGTGGTTTTATAATTAGGGTGGGCTGGTATAATTAATTTAGGTGGACTGATGGGCTAATTTAATTTTTTTTACATATAATAATTACAATAAATAGTGAGTTAGGGTGGGTTAGAGCCCACCCTAGCTCCCTAATAGAACCGCCTCTGATTTTAGGTACTTTTAATGTTTCTGGTTGTGATGATAGTTGGTAAGCAATTATTACTTGACTAAAGTTGGATTGTTATAAGTTATGTTTTGTGATTGATGTGAATTGGAACAATTTAACTTCAATATATTCATGACAATTTCAAGTGTGGGGTGAAAGCGGTCAAAACAAAGAGCGAATTGCGATGTTGGGCGACTGCGAGATTGAGAGAACAAATTTTATGGTGATAATTACTAAGTAATAGTTAGCTTCTTTAATTTAATTTAGTTTATTATATAATTTTATTTTTATTACTCCCCCCGTCTCAATTATATAGGCTGATTGGGTTTTGCACAAAGATTAAGAATCTCTTTTGGAAAGATAAATTAGAGGAGTAAAATTTCTATTATAACCCTATTTAATGATTTTATTGTTTCCAACATAATTAATGCATAGGGTTATATTAGTAAATGAACTAGGAAAAACTACTTTGTATGGAAACAAACCTATATAATTGGGACATCTCTAAAAAAAAAATAAGTCTATATAATTGGGATGGATGAAGCACTATTTTGAAATAAGATAAAATATGTGGGAGATGAAGAAGCATAGAAAAGCTTGCAGATGAAATGGGTAATTTGAGGATACGAGGTGCAAGGATTACTTTAAGAATATGAGATGTTGGAGGTATGTGTGTTTCTGACAAATTTAGATGAAGTGATTTAATCATTCTTTAAGGCAGTAATTAATAAACTCAGAATAATATCGAAAATTGTCCAAGTCCAGATGCCTGGAAAGATGTAGCAATTTTATTCATGTTTAATCTTACCAGTAGGTGCACCCTCAAAAGGTATTATTTAAATCTTCATCTCCTTAGTGAAAATTTCATTTACAATTATTCAAATTATATTCTACTCATTTGATAGTTAGTCGGTTTGAGATTTCTTTATGAGTTGCTGCTGAATTTTAGATCCATTGAATTTGTTTTGAACACGAATTTGCTCGAGAAAAATAATTGATTCCATACATTCTTCCATATTGTTAGAATAAAGATCTACACTAATTGATTTAATATGAATCTAGATCAATGCATGGATAGTATTATAAATGTGATACATATGCAGTATATATATTATTTGTTAGTTTTCAGTTTGAATTTTGTTGCCTAGGGGAAGAGCAAAAGAGGTGTTGGAAAACCTGTTTTGGGTTACATAAAGTTTTTAAGTACTGAGAGATCGGATGTTACTATTTTCTAGGTAGTTTGATTTTTATTTTCTCCATATTTGTTTGCTGGAAAAAATGTAAGTGAAATACTGCAGGTATGACGAATTCTAGGACTCGTTGAGATATATGTTCACCTTATCTCTTTGTCCAACTTTCATTTAAATGTTTTGTACACCTCTTAGATAACCAAGCCTTGCCTCAACTGCTCGGAATTTTCTTTGGTTAAGTCATGGTTGTGTTAATCCCATTTAAACATCAAGTAGTGCTTTTGAAAGGAAATTTAGTTAATCATATGAAAAACAAATTTGAATGAGGATGTAAGCATGTGATTAATAATCTTTGGATATGATTTTTTTTCTTTCTCTCTTGATTTTATGACAAGAGAGTGTGTGATTCATAAGATACTAAGAATGCAGGCATCAGAAAGAATGTGAAATTAGTAACACAAGCAATATGTACACAAATATTTTATAAATTACATCACTATAAATTACTTAATTAAACAATGAAAAAATATATATTACTTGAACGATAATTTACGATATTTATACAAATTATAAAAAAAAAAAAACCTATAACAGGCCCGTGCATCGCACGGGCAAGAAACTAGTTCACAAAAGACAAAAACTCTTATGAGGCGGTCTCGTGCATGAGACGGGGTATAACCTAGCACAAATCAACACCCACCCCTCCCAAAATGTTAATGAGTCAATGCCCAAATTATGTTTCGTCTCATCATGAGACCGTCTCACGCAAGTGTATCTCTTCACAAAATAGTACTCCCTCCGTCCACCATAATTGTGCCCATTTTTTGGCATAGGTTTTAATGAAAAATGATTTTTTAATGAAAAAGTAGGCTGCAGAATTTTTGTAGTAAGGGCATAATAGGTAAAACACTTAAAACATTAATAAAGTTGCAGCACAATTAGAGCTAACTACTCACCCCCAACACACCAACACCCTAAAATTGAAAATCAAAACATCAGAACCCCCAAAACAGAGCACAGTCGGAATTCTAACTGGATAAAGGGCAACATGCAATTGCAAAAATCAAACCTTGAACAAATAATGAAAATTGATTTCTATAATTGATTTAACCTGGAGTATTGGGCACCACAGTGTTGAAACCCGGAGAATCGGGAACCACCATGTTCGAAAACTCAGTCTCGGGCACAACCGTATTGACATTCTGGGAATCGAGCTCATATTTCGAACTATTGTAACAAACACACCCATAGCCATCGAAGATCTGAGAATAAGAGGCATAGGTGTCTTCGATCATCTCAGATCTTAAACCACAATAACAAACCCTCTCAATTTCAACGAACAATTCGGAATCAGGGTTTGTGTGAGACGATTTGGCGTCCATCGAAGAAGGTAGAGAAGGATTTGAGAGAGAATGGGGGTAGATCGCAGTGGCGGATATTAGGGGTTGTGAGACGAACAATGGAGAGAGAGAGAGAGAGGGAGAGATGGATATGAACAAGAGAGCGTGAGATTAATTTGGGTGGGGTAGACGAATTTAGGGTGTGTGCGATTTATTGCTGGGTGTTTTTAAATTTATGGTTGGGGGTTAATTAGTGGAGTGTTAATTAAAAGTGGGGTGTTTAGGGGGATTAATTTAAGTTAATTGGTGGCAGAGTTTGTAAATAAGTAATGAAAGAAGGGGTAGAATTTAAGAATGAATGAACAGTATTTTTCCTAAAATGGAATGGGCATACTTTGGTGGACGGACGAAAAAGGAAAATGAGCACAATTATTGTGGACGGAGAGAGTACAAATTAATATTTCATCATTTTCAAAGTGTTAAAGTATTTTTACCAAATTAGTATATTGTGTTTCATGCAAAACCAACTCAATAATAATTAATATTATTAAAAAAAACAACCAATATTGATTGGTTAATCCCTTCTAATAAAATAAATAGTATATTACTTTTTAAATCTATAAATATATAAAAGCAGAAGTTTGTCAAATTTTCAAGAATGCATATTTAAGCAAGTGTAGCTACACTTACTTTATGATAAAGGGGTGAACTTCACTCTCAAATAAGAAGAGTGATTTAATATCAACCAAATTTTTTTTTTCTTTACATTTTACTTTTCACCTACATTTTTAAATATGAAATTGTTTTTGTTACAAATATATTTTTAGTATATTAATTGTCAAATTAATCGTCTTTTTATTATCTTTAATTTGGCATAAATATTGCATACTTATAATTCTAATCCATATATAAAATATGAATTTTAATGTTTTAACAAATTTATCAATTGTGTGATTATAAATTTTTTTTTTTTTAATCTTAATATCATTTAAAATAATTAGTATTTGTAATGAGTTTAGTGGTTATTTAAAAATTATTTACTTAATTTTATAATAGTGAAATACACATATATTAGTATTTCATAAAATTCATATATTATTAAAAAAACTAATAAATATCAATATGCACATTAATATAATAAATTTAATTTAATATAAGCATGTGATTAATAATCTTGATATGATTTTTTTTTCTTTCTCTCTTGATTTTATGACAAGAGAGTGTGTGATTCATAAGATACTAAGAATTCAAGCATCAGAAAGAATGTGAAATTAGTAACACAAGCAATATGTACACAAATATTTTATAAATTACATCACTAAAAATTACATAATTAAACAATGAAAAAATATATATTACTGGAACGATAATTTACGATATTTATACAAATTATTTAAAAAAAAAAAACAAACCTATAACAGGCCCGTGCATCGCATGGGCAAGAAACTAGTTCACAAAAGACAAAAACTCTTATGAGGAGGTCTCATGCTTGAGACGGGGTACAACCTAGCACAAATCAACACCCATCCCTCCCAAAATGTTAAAGAGTCAATCCCCAAATTATGTTTCATCTCATCATGAGACCATCTCTCGCAAGGGTATCTCTTCACAAAATAGTACTCCCTCCGTCCAACATAACTGTGGCCATTTTTTTGGGTATAGGTTTTAATGAAAAATAATTTTTAATGAAAAAGTAGGCTACAGGTTTTTTGTAGTAAGGGCATAATAGGTAAAACACTTAAAACATTAATAAAGTTGCAGCACAATTAGAGCTAACTACTCACCCCAGCACCCCAACACCCCAAAATTGAAAATCAAAACATCGGAACCCCCAAAACAAAGCACGATCGGAATTCAAACTGGAAAAAAGGCAACATGCAATTGCAAAAATCAAACCTGAACAAATAATGAAAATTGATTTCTATAAATTTATTTAACCTGGAGTATCGGGCACCACAGTGTCGAAACCCGGAGAATCGGGAACCACCATGTTCGAAAACTCAGTCTCGGGCACAACCGTATCGACATTCTGGGAATCGAGCTCATATTTCGAACTATTATAACAAACACACCCATAGCCATCGAAGATATGAGAATAAGAGGCATAGGTGTCTTCGATCATCTCAGATCTTAAACCACAATAACAAACCCTCTCAATTTCATCGAACAATTCGGAATCAAGGTTTGTGTGAGACGATTTGGCATCCATCGAAGAAGGTAAAGAAGGATTTGAGAGAGAATGGGGGTAGATAGCAGTGGCGGATATTAGGGGTTGTGAGACGAACAATGGGAGAGAGAGAGAGAGAGAGAGAGAGAGAGAGAGAGAGAGAGAGAGAGAGAGAGAGAGAGATGGATATGAACAAGAGAGCGTGAGATTAATTTGGGTGGGAAAGACGAATTTAGGGTGTGTGTGATTTATTGCTGGGTGTTTTTAAATTTATGGTTGGGGGTTAATTAGTGGAGTGTTAATTAAAAGTGGGGTGTTTAGGGGGATTAATTTAAGTTAATTGAGTGACAGAGTTTGTAAATAAGTAATGAAAGAAGGGTTAGAATTTAAGAATGAATTAATAGTATTTTTTTTCCTAAAATGGAATGAGCACACTTTGGTGGACGGACGAAAAAGAAAAATGAGCACAATTATTATGGACGGAGGGAGTACAAATTAACATTTCATCATTTTCAAAGTGTTAAAATATTTTTACCAAATTAGTATATTGTGTTTCATGCAAAACCAACTCAATAATAATTAATATTATTAAATAAAAACAACCAATACTGATTGGTTAATCCCTTCTAATAAAATAAATAGTATATTACTTTTTAAATCTATAAATATATAAAAGCAGAAGTTTGTCAAATTTTCAAGAATGCATATTTGAGCAAGTGTAGCTACACTTACTTTATGATAAAGGGGTGAACTTCACTCTCAAACAAGGAGAGTGACTTAATATCAATCAAATTTTTTTTTTCTTTACATTTTACTTTTCATCCACATTTTTAAATATGAAATTGTTTTTGTTACAAATATATTTTTAGTACATTAATTGTCAAATTCATCGTCTTTTTATTATCTTTAATTTGACATAAATATTGCATACTTATAATTCTAATCCATATATAAAATATGAATTTTAATGTTTTAACATATTTATCAATTGTGTGATTATGAGTTTAATTTGTTTTAATCTTAATATCATTTAAAATAATTAGTATTTGTAACGAGTTTAGTGGTTATTTAAAAATTATTTAATTAATTTTATAATAGTGAAATACACCTATATTAGTATTTCATAAAATTCATATATTATTAAAAAAACTAATAAATATCATATGCACATTAATATAATAAATTTAATTTAGAATCCTATGCGTCGATACAGTGATTTCTTCGAACCCTTGCCCATCTTTCCGTTTCTCGCCTACTATTTGCTCTACAGGTATAAGTGAGTTTTCATATCTCCTTTCTGAAGTACCTCATTGTGTATACTCTGTTAGATGGAGTTGAACCTACACGCTTAGGGAAGTATTAGCCAATGCTGAGGTTTTTGGAGCTTATTTTCAACTTTCCCCTTTTAACCGTATTTGAGCCTGTTTTCAATTTCTCTGATTTGGGAAACATTTTTGTATGTCTTGTTTCGTTAATTTCTATAACCGTAACAACGTTTTCTTTTTTGAAACCAAGCCATAGCAATGTTCAAAGAACTTTGATAGCCATTTTCAATTGAATTGGGAAAAAAAAGGGTTTAACACAATAGTGATGTCGAGATGATATACGGATGTTTTGGTGGAACACGTAGAAGATGAGATTCATGAGAATGATCATACTATAGAACGCCGGTTTTAATTTTGGGATTCGTTGATTCACCTTTGTGCATTAGGGTTTACTGCATTCACCCGATGGACGGCAACGGGCCGCCATCGTTTCCAAATTCCGACGACTACTCCGCCGCCAAAACCCTAATCCAATTTCCCCGTCCGCTGCCCCTCTTACGCGGCCCGATTAAAGCCGGTTCATCGGACCAACCGTCTTCCGGCCCTTACCTCCTCGCGTTCAAAAACCGACGTGATTGGGCCACAGCGTACGAGAATTGCAAAGCCGAAATCATTTCGCAATGCGAATCCGGTTCCCGAATCGGATGCTCCATTACTGCTTCGGACAAATGCAAACCCCCGTGGTGGAAAGTGCTTCTGGGCGTTTATTCGAAGCAGGATTTTGGTGAAAGAGCAAAGTGCGAGGAGGTTGAAATGGAAGCTTGTTTTGCAGCCGCGAAGGAGAAGTGCGGCGGTTTTGCGAAGCAAAAGTGTGGGCCGGCGTTTAAGAGTGCAAGGATTGAAGTGAGTGGATTGGAGTTGGAAAAAGTGGATTGGAAGGATGCGTTTAGGTTGATCTATGTGGTGTGTTTTGGGGATGGAAAGGGTTGTGGTGTTGAATTTTGGGGAATGGATAGATCTTGGGGTGAGTTTAGACGAAAATATGAGGTTACTAATGTTAGAGGGAGAGATTTGTTGGGTTCTGATGAGATGGATATTGAGGACTACTTGAGAAAGAACAGTTAAAACTTGTGTGTATGGGTACGGTATGAGTTTTTCTTGGTTCTGTTGTGCTTTTTTCGGGTTTAGGGGCTGGTGGAGAAGAAGAAATGGATTGTTTGCGAGAACTGAATTTTCTGGATCATTTCCACCGGATGAAGTTGGGATTGCAACTCAAAATGTGAGCCTTCGCACTGTCCTTTGTTCTGTGATTTAAACTATATGGACCGCTTCCATTCATTATTGAAATAATTTTTGAGCTTTTGTTGTATATATGTTTATGATTTATGATCTTAACTCATCGAATTGCATTTGTGACATTGCAAATTTTGATTTGCTTATTGTGGCATGAAGTAGGGTACTGCCAATAGATGAGAGAATTAGAGAAAGTAACTTGAGATGTTCTGGACATGGGCATATGAGGCCTTTACATACCCCACCAGGATGTATGTAAAGTAGAGAATCTTTAACTCAAATTCAAAAAGGAATATGAAGACCTAAAAAAGACTTGAAAAAATAGATCATAAAAAAATGACATGTGATGTGATACTTAATTACATAGTTATTAATGGCGCAAGGCGCCACAAGGCGCGAAGCAGCGCCTAGCGCGGCGCCTGGCGCCTTAGGCGCGCGCGCCTTGCATCCCTGGAAAAAACAACACAAGACCTTGAAAATTTCTTAGTAAACCTAACCATGGAAGTAAACCTAAGTTAATCATACTAACATATAATTAACTAACAAGTTGAAGGTTAAAAACATATAAATCACACAAAATAAAGAGTAAAGACATAAACTTCAAACCATAGAAGTATGATAATAACAAACAGTAAATATCCAGCTTAATCACGAAATTAAAGACATAAATAGCAAGCTAATCATCTCCATCAACGAATTCATCAAAAGCAAACTCCTCCTCCTCCTCCTCATCATCATCATCATCATAACGTGGATCGTCCTCACGAAATTCTTCTTCCTCCACATCTTCACCTTCTAAGTTAAATTCAATTTCATCTTCATTTTCATCTTCATCTTCATCTTCATCTTCATCTCTAAGGCCGCTAAAAGATGATCCTCTCACACTCACACCCACACACTTGCCCTAAAAAGTGAATCTTGAAACCCTAGATGTGATTCACTTAAATATTAAGACTTAAGAGATAGTATTTTTTATAATTCTGATGTTATTTGACAAATAAAAAAATGTTTTTTTTATTTCAAACCCTAGATGTACGCAAGGCACGCCTTAGGCGCGCCTTTTGTCCCAAGTCGAGGTGCGAAAAGGCGCCCCTCGAGCGCCTGAAAAATCCCAACCGCTTTGGGCCTATGGCAAAGTAGATGGCTGGCTCCCCGAGTGCCTGGTGCCTTAGGTGCGCCTCGGGCGCACCTTTAATAACTATGCTTAATTATAAATGAGAACATGAGCCTAGACAAAAAACGGATAGTTAGATATGACCCGTATAGGCAAATCGCCAAATAGTGGGATAATGTCTTTTTATTTTTTTGGTGTACTTTGCGATTGCCATCTTGATATTTTGCATTTACTATTCTTTATGCTTTTATAGCTGCGAGTGCCTTTCTTTGATTTGTTTTAGATAAGTCTGTCTAATTTGGAAATAGGAGTGATGTATAGGAGTGGACTCTGTTGGTTTGTTGTTCTGTTCTTGTCATAGATTGAATCGGAGAAAGTTAGACTGTCATACCCATGTTACATAAAACTTTGAAATTATGACAAAAAAAGACTTATCATAGAGAGTTATTGAAAATTGCAACATTCCAATATCAGAACTTTGAAAAACTAATTGATGACTCTTGAAAATCTAGGGGAGAAGAGTTAGTTTGACTGTGGCATATTAATTTATGTTGACATTTGAACTTCATAAGAAAAGGTTGAGTGATCTAGAATACACAGAAAAAGAATCAGAACAGCTGATCAGTTGTATAAAAATTGACACCAGATTCTAGCAGTTCGCAGTCTGTTTCATCAGTACTGTGTAAGCTCTTTCTTATAATTACTTGAAGCTGCCTTCAGTAAGATATCATAATGAATTGTTAAATATTACAACCTCCCAATGTTATAACTTCAAAAACTAATTAATGACTCTTGAAAACAAGGGGGAAAAATCAAATTGACAGTGCCAATTAGTATGCTTCATTGTTATTTGAGGAGAAATAGAGTGATGTAAAATACGGAGGAAAAAGAGGCTTAATATCGTAATACTCAGTATTCTTTTTCCTCATGTTTTGATCAACAAATTACAATTTTTAAAATTTTAATATTTCATTTTCTAACTAAAATCATGCAGCTCATTGCATAAAAAAGCAAGAAGCTCTAATTAGTTTTGTCGTTAGGCTATGAAAGGTGACAGACTTACAATTAGATTAGATGGTTGTTAACGAGGTCATTGTATCACATAGTTCATGCAATGAAAAGTTTTCCATGAACGGATTCATTTTCGTTGGAAAATTTCTCACCTTTATCCATGTACTTAACGTTGTTCTGTTTTTATCTAAAATTAACCCAGCATTACTTAACGTTGGATTAATTTTAGATAAACAAAACAAATATTTCTCCTGTTATTTATTGAGCTTCCCTAAATGGAGCTCTAGACATCATATTTAGGGGGTGTTTGCAAACTCTACACACAACTTAAAAACACTTCTCAGAAGTTAAAGTTGCGAGGGGGCAGCTTTTAAAAAGAAAAAATGATTCTGCCCCCTCCTTAAGATTCTTGCATTTGCTGTAGGTCACTTGTAATTATGATTTTTTTCATTTTCGGAATGATGGGTAATTGAACTAGTAATAAAGCTGAAAATATTCCTAGTGCCATAATTGTCTTTAATACCAAATATAGACAATCAAGTCTTTTAATCAACTTGACAATGCAATTGTTGTGAAATCTGGAGTGTGAAGAAAGAATTGTAAATTTAAAAAAGACTCTGTTGTTTTATTTGAAGCTGGGTTCAATTGGTCATAACCATATAAAGGCCAATGGTTTCGTTCATGGATAAAACCAGTTTTCTTTCTTGTTACTATTTAAGATTTCATGTTCTAAGGGTGGGGAATGTTAAATATGTTAATTATGTTACTATATCTCTTTATTTCTTTCCTTATGCAGTTCGTTTTTTTTATTGGTAGAAAATTGAAAATGCTTATTGTTGTGAGAACTGGAACACAAGTGGGTGACTATTGTTAATGTGTCATATGGTATGAGCAAAGTATATGCTCCTCTGAGGTTATATGCTATGATGTGTCAAACTCAATATTATGTTAATTCTAACATCATTTGAACAGATACAGGATGTGAGAATTAGACTAAAATAAATAAAAACTCAACTAAACAATCAAAAGCAATAAATGAGAAATAAAGGAGTTGAAAGCCTAGGATTTTGATTTCACCATTGTCAGAAACAGAATACCCTATCTTATCAAGTATAAATTATTTTTCCAAAAATACTCGAGAATCCCTCAATTATTTATTAGCCTCTTCTAAGGTCTAGATAATCTAATTCCAATTTACAACACACTGTATCCCTATGTGAATTAATCAGTCAATAATTTATTTATTAGCCTCTTTTAAGGTCCAGGAAACCATACAAGTGATCCTATGTTGCATGCATTCATGGTATTCTACACAATGAACGAGATATGCAATACCTCCCACATCCAGAGGAGTAAGAAATTATTTAAATGTTAACCAGACATTATATAGAACAATGTCGATCACCTTTTTCTTTTTTTTTTTTCCCAAAAACCATTCATCAATTTATAGAAAATCTCCAGAACCACCTCATTAAGAGGCTACATCATAGCAGTACGAAGGAAAATTAGTTCATTAACAAAATTAATGGACAAATTTGGTTGAGGAATGATAACAGAAAAATGAAAAGTTAATATATTTGAAGATGAAATATCTTCCTTGATCATCAAGTCATTTCTTTCTTTTCCTTTCACATTTTGTCAGCTCTTTCTCACTCCTTGCTACAGAGCCAAAACTGTTCTGAAAGAGCCTTAGTTTATTTATACCCTCATCTTAATTTAGCTCAAAACTTGAAACTTATTACTGTGTTTCTTATTTTTCCTGAGATTGAGTGGCCAGCGCTTGGCTCTCCTAGATTTGCTAGATTGTCTCGAGTGCTGGGCCATCTACTTGTTTAACTTAATTTTCAAGCCTGTCTTATTATTGAGGATCTTAGTTCCTTACTGCTCCATCTAAATGCTTATTAGTTGATTTGTAGTCTTCATGTGTACTAGAATTCTTTCCTCACAGAAGAACTAGATTCCTCTGGTTGAGTCATGCCCAAATCTTGACCTAAATCATCAACTCGATTTTTGTACAGTGTGCATTATATGCTAACAAATTGCAGGATTTAAGAATGATATGTTGTGACCTTTTTTAAGAAGACAATGGAGGTGCTCGGGATTCCTTATCTGGTAATATTTCTAGGTCTGACTTTTTTTGCTTATTTATCTCCAGATGAACCAAAATGTCAAATACCACATAATCTATATGAAAAAATTGTAGGACCATCAGTTTTTGTCACCTTAGGTATGAAGTTTTGAAATCTAACAATATAAATGACTCATCAACTTTGTTTATTTTTCGAAAGTCAATTCTGTTTTATTTTTCATTTTGTCCAACGTCATTTTTTAATCAGAAATGCAAAGTCTATCATGTATTTTTTTTTTTCAATTATTGCTGCCTGCCTGCCTTTAAGATAAAGATGCCACTGATGTACTGGTATCATCCTACATGTTGGTAATGCTTATCGGTTCAAGTGCTGGAAATGAGTAGGGTTGGTCATATTATCTTATTTATGCAGAGAAAGGGACCTTCATTTTGGTTCCTAATGACGAAATAAAATGTTTACATGAAGATGAAGAAACCAAATGTAGTTTTTTAGCTAATCACTTCCTTACAATTTTATTGTCAGGATAATTACAGAAACTACCCTTGAGGTTTGACCTATTAACAAATTAACCCAATAGGCAATAGAGTTGTAAGTTACACATATCTCCCTCAGTGTTTGCTTCTACAATTTTACAAATTGCATCAGCTGAGGGGTGGGGGAGGTACTTGTAAGAAAAACATAAACCTCTGGGGAAGTGTTTGTAGTTTTAAGACATAATAGGACTTTTCTGGAACCTTTTGCTTCATTGGTTGTTCGTTTGACATTTTCTAAAAGAATTGACAGGCGTATGAATATCTTATCCTCTGTTCCGCATACAAATGTCCATATGGTTAGCTGTAGAGGTCTGGCTCATTGATTGTACTTTCTGGGCCTGCACTGTGAAGTTATACTCTTTAGGTGCCATTTGGAACAAAATAATTGATTAAATAATTGTGAGCATACAGGTGCTTGACTCATTGATTAGCGTAAATTACCGTGTGGTATATTTGTCAAAGTAGGAGAAGATGTTACAATTTTGATGAGAAATATTTTTCAAATGATCAGGATATATAGATTAATGGCGAAACGTGGGAGTTGAATTGTTAATTGTTTTTTATATGCTAAATGGAAGTTTTAGAACATCTGGAAAGAAAATAGTAAAGTAAAATGGTTGTAAAAGATTGTTCCAAAGAATTTGATGATGATGATGATTAGTTCATTAGCCTGACGTAAAATTAAAAGTTTAAGATTTTTAGGAACGCATATTAAATGTCTGAGAAAGTAAACTGGATGAACTGCATGAAGGTATCGATAATTCAAGTGAATTCTTTGTATTAACATACGAGTTTGGAAGTAGTTATGAATTGATCGTTTGGTTATTTCTTTTTCTCGGTTTCTCTCATGGAATACTTGTAAATGGTGGGTTGAACCATTCTCAGTGCATTATTTCTTCTCACGACAACATTTTCTTCCTTGAAAACAGGTAAGGATGCCCACATTCTACAAGAACTAGCAAGCTATAGCTTTCATGGAATTTACACATGCCTTGCAAATCACTCCGGACCAAACTTTCCCAACAAGAAATTTGGTATGAGGTAGGTTTAATTTTCTAGCTGTTCCATTACTTCATTGACTCAATCGCACACCATGCATTCGTATTTTTAATCGTTACTAGTTGAAATTGCAGTTTGAGGACAACTAGTTGTTATAACTGTGCATTTTAATTCAATTCCAATAAAGAAGGAACCAAGTGGACAAAGAGTAGATAGATCTATAACCTTAAATTGTTAATGACTGTTTTGTAGTGGAAAAGTATTTAGATGATGAGTCTTGGTCTTTGCATGTGTTTCCACTTGTGTTTTATCCCAAAGTCATAAAATGGCAACTTAAAAATGACCGATTCACATGTTGGTACCAAGTATATGACTCATTCTTCTTTCTTTTTTAAAAAACAGACAGAAAAATGTGTAGTTAAAATTAATGGAATCGATTAGGGTGACAATATTAAAAGACATAGTGCATCTAAATTCTAAGCGGCACACTTGATTGAGACGGAGTATAATTTGAGCATTGACGCTTTAACATTTTGGGAGGGTGGGTGTTGATTTGTGTTAAGTTATACCCCATCTCATACATGAGACCGTCTTATACGAGTTTTGTCAAATTCTAAAGTCCCCTGGAGTGTCCATATTTATTTCTGAATGTCCTTGAAGTATCTCTCTTTATTTTGAACTACACTTAAAGTAATGAAATCATTTTTAAAACTCTGTTGAAGCTTTTTTTTTTTTAATGACAAAAATTTCTACGAAGCAGGTGCACTTGAATCCATTAATACCCCCAACATAAAAATATCATGGTTTAGTAATTTAGAGAAAAATAACTCATAAAGGCTATATATTTTTTTTTAAATGTAATACTTCACATATCAAATTATATTACTTTGAAAAAGAGAGTCCACGGTTCTTATGAAAGACTTGTTCATAATTAATTTATAAATCAATTTTACTTTAATAAAAGTACATGCTTAATAAAGTCATCAATTTTTTATTTTTTATTTTTAAAAAAAACTTTCACGAAATGTTAAGAAATGATCTAGTGAAATCATCCCCTTTTAATGAGTTATGCTAAATACACATTTTTGACGTGTGAGGGGACGTAACCTCGGACCTGTGTCGCGCTCGCCACACGACAGGACTAATCTGTGTCGCGCGGCCCATGCGACACAAATATATATATATATATATATATATTTAATTTTCTCTGTGTCGCGCGGCTCATGCGACAGGCAATCTGTGTCCTTGCCCGTCCATGACAGACAGAACAAATTGTGTTATGTTAACGCGACACAATTTTTTTTTGTTTTTTTAATTTTCTTTTTTCATTAAATTAAAATTAAGTTATTTTTCATTTATTTAATTACTTGTCATTTAAACAATACGTGAGATATTAACATTTGTAATTATACATTTTGGACTATAAATGTGGTTTCAAAAAATTAGGTCGAATCACGTTTACAGCAGTTTTATTAGATACAAAATTTAATAAAAAATGTGGAATTAGGAGAAAATTAGAACTGAATTGAATTGTCTTTTCAAACTACAAATCAATTGCTTTTCCAGTTTCCACGCTTTAATGATAAAGGCGATCAACTTTTGTAGTAGTTTCAACTCATTCATTTTTACCCACCCAGAAACTGAAATTGAAATTGAAGAAGCATGAATAAGCGAAAAAGTATGTTTCATGACCAACGCCAAAAAAATCCCAGTAGGCCTTCCTTCTTCAAGGTCTTGATTCGCTACACCACTAAACTCGTAAGTTACTCCATCCACAATTGTATTCTTCAGCCCATTGATTTTCTCATTCAACCCAAGTATTGACTTATCCTTTTCACAGATAATATTGGCATGACTATCATCTGCCCAAACAGAGTTATGATATCTCTACACTAATCAGAGGGGACGTGCCGCGCGATTGACAGACAATTCACTGAATCTCCATTAATTCTGAATTTACCCTGCAATTAAATGAATATGATTTTTATTAAGATATACATATTGTTTTACAAATAAAAATACGTGTAAAATGTAAACATGATTAAATTTATTTCGAATATAGTCCACATATCAATTAATATATATATATATCAACGTTGATGTAGCCTAGCTATGCTATGCTTCCTTTATTGAAAAAGTTTTTCCTAAGCCAATAATTTAAAATCAAATTAAATAATATTTTCATATATACTGTCATTTATTAGGACCATAATATCAACTTCATTAATTCACCCACTATGCCTTCTTTCTGCAAGATGTTAATCCATGAACACCAGTTCACTGCTAAGCTTGTAAGCACTGTTTTCAAAACCGGGTTGAACCGGGAACCGGCCGGTAACCCGGTTAAAAATGCACTATATAACCGGATTTCAGGTTGAACCGGGTTGAACCGGTCAAAACCCGGTTCAACCGGAAATAACCGGTTTTTTTTTTTTTTTTAAATTAAATTATTAATTTATATTAAATATTTAAAATTTAAAATTTATATTCCTCTCACATTTTTCTCCAATACTTTCGATGTGGGATAAATGTATGAGGTGGGACAAAATTTATAAAATATGATATGAAAAGTTATAAAATATATATTTAAATTTTTGTAGGTGTATACTTATTTTGTTTTTTTAACTAAACATAGAAAACGGTTGAACCGCCGGTTGAACCGGTCCGACCGGTTGAACCGCTGACCGGTGGTCTGTCCGGTTCGATCACCGGTTTGGTTATGAAAACATTGCTTGTAAGTTTTGCATAATATATACAACATTATTTGACATATATATTTAATGCTAATTAACATACATATGTAATTCTTGTGCAGCAAATACCTCCGAATTTGTCAACAATTATGGTCAAACATTTACCCAGTCTTCAAAAATGATGACACTGAAAATTGATGATGAATCTGGAAAGGTGTGAAGTGTTGGAACTAAAAAGATAGGGGAATTCCAGTTTTTGAGCAAAGGATGGACCAAATTTGCAGAAGAAGTTGATTTGCAATGCCCCACTTTTATAATATTCAAGCTTGTTGATAAGTCTACATTTCATGTATCAATTTATGATGCAACTGCCTATTGAAAGGACTACTCATACTCTGGTTTTATTATTTTTGCTCACCTTTATTCCTATTTTCAATTCCTTTTATTATTATTTTTTATTTTGTTTATTATATTGTATATTTAACATAATTAATTAGATAACAATATGTATTTGTTTTATACTTTAATTAATTAGGGATCACAAATAATTGTTTTATTTAAAAATATGTGTTCAAATAATATTAAGCACATCATTTTAATACAGTCTTAATTAATACTTAATAAACATACATGAAATTTTAATGTATTTTTTCAAATTTAAGCACGGTCTCTTTTTTATCTGTGACCCTACAGGACTGTCAATATATAATTGGGGGTTTCTCCATCCTTGAAGAAAAAATTAAAATATGTCAACAGTAAAATATTTAATAAGAGATAAAAAAATTTAATTCTAATTAAATATCAGGAGCAATTTAGTACAAATAAATATTTCATCAAACATTTAAATAAAAAAATCTAAATAAATTTACTATTGATTGTTATTGTCGCCATCTGGGTTGTTGGGCTGGTTTTGGTGATAGTATGGATATGGGTAGTCGTTCCACCAACCAAGTTGTATTGGTTGGGTGAATTGTTCAGGAGGATATGCTTGTTGTGGTCCCCAATATCCAGGATTGGGCAAGATTGCGGTACCAGTATGTTGGACAATTACGTCAAGTCCAGTATTGACATAATTTGGACATTGTGGATCCTGACTAACTTGCTGGAACAACAGATTCATGTTTTACATCACGTGTCGCAATCTATTTTGCGCTGAACTATGCATGGGATAGACGTGCACGTTGTTTTCGCCGTGTTCAGGGTTGTGCACTCTTAGATGTGTTATTCTTGCATACCATGCAGCATAATCCGGCATAGTACGATCCTGAACTAGAGCTTTGAGACCCAGGTACCCGAGTAGGTAACTGTGATTGCCCATCTCGTTCCAATATGAGACCGTAGGCCAATACACCTTCTTGTAGCCCTTTGCCGCGACACCCAAATTTGAACGAGTACGATCGAAGTCGATCGGTGATGGGGGTATGCTCTGAACTCTCCCAAATTGACGTGCAACCCTTTTAGGCATATACCCTTCGGCGTAGTCCAGAAATTGAATGCAACCGTGGAACAACGATGGGGCAGGGATTGATGCAGGAAGGCCGAACGGAGTCCAATTGACCTATAATGTATGAAAAATAATTTTATAAGACATTTTATTACTTAAATTATAAATGACGTATTTGTATTAAGATGTCACTTGAGAATGAGAAACATACATGACTTGATGGGTAATTATCCAATAGCTTGCGATAATGTACAAGATCCTCTTTCTTCCGATTGAATCTTTGAGAGGCGTTCCATCGCAATGCTACTGGGGTACCAGGGACATATTGAGTAGCGTCGGTGCGTTTGCGCAACTCAGTGAAGTACTCGTATATCCAGCACTGAAAAATTGTAATGAGTTTAAGTTATTATATGTAACAATATATTGATAACAGTGTATTGAATATCATTGAAAATATTATTGAAATGTAATTTTGACCTCAAGTAATGTCAAGCAACCCGAAATTCCTGCCGTGTTACGTCTGGATGCTGCCCCTAGCTGGTGATATAAATACGTCAATGTGGCGGCTCCCCATGCATAGTTAGGGACTTCAGCATCGAGATCACCCAACACCTCTAGATAATGCTTGGGGACAGAATCGCGCGTTTTATCAGGAAATAGTGTCGACCCCATCAAGTACCATAGGTAACCTCGAGCAATAGAGACATCGCTCAGGTGGTTATCCTTTGACACTCATCTCGTATGTTGTCAAGGATGGCACTACTTTGGTTTTGTCCCCTAGAGCCGCATACATTCATCAAATCATAGTCATACAACTTTCGTCGCCAATGACGGGGAGGCCATTTATGTTCAACCCTACATTGGAAAAAATTATTTTTATTATTAGTAAAATGAATTGATAAAAAATTTAAAATTTGATTTTTTAAAAATTAGTTTTAGGGTTCAATTTACCAAGGATAACATGTAAGTCGTGGAGTGTGATCGTCATCTCCCCGAACGGCATATGAAAAGTGTTCGTCTCAGGGTGCCACCGTTCGACGAATGTTGTAATGAGGGGCATGTTGTTGGTTTGAAACATCATTCGCCCCATATCCTCCAATCCAGACATTCTAATGAGGGTGAAGGAATGATCGTCATGATGGAATGAATTCAATGACCAATCCTCAAGAGTTCTAATTCGAGTCTGGCCATCGAGGATCTTACGAAACGTCTACATATTTTTTCATAAAAATGAACTCGTTAATTTACATATCGTAACCGTTTGAAATAATAATTAAAAAAAACATGTATTTTACTTACAGAATCATCCCATATTTTTTTTGCTCTGTGTGCCTTGAAAGCACACAACACACTTGGATCTAAAGGTCCTCCATGCATGGATGTCGTCGTCAACCAATCACTATGTGGCGAAGACTAGGATGAGGCTTTTGTTGCGTGCGGAGCACTTTCGTATTCAACCTCATCCTGGTGGCCTGAGTGATGAGATGTAGATGGGCCATGGTGAGTTGAGTGATGAGATGTAGACGGACCCTGGTGAGTGGAGTGAATGGAGTGATAAGACGTAGACAGGACCATGTTAAGGGAATGATAAGATGCAGCCGCATCCGGAAGAGGGTCGGAGGCCATGACCATATGTGTTGATGGTGAAAATGAGGGGAATTCAATTGGGGAGCAATTGTGCAAATCATTGAAACTGATATCATTAGATGTACTCAATGGAGCATACTGCATCGAACAGATTGCTCGACATTAGGTTGGAAAGGAGGGGTGTTTAGATCGAACAATGTATTCCACTGAAAGTTTTGTAATTCGAGTTGTTCAGATTCAGTTGCATGCGCACATCGTTCAGCTAGAACACATCGATTGCATACTCTACATAGTGCGGAGCAATCGGGGCAGAAGCGGCGCGACATAGTGAACTAAGAAAAAACATATGAAATTATATATTTTAAATCAAGTAATACATCAATTGAAGCAACACCTTACAACATTTCAACTAATACCTTATAGCATACAAACTACTACCTTACAACATACAAACTAATACCTTACATCATACAAACTAATACTTAACTCAATCAATTTATTATTCCATCATAATATATAAATATTATTTTTATTATTTAAAATGACATGATATAGTTAAGTGATACTATATGTATATATTATTCCATCATAATATATATATATATATATATATATATATATATATATTGTAAATATATAATATTTTATAACAATATTTATGCATAATTCTCCTATTAATTTTGAATTTATTTATTTATTGTGCAAATAATTCAAAATTGATTCATACATTTTCACATGATTATAATAATTCAATCTAGCATACATATTAATATAATTATAATAAATTCATTCAAAATTAAATTATAAAATAAATAATAAAATTATATAATCCATTTCATACAAACTATAAATTAAAAAATCGAAACATAATAAAATTTATAATCCATATAATTATATAATCGAAACATAATAAAATTTATAATTCATATAATTTTTTTTATACAAACTTTTACATTTTTTATTTATTTATTTAAAAAAATTGAAAAAAAAGTTACAAATATATGCATACTTCTCCTATTAATTTTGAATTGATTTATTAATTATGCAATAAATTCAATCTAGCATACATTTTAATAAGGGTGATGATGTAGGTGATAATTATTTGCATATTAATATTTTTTTTTCAAATTTTAAAGTATAGTTCCCGTGAATTATTGTAAAGTACCCTGCTTTTTACAAATGGAGTGTAATCGTAGTATTTTTTGGTATACCATTATGTAAGTAAAATGAGACCTATATTAATAATCGTAAGTTGCATTATAATTTAATTAAATTCAATTAATTAAAATATACACACACAAGCAAATCAAATTACGATTAATTACTACTTTACAACAATTCAAGGTACACTTTACAACATATAGACTACCAATTTACAGCATACAAAATGTTATTATACATCAATTCAACTAATACATTATAATAAAAAATAAAATATACCAAACAACCGAGAAAAGAAAACACACCTTGAAGGTGGCGACGTCGGGCGGCGTCAAGTATGCGGTATCCTGGCTAATACTTCGACTGTTAAACAATAAAAAAATTATTATGTGTCGAAAAATAAAACAAATAAGAATAAAAAAGCAAAAAAAAAATAAAAAAAAATATATATATATATATAACAACGGCCGGCGGTGGTCGGTCGGCGGGAGGCGGTGGTCGGCGTGTTGGGGTTATACTGGAAAGTTTGCTTTTACTTTGTATAACCAAACTGAATTTATGTCTAATTTACTGAAATAAATTATTTATCACTGATGCTTTAAATATCATTGAATGTTACATATATTTACTGCATAATTGTTCAATAAACAATACGTGTTACATTGTAGTTAATTTAGTGATACCAGATCACAGAAGATTAAATTAGCAGTCCCTTGTAACTAAAAGTACGATGTTCACGGCCTAGATGGAAGTGAACAATCCATCGTGAAAGGGTGAAGTGTAAGGCTCAGATTGACTTGTCTTGACCACGAGATTACACTAGTGTATGACTGATGCACTGAATAGGACCTACAGGAGGATAAATTCTTCAGCACTGAATTAGGAAGAATTAGACCTCAGTGGTTCGTTATTTCTCAATCTTCGTCCCTTAAATAGGATCGTGTGTGGTTAGTAACTATTGCTTTGAGTTATAACGGGTAGAGAATCAATGAGATTCAATACTTTATATCTTGGGCAATATTACTGGTCAGATGCGATTGCTAAGATTTAATACGAAGAATCGTGTGCGAGTACGCTTATTTGATTTGCCCCCTTGGGAGGTTCATAAGATTTATCATACCAAATCTTGCAAGTTAAATTAGTTTCCGGCATGGATAATAATGTTGAACTGTTCCTTGACCAAGGACAAAAGATATTAATTAAAGGAAATCTATTTCAGTGGCTTGAATTAATTAATGGGTTGGATAATCTTAAACACGGGAAATAATAACCGGGAGACATATTAACAGTAATATGGGTTAAGATGGATAGTGCAATATTAATTATGTAGTGGGATTAATTAATATTTATGGGCTTAAATAATATTGTGGCTCAATATTAGATATTCAAAGTCCATTAGAAGATTCAATCTTAATTCTCCTAAAGGCCCCTCAAGTAGCTCAAAGAAAAAGTTAAATAACTGAAAAAGATGTTTAAAATAAAATAAATTATTGTTGCCTATTTTTCCTATTTTTCGAAAATAGATAAATAAAAGAGGGAGAAAGATTTTCTTTGAATTTTGTTATGGAATGAGGATAAGTATTCTTGGAATACAAGTTTATCTCATTAAATTCAAGAAATCTCCCACTTGGCTATTTATCTTGAAACTTTAAAAAATAATGAAAAAATAAGGAAGGAAAGATTTTCTTGATTTTCTTGAAAAGATATTATGGAAGATATGTATTCTTGGAATACAAGAATATCTCATAGATTCAAGAAGATCCCAATCTAGGAAATCTTGGCCTTATTTTTTCGAAAATTCCATAACAGGAGGAGGTGGGATATTTGTGGAATATTTTAAATATGGAGAAAAGAATATATTGGATATATTCAAGATTTCTTGGAGACCAAGAAAAAGATTTTCCCATCTTATTTACACACACAATTTTCGACCACCACCCTCTCTATAAATAGGGGATGAATTTTTCATCCCCAAGGGCAATTTCCATGTGTTGGAAAAATTAGAAATCCACAAAGGTGGTGCAACATAATTTTATTTTTCCTTTTGTTAACTTGTTCGCGAGTTTCTACCACCTGATTGTTGAACAAGGATAAGGGAATACTTGAGAAGGCTTTTTGGTGTGTTCATGTGAACGGGATCCATCTTCTCAACGGTTGTCACTCCGAGAGGTTAGTTCACATAAACCCGTAGTAATTCCGCATGCGTAGGATTTATGTGAACTGTTTATATGCATGATTGGTTGTTGAATTATTATTTGAATTAATATAGGATTAATTCATGCTAGTAATAATTGTTATAATTAAATTTGTATTTAAATATTCATCCCGAATAGATCCGGACAATTAATTCCCCAACACGACGTTGGAAGGTGGCTTCTGCACTTGCAAGACAAAAGATAATGGGAGTGTGAAGTTTGAAAATATTTGAGTGGGAGGTTATGGTTATATTGGAGGAGATATTGGTGTATTTATGGTGGAGATATTAGAGCCGGAACGAGTGTATTTATGGTGGAGATATTAGAGCCGGAACATAATATGAACATTAAAAAAAAAAAAAAAAGTTGTCAGGTCGCATGCGACGGGCGCGACAGAGGATATCTCAGGTCGTCGCGTGCAAAGCGATAACAAAGTTTTTCAGACTCCGTGTTGCGCGCTTCAAACTCCGTGTTGCGCGCCTTGTCAGTTTCTTTTGACTACACTTTTCAGACTTTTGACTCTACTTTAATTTGAATTATTTGACCGAAAATTTAATACTGTTAGGGTATGATTGGTATGTTGGAATAGATAGGGAATTGAAACTAATACTTTTATAAATATGAAACTAATACTGTTATAAACATGAAACTAATACTTTTATAAACATGAAACTAATACTTTATAAATATGAAACTAATACTTTTATATTCATTAACTAATACTTTTATAAACATGAAACTAATACTTTTATAAATATGAAACTAATACTTTTATATTCATTAACTAATACTTTTATAAACATGAAACTAATACTTTATAAATATTAAACTACCAAATTTTATATTCATTCGCTAATACTTTTATATGAATGAATTAATACTTTATAATTATGGAACCAATACTTTAAAATCAAATTAACTAATACTTAAAAAATTAAACGATCTCAATAAAATTACTTAAATTTACTAATATTAGCATGAAAATTAAACAATTTCAACAAAATACAACGACAAAAATATCCATAACACTTCAAGACTTCGTGTCCTAATCCGTTTCATACGACTCGTCACTTTCTTCTTCACTCTTTTCGTCCCGATGGGGAGGGTAGTCTAGTTTATCATCAGTACTGTCTTCACCGGGAACTTCCCCCGGATGCACCCATGGAGTAGCTGGGAGGTATTCATGGCCATAATCTTGTGCACTCCAATGGCTGAACAATAAACTAAATGATAGAAATAGTGGGTCTCCATGATGTTGGAGAATGATTTGGACAGATCTATTCGGGGTGAATATTTAAATACAAATTTAATTCTTTAATTATTACTAGCATGAATTAATCCTATATTAATTCAAATAATAATTGCAACAACATATCATGCATATAAAAAGCCACGTAAAACCTACGCATGCGGAATCTACGGGTTTACGTGAATGTACCTCTCGGGATGACAGTGAATTCGGTTGGACGGACTAACCAAAAGGACTTCACAAGTATTCCCTTAGCCCTTGCTCGACAATCCGGTGGAAGGATACTCGCGAACAATTAACAAAAGGAAAAAATAAACTTTGTTGCACCACTTATGTGGATTTGCTAATATTTCCAGCACATGGAAAAGTATTTAGGAATGAACTAATCATCCCCTATTTATAGGAGAGGTGGGGTCGAAATTTTTAGTGAAATATCAATGTGGGAAAAGACTTTTCTTGGTCACCAAGAAATCTTGAATATATCCCTTATATTCTTTTTCCCATAATTAAAATATTCCACAAAATCCCACCTCCTCTAATTATGGATTTTTCGAAAATTAATGTGCAAGAATCCAAGATTTGGATCTTCTTGAATTTATGAGATATTCTTGTATTTAAGGGACGAAGGTTAAGAAACAACGAACCACTGAGGTCTAATTCTTCCTTGTTCGCCTCAAGAATTTATCCTCCTCAGAGGTCCTATTCAAGATCATCATGCACTAGTGTAATCTCTTGGTCAAGACAAACCAATCGAGAGCCTTACACCTCAACCTTTCGCGATGGTTGTTCATTTCCATCTAGGTCGTGAATGGCGCGTTTTTTTAGTTACAAAGGACGCATTAATTTAATCTTACGTGATCTGGTATCACTAAATTAACTCTGATGTAACACGCATTTAATTATTGAACAGATTATGCAAGAAATATATGTAACATTCAATCATATTTAAAGCATCGATTGATAAACAGATTTATTTCATAAATAAGTCCGAAAATTTAGTTTCGATTATACAAAGTAAAAAGCATACTTTTCAAAGATAATCCCAACAATCTCCCACTTATACTCAAAGTCCGCTTTTAAGTATACTACAACATGTCTCGAGTAGTCCGTGACATCTAATGTCACCTACACGAACCTAATAATTTCTCCCACTTATACTCAAAGCAGTTGGCAACGGTCTTGACACCCATTCCACTCACATGTCTCTCGAATGTATTCAGAGGCGACGCTTTGTGAATGGATCTCGCTAGGTCGTCCCCTCGACGCTATCTTTGCCACATCTATATCTCCTCTCTTAACGATTTCTCGTATAAGATGTCTTTTCCTTTAATGTGTTTGTTTGACTCGTGGACTCTTGGTTCTCTTGAATTTGCAATCGCTCTCCTAGCAGATATTGCTAGACAAATTGTAACACCATCCAAGTCCACTAAGAAGATCTAGAGCCCAATCGGTTCTTTTCATCGCTTCTGTGCGACTACTTACCCAACTTCCATGGTTGAGTCAGTGATGCATATCTGCTTCACACTCGTCCATTGGATGGCTACACTTCCCAAATGGAAACACACTAACTGAGGCAGATAATTTTAGGAATCTAAATTTGATTGGAAATCCGAGTCCGTGTAGCCGATGGGGATTGGAGTACCTGACTGATAAATCAACATTATATCCCGAGTTCTTTTCAGACACTTCAGAATGTTTTTAACTGTCGTCCAATGCACTTTCCCTGGGTTACTTTGATATCTTGCTACCATGCCTATGGCAAAAATAGATATCCGGTCTCGTACACAGCATTGCATACATAAGGTTTCCTACAGCCGAAGCACAGGGAATGCCTTTCATGTCATCTATCTTCTCTTGCGTCTTAGGGGACATTTTCTTGGATAGATGGATTCCAAGTCTGAAAGGTACGAGTCCTTTCTTGGAATCATGCATGCTGAAGCGTTTCAAGACAGTGTCTATGTATGAAACTTGCGATAACCCAAAAATCTTTTTCTTGCAATCTCGAGTGATCTTGATCCCAAGGATGTGTCCGGTTTTCCCTAAGTCTTTCATATCAAACTGTTTTGAAAGCCATGCCCTTACGTCTGATAACACCTTCACATCGTTCCCGATGATCACAATGTTATCTACGTATAGTACTAAGAATACCAATGCAGTTCCGATACGCTTCTTATACACACAACTTTAAAACTCATTTTTATCAAACCCATAAGACTTTATTACATGATCAAAACTTTGGTTCCAAGCTCTGGATGCCTATTTGAGTCCGTAAATGGACCTCTTGAGCTTACAAACTTGGTGTTCTTGGCCTGTTTTAATGAAGCCTTGGGGTTGTTGCATATGGATCTCTTTATCAAGACTTCCGTTAAGGAAAGCTGTCTTGACATCCATTAGCCAGATTTCAAAGTTGAAAATGCGCAGCAATCGATAAGAGAATACGGATGGACTTAAGCATGGCTACGGGCGAAAAAGTTTCCTCATAATCGATCCCTTTCTTTCTGAGTATAACCTTTCGCCATTAGTCTTGCTTTAAAAGTTTCAACCTTCACGTCCAGTCCTCTTCTCCTCTTATATGCCCACTTGCATCTAATGGGTTTGACCCCATTAAGCGGTTCGACTAGCTCCCACACTCTATTATGAAACATAGAACCCATTTCGGCTTTCATTGCTGTTTGCCAAGAATCTGCATCCTTATCTTGGAGTGCCTCGTCATATGTCCATGGGTCTGATTCCCGGAATCAAGTCCAAGGACTCTCCTATTCCCATGAATCTCTCGGGCTGTCTAACAATCCTCCCACTATGACGAGACTCTCGTTTGAAAAACGATCGTTTGGTGTATCATCTAATCTGATTTAAGACCGAGGTTTGCCCTCCAAGCTCATTTAAGGTAATCTCACTTACGGTTTTCTTTGGTTCATATAGTTTTCTTCCCAAAAATCTAAAGTGGGTGCGGATGTCCACCTTTTGATCTTCGGGACTATAGAACATACACCCTTTTGTTCCCTCGGGGTATCCTACAAAACGAATTCTTTAATTTCGATTGAGGATCCAATTTACCGGTTTCCTTGTCCAACACGTAGGCCGGACACCCCAAAGTTTTCATGTGTCTTATACTAGGCTTGCGCCCGGTCCACAATTCTTTGGGGTTTTGGGAACTGATTTGGATAGCACCAAGTTCAGAATGTAAGTCATTTTTTTTTCAAGGTATGACCCGGAAGCGACTCGGGAAGATCTGCATAACTCATCATTGATCTAACCATTTCCAAAAGAATTATGTTACTTCGCTCTGCAACCCCATTTTGTTGAAGGGTTCCGGGTGCAGTGAGCTGGGATACAATCCCTTCATCAGATAAGTAGTTCAAAAACTCATTGCTGAGGTATTCGCCTCCACGATCAGATCGTAGAGACTTGATACATTTTTCCTTGAATTCTTAGAATTTCTCAAAGGCCTCAGATCCATGCTTCATAAGGAAAATGTACCTTGAGTAATCATCAATAAAAGTGCTCATAACCTCCTCTTGCTTTGGTTGACATTGAACTACACACATCTTTGTAAACGATCTCTAACACTTCTTTAGCCCTATTCCCCTTGGCTCCAAATGCCCTCTCGGTCATATTACTCTCCAAACATGATTCGCAGGTTGGAATCGGTTCAACTTGGAGAAGCCCTAGTGAACCGTCTCTCACCAACCTTTGGATCCTCTTTGGATTTATATGACCCAATCTTAGATGCCAAAGAAGTGTCTCGTTCACGTCTGATGAACGTTTTTTTTTTCTTGGAAACAGTTGATGTGTTATAGGATACATTTCGTGAGTGGTGTGCACAGTTAATTGTATAGAGATCATTCAACAACGTTCCATGACAGATAAATTTATCAAAAGAAAAATGGTAACAACTTTATTAAAAAGTAACCAAATATCCATCATAAAAGTTTAGAAACTGAAAACGAATTCTTTCTAAAATCCGGAACGTAAAGAATATCTCAAAAATTAAAACATCTGTCTTCAAAAGACAGGTGCACTTCTCCCACTGCTTCAGCTGCCACTCTAGTAGCATCGCCCAGTGTGATGAGGACCTCACTCCCACTAAGTTTGCCGGGTCCGCTTGAACCCTCATGAATGTGAAACAAACATGATTAGTGGATCCCGTATCCACCACCCACAAAATGGGAGGCATACGCCGCTAAACAAGTTTCAACAACTAGTGCGTGAGAATTACCTTTCTTTCCATCCCTCTTAGGTCTGGAACAGGCTGACCTCCAATGTCCTTTCTCACCGCAGTTGAAGCACTTCCCCTTAGCTGGCTTGTTCACTCCACCACCCTTCTTCACCTTATCTTTGCCATTGGCAACACTTGAGTTCACTTGCTTGTGGCCTTTGTTCCTTTTCTTGTTCTTACCACCCCTTGGTCTAGAAGAATAAGAAGGTCTGTTTGCCACCAAGGCTTGGCTTTTCTGCCCCAATATCGCCTCTGCCGAGACTAAAGCTTGCAAAGATCGGGCATCGAGAACTTCGATTATTCATCCGGTAGTTCAACTGAATTGTTCAAAGCTTTTTCAAAAAAGAATGGAGCACGAAATCGATTTGGGTCTCGATATCGTATTGCCGCCAAGTACCTCAAGTTTATTAAGGTGAGCCATCATCGGGAGAACGTGCTCCCTTACGGGCGTTCCTCCACCATTTTCATAGAGAGCAAGTCCTCATGGTGATCCGACGAGCCACACGGTTACGATGTTGAAACATCGCTTTTAAGACTAGTCATGATTCCCTTGCAGCTATCTCAACGTTCTGGTGTTGGTGTTGCAACACATCTGACATAGAAGCCAAGATGGTACACTTTGCCATTTCGTTAGACCGCTCCCAGTCGGCATACTCTTTCTTAACCATTTTAGTGGACTCATATGATGGTTTATCCGGTTTAGGTGTGGTCAGAACCCAGTTATGGCTTTGTGCAGTGAGGACAATAGTGAGTTTTCGATTCCAATCAACAAAATTTTCTCCAGTGAGCAAATTGTCTTTCAGTATTGAATAGTGGATTAAAAGGTTGTGACATGATGAACTGAAATAAATAATAATATGCATAAGCACAAAAATATTACAAGGTTTGATCACATGCATCATATTAAAATCTCAAAAAAATATGAACATGCATCAGCCAACATCTCAAAACAGTTTAAATAAGCCACGTTGGGTGGGTCATTATTTAAACACATTCAAGCGGGTTACAAACAAGAATAGTTACAAACCCTTAATATCCAGATTAATAGTTGGCTCCCACTTGACCAATATAAAATTGACAGGGACTTCGGAGAAGTATATGCATATCAATTTTATACCTAAGTAATAACCATGATTAAATACAGGATTATTATTTTGCTTTGATCGAGCCTCGTTGGGAGGGTCATCGTCGCCACTAGTATTAACCCACAATCATCCGTTTGGAATTCATTCATGTGAAACCTATCTTTTGACCGTCCCGTTGGGGGAATTTCTCCAAAAGAATTCCCAAATAAATAAATCATGGAGGTCAAAATTAACTCAATTTTATTATCCGGAATAAAATTGTCAATTAATTATTTAAACATACTTAGAAATTTTGAAGTTGAGATTTTTCCATTTGGCAACCCTCATGCAAACACATTTAAACAAATTAAATAAAGCATAAGATATCACAAATAAATCAAGCAAAACAGAAAAAAAAACATATTGGGCACAAATTATCCAATTGTCATGGTTTGATTTTTCTTGGCTTGATTTTGAAGAAACACGTCTCGAATTTCTCCCACTCGTTCGTCTCGAAAAATACTTGTCTCGCAAACGCCACGCCGGTTTCGCGGCCGGGATGCACGATCAAGATCCCGCCGCCATTTCGCCTAGAACGACCTTGGCGACCAGACCGCCGCCCGGCGGCTCGCCCGCCGATGCCTCAAGACGCCTCGGCGGCGTCGGCGGGCTCGGCGGCGACACAGATCCATGCGCAGCTCGCCCGTACTCCGCCTCGCCCGCGACCTCGGCGGCGCCAGCGTATCCGCAGCGGCACAAGATGCCGCGCACCATGACATCCGCCCGTCCGGCCCGGCTGCTCGAGCGCGCGCCCGCCCCGCCCTTCTTCTTCTTGGCGCGGCTGCCTGGCGCCTTCGCCCATGCTTACAAATGTGGCGCCGCTACCGCCGCTACACATGGTTCTGGATTTCGTCCTTTAATTCTTCGTCTCTTCGTTCCCGATCCGGTTACAATTTATTTACAAAAAATAAATAAACCTAGATCTAGACTAGTCTATTACATTGATCAAATCAAATAAATCCTTGTCTACTCGTGGATTTTCTCACGAGGCAAAACAAATCCAAACGAATCGAATAAAAAAAAACCACAGTTTATATGCATGCAAAAATAAACATTAAAATCCATGACAATTGGATACCTGCAAAACAGATCTAACAGTTCTACTATACAATTTCAAATTTAATGTCCGCAAATTAAATTACAATTTAAAAAATTCAGAGCCCGAAACCGTGGCTCTGATACCAGTTGTTGGGGAATGATTTGCACAGATCTATTCGGGGTGAATATTTAAATACAAATTTAATTATTTAATTATTACTAGCATGAATTAATCCTATATTAATTCAAATAATAATTGCAACAACATATCATGCATATAAAAAGCCACGTAAAACCTACGCATGCGGAATCTACGGGTTTAGTGAACGTACCTCTCGGGATGGCAGTGAATTCGGTTGGACGGACTAACCAAAAGGACTACCCAAGTATTCCCTTAGCCCTTGCTCGACAATCCGGTGGAAGGATACTCGCGAACAATTAACAAAAGGAAAAAATAAACTTTGTTGCACCACTTATGTGGATTTGCTAATATTTCCAGCACATGGAAAAGTACTTAGGAATGAACTAATCATCCCCTATTTATAGGAGAGGTGGGGTCGAAATTTTTAGTGAAATATCAATGTGGGAAAAGACTTTTCTTGGTCACCAAGAAATCTTGAATATATCCCTTATATTCTTTTTCCCATAATTAAAATATTCCACAAAAATCCCACCTCCTCTAATTATGGATTTTTCGAAAATTAATGTGCAAGAATCCAAGATTTGGATCTTCTTGAATTTATGAGATATTCTTGTATTTCAAGAAATACATATCTTCCATAATATCTTTTCAAGAAAATCAAGAAAATCTTTCTTGCTCATCATATTTTCTATTTTTTCGAAAATTACTATATAGATAAGCTAGTGGGAGATTTCTTGAATTTAATGAGATAATCTTGTATTCCAAGAATACATATCTTCATTCCATAACAAAATTCAAAGAAAATCTTTCTCCCAACATATCTATAAATTTCGAAATTTTGGTTGGAAAATTAAGCAACAATATTTATTTTATTTTAATCACATTTTTCAGTTATTGGACTATTTGTTGGGCTACTCAGGGGGCCTTTAGGAGAATTAAGATTGGACCTTCTAATGGATCTTGAATATCTAATATTGAGCCACAATATAATTCAAGCCCATAAATATTAATTAATCCCACTACATAAATAATATTGCACCATCCATCTTAACCCATATTACAGTCAATATGGCTCCCGGTCATTATTTCTCGTGTTTAAGATTATCTAGCCCATCAATTAATTTAAGCCACTGAAATAGCTTTCCGTTAATTAATATCTTTTGTCCTTGGTCGAGGAACGGTTCAACATTATTATCCATACCTAAACTAATTCCACTTGCAAGATTTGGTATGATAAAACTTATGAACCTCCCAAGGGGGCAACAAATCAAGCAAGCGTTTTGCACACGATTCTTCGTATTAAATCTTAGCAATCACATGTGACCAATAATATTGCCCAAGATAAAAAGTATTGAATCTCTCTGATTCGCTACCCATGATAAGTCAAAGCAATAGTTACCAATCCCACGTGATCCTATTTAAGGGACGAAGGTTAAGAAACAACGAACCATCGAGGTCTAATTCTTCCTTGTTCGATTCTCAAGAATTTATCCTCCTCAGAGGTCCTATTCAAAGTAGATCGGTCATGCACTAGTGTAATCTCTTGGTCAAGACAAACCAATCGAGCCTTACACCTCAACCTTTCGCGATGGTTGTTCATTTCCATCTAGGTCGTGAATAGCGTAATTTTTAGTTACAAGGGATTATTAATTTAATCTTTCGTGATCGGTATCACTAAATTAAATACTGATGTAACACGCATTTAATTATTGAACAATTATGCAGTAAATATATGTAACATTCAATCATATTTAAAGCATCAGTGATAAACAATTTATTTCAGTAAATAAGTCTGAAAATTCAGTTTCGATTATACAAAGTAAAAAACATACTTTTCAGTATAATCCCAACACATGAGTCATATACATAGCCGACATCGAGTTTTTCTACACATATTAGCATACCAATTTTTTAAAACACGAGAAAGGAAGCAAAAATAGAGTACAATTTCCAACTATTAGTATTACCTCGATCAAACTTGTCCATACGTCCGGGTGTGCACGTATGAGGTTGGTCTATCTATCCCAAACTACAGTACGAAGACTGATGATGTATTTGAAAAGTCTCCAACGTCGACGCAATTTTCGAACTCTGATTTGAACATCGTTTGGGTGGAAATTATAATCAAAACTAATATTTATGTGTCGTGTAGCGCCAACTATTGAAAGCATATTATCATTTTTCCAAAACCAACGACCCTCTCTATTTTCTTTTACAAGAAACTCAGTTATCTCTTTAGTCCACTCTTCTCCATAAAAAAGCGAATCTTGTTCATTCATATTTGAATCAGCTAATATGTGCAATTGTGGCTAAATTATTTTTAATTGTGAATCCTGAGACTCTATTATATAGGTAGAGAACAGAGCAATAATAACATCGCGACAAAATATAATAAAGTGAGCACGTTGGTGTTGTTAAATCAGTTCAGGACGACAAGAGGTAGGTTGTCGCGCGTGAGGCGCGTGTCGCGCAGCTCGCGCGACATGCATTTTTGTGTCGCGCCGCCCATGCGACAGGGCAGCCTGTGTCGCGCCGCCCATGCGACAGGGCAGTCTGTGTCGCGTGACTCATGCGACAGTGCCACGTGTCGCACGCCAGGCGTGACACGCCAGGCCACGTCAGCCACATGCTGAATTTCCATCCGTGTCGGACTTTTTTCGCTGCGTGCTCGTTTCTAAACTTTATCAGTACTGAACTACTGATTTTAACTTTGAATTTTTTGACGGACCCCTTTCATGCAGGTTTTCATGCTTCTTATAAATTTCAAATGCGTGATCATGGGGAGGGTTTATTTTTTCAATACTACTTTACAGCAAAGACCTTATTATAAATTTCACCTTCTTATAAAGTTCGTCTGCTTCAGCACAATTCTTCACACAATTTATACATTCTACTTCAGCACATTCTCCTACATTTCTTTAGTATTCATTATCACCTTATACCTCCATATTTTTATAATATTACATAAGCTGAGTTCTTATTATGATGCTGATTATGTGTCCGAAGATGTCACTGCTGATTTTATTACTCCTAGTGATGGGTTAATAGGAAAAGATTTTGTTTTTTTTTTGTTAAGAGTGTTGCTGGTATGAGAAACATCACATTGTCCATTCGTAATTCTAATGCAACAACGGTAAGGTATATATGTAGTGAAGGCGGCACCTATAGACCTAGAAAAACCACGAATGAGCGAAATACCAAAACCGCAAAAAATTCCTGTCCTTTTTGTTTAGTTGCTTGGCTTTCTGATCCCGACCGTTATATGTGGCAAATTAGTGTTTTGGAGGGAACACACAATCATCTTCCAGAATTGATCAAATAACCCCCGAACAGTACAAACATGTACAACTGCTAGATTCAATGAATGTCAGTTCGAGCAACATTTTGGGATATTTAAAGACCATCGATTCCAACAATAGTACGGACTCAAAGAGAATGTACAATGCACAGCAAAAGATATGGAGAGAAAGCCGTGAGGAGCTTACCTCAATACAAAACTTCATACACCTACTGCGAAAGATGAATTACAGGTATAAATACTAGAAAATTTTTTAAGATTGTTATTGGTTAACTTCATACACCTATATGCATTATAAATACACTACTCGTTGAATACTTGCTCAAAATTGAAAATGAAACTATATCTATGATATTCTATGAGGATCTATGCTATCTATGGAAGCAAAATTGAAAAACAGGAAAAAGTATTAGTTGCAGCTCTAAACAGTATCACTTTCTATCATCCCCTTTTCTCCCTATTGCTGCTCCTCCCAGAAAAAATGAAGCTGGAGCTTTTTATATGCTTTTTGAATCCTCTGGCACGTGTCCCTAGGTCAGAAATGGGACCTCATATATTTTTGGCTTGCTCGACTCGAGTAGGCATGCACGACTCGAGCAAGTGTTGCTCGACTCGAGCAATGTTGCTCGATCAGAATTGGGTTGAGCAACTCAAAACTTCGGATTTTCGCTCCATTGCTCGACCAATGGAAGGTCGAGCACTGTTGCTCGACTTGAGCAAGTCCCAATTGACATTTTCTTCAAAATCGTGTTTCAACCAACCCGACTTGGGTATTGCACGACCCGAGCAAGTGCTTTTTCCCATCTACTTCACAAAACCTTCGTTTTTGACTCGATTCCTGCACAAGAAACCAAACAAGCTCTTTCTCCACATTTAGGCACAATTAAGTGAGATTAGTACAATAGAAGCATGAAATTAGGTCAAGAGTGAGCAAGAATAGCACAAAATCTCAAGCAAAATCACCACTAATCAGTAACACTATTCTAATTTATATATTATGCAACATTTATGTAACACTTTATTAATATGTAACACTTGAATGTAACACTTTTAAATAGGTAACACTTCTTAGGTAACACTATTATATAGGTTACACTTCTGAAGTAACACTTTTACATAGGTAACACTTTTAAGCAACACTTTAGTAAATGTAATATTTTTAAGTAACACTTCTAAATATGTAACATATGGAGTATTTTAGTAACACTTTGTAATAACTATTTAAATAAATAAACATATAAACATATTTTATTTATAATATAGAATATATAATATATAATAAATAAAGTCGATATTTATTATGTGCATTACATTTGTTATATATATCTTATATAGAATAACTTATTATATTATTTATTATTTTAGTAAATAATATATAATTTTTTATAAATATATTTTATAATATACTTTCATATATACTTTAAATGTATTTCATAATATAATATCTATACTTGTTATATGCGTAAAAAGATATATAATTTATATATATTTTTTAAAATAATAACATAAAATAAAATAAAATTATACTAGTAGGCCGTAATTTTTTTGGTACATTGAGAAATTAAATACGAAATAATGTTAAACAATGCTATTTTTGGGGAAAAAAGAAAAAGAAAAAACCGAAATATCATTTTAAGTATAATTATCGTCCAAAAATTACATGATGGTAACACTTTTTTAAAGTGGTGCATAAATTATAAAAAATGCTACCTTAGACTTTAGGCAGCATTAACAATTGTAACACCCTTAAAAATGTTACTTATTAGCTATAGTAACACATTATAACTATTAAGTAACACATTTGAAGTGTTACATAATGTAACTTATGTTGTAGTGCATTGTCGTGTATATATGAGATGTATGGATATGAACTGACACCACAATTCACTCATGCTCACTTTCATTATTTTGATTGTGACTTTCATTATTTTGATTGTGATTGTATTATATTTGATCTGTTTATATAAAAATATAGGTACTACTATAGGACGAATGCTGATTACGAACTCGAAGATATAGTTTTCAGTCACCCATGTTCGGTTGTAATGGTCAACATTTATCCGCAAGTATTAATCATTGACACAACATACAACACGAACATGTACGGTATGCCTTTACTTGAGGCAGTTGGGGCAACAAGCACTCACAAGACGTTCACCATTGCATATGCATTTATGATCCGTGAAACGCAGGAACACTTTGAATATATCCTACGATTTATTCGGGGACTGTACAAGAGTGACCTACCAAATGTCGTTGTTACGGACATGACTTTCGCGATGATGAATGTTGTTGATGTGGTTTTTCCAAATTCTCAAGCACATTTATGCAGGCGCCACATAGAGCAAGCTGTTTATGGGCGGACTCTAGCTCTAGTAGAAAAGGGATTAAACAAAAAGTTTGCTGATAATTTTAAATTACAGTGGAATTATGCAATCCAGGCGGGCACACCTGAAGAATGGGAAATTAGGTGGGCTTACGTAAAGAAGAAGTACGAAAAATTGGGCGATCTAATTTCGTATTGCGAAGATACGTGGCTTAGGCCGCATCACATGAAAATTTTAGGGATGTATCTCGATCATCGCCTGCACTACGGAAACTACACCACCAACAGAAAACCGTACAAAATTAATACTTTTTACGACAACTATTACACTATTACACTATTATCATAACTAAAACTATTGGAACGACGTTTTGAAACATGTAATATATTTGTAGGGTTGAACAAGAACACCATAGGGTGAAAAAAAAATTGGACGGCGGCAAGAAACACTTTGACATGATCTTCAAAAAGCTTCACCAGGTAATGGAGTTACAAATATGTGAGATAAAAAAAGCAATCGAGATTTAGCGGCCACAAGACAAGGACTGATATGCTAGAGAACGAATTCTTCAGTCAACTAGTGCGAAATATCACGTCTAAGGCATTCGATCTCATTGTCGAAGAAATGCAGAGGAAACTAGGTCCAAAAAATTGCGGTTGCTATCTCAGAAGAACACATGGTCTTCCGTGTCAATGCGAGCTTACAAGGTACTTTGAAAACAACTTTCCTATACCTTTAAATTGTATAGACTCGTTTTGGAAAACATTGGATATAGATTTTTCTAGTATACTTACCACCGGAACAGATGATGGCGGTGGTAGTAAGACTAGGAGAAAATTATTCGAGTATGACACAGACACAAAACACTAAAGACATCAATCGTCAACCTTCTTGGTGGGAGAGATTGGGCAAGAGTGTAGGAATAAAGAAGTCTACTCAAAAAAAGGGGTAAGGGGAGAGTGTCGGCAACTAATGCGCACCAGGATATTCCACCTGAAGTTGATCGTAGACATAGCACATCAGAAAGATGTACGATGAGTTTTTCTGAAAATTCGGGCCATACCGACACTAATTCCCCCAACACTCCAAGTTCAAATCCCAAGAGGCCCCCACCTTCTGATGTCCCGCATCGCAACAGTACCGCTAGTTCAAGTAGGCCGCCCAATTTTTAAATGAATATTAACTATCCAATACAGTTTTTTAACTCTCCTGTGGAGAAGGATTTTCCTCCATATATTAGAAATTATATTAATTCATACAATGATGTAATTGGAGATGGGAACTGCGGATTTAGAGTTGTTGCACTCGCAATCTACGGAAGCGATGACCACTGGCCCACAGTACGAATGGATCTTTTTAAAGATTTACAAATAAGACGCGATTTATACGAAAACGTTATACGTGGTTACACAACCATGTCAGAGTTGGAAAAATCACTTAATCACTTCCGCGGTTATGCCACAATTGATAAATGGTTTTCATTACCTGAACATGGATATCTGGTTGCAACCACATATAACGTTTTCGTAATGTCATTTAGTAAACATGGCGGACATTTTTGCCTTCCCGCAATAACAGATAAATATCGAGGACTTCCGACCGTCAAATTGGTCTTAGGGAGCGTGCACAACAATTCTCATTGGATATTGGTAAGAAAAAATTATATTAATGTTATTTTATAAATTTTTTTATTTTATTTAATTATAATTATAATTTTTTAACTGTAATTTCAGTTGCATATGACAACCGACGACCATCCAGTACCATTTATATCTGCATACTGGGAACTCGAACATGACCCTTCTGTAAATGATATACATTTAGAATTTGAAAGCAGGATAGAGCTATACCGTACATTACACGACTCGGATGCACCTCGACGTGAAGCTAATTATAGGTCTAGAAATAACGAGAAAGACAAATATTATACATTTTTGTAATATTTAATACATTTTTTCTAGCAGCACGTCGCAATCCATTCTCGGATGGAAATTATATAATGTGTATATATATATATTTTTTCATATAATGTGAATAATATTTTAAATTTTCATATTTAAATTGATAATTGAACTAATATTTTTCAATGAATGAACTAATAATTTATAATCAACTAACTAATACTTTTCAATTGATGAACTAATCCCCCTTATTTATATCTATTTGCCAATCTTTCTACTCTACGTGGCTCACTAGAGATCTCACTATTTCAAATTCTAATTTTCTCCTAATTCCACATTTTTTATTAAATTTTTTATCTAATAAAACTCCTGTAAACGTGATTCGACCTACTTTTTTGAAACCACATTTATAGTCCAAAATGTATAATTACAAATGTTAATATCTCACGTATTGTTTAAATGACAAGTAATTAAATAAATGCCAAATAACTTAATTTTAATTTAATGAAAAAAAAAAAAAAAATAATGTGTCGCGTTGTTGCGTGCGATTGTTCAATGTGTCACGGATCACATGACAAAGATAATTTGTCGCATGAACGGCGCGACACAAGAAAAAAAAAATATATATATATATATATATATATTTGTGTCGCATGGATCGCGCGACACAGGTCCGAGGTTACGTCCCCCTCACAAGTCAAAAGTGTGTATTTAGCAACCATGCCTTTTAATGCATATTATAGGGATCTTTTCGACATAAAAGTTGATACTCATGAAAGTTTTTAAAACAAAAATTACTTTAAGGATCTCGTATAAAATGCTGGGAAATGGATTCTCATTCTCCACATTTTAATTTGGGTAAATTTCTAGTAAATTACGAAAAGAGATAGACTCATAGGCACATAATAAAATAATAAGTGAAAATATAAAAGAGTGGAACCCACTCATTGCTTCTATCTGTTTTTGAAACTTACAACAAATTTACACAAGGAAAAGTGAAAGTGTTGGCACCTTAAAATGGGAATCAAATCTAACCATTGGATCACACAAATTCGCATGGATATACGTGTGTGCGTGATCTAACGGTTTTCCTTCCGCGGAGTACTGTGCTGTGCTGTACAGCAGGGGATTCACTTCCCCTAAAATGTGATGTGCCAAAATAAATTAGTACTCGCGCTCCATGCTGTTATTTGAGAGAACCTCAGGACTAAAGTTAAAAGAAGTTGCAAATTTGGACTATTTGTCTGTACGTCATTATTATATGAAGCGTGGTGTGTCACGGCTGAATGTTACGAAATTTCATTGCATCTTCGTATATCGGTTTCATCACCTTTCTTTATTGCTTACTTATTAGTCTCGTCTTTCTATAATTGTTTTATGCTATTTCACGTCAACATCACTTTTATATTTTTATGGCAAAGTCTCACATGCACCAAATACACCACTTTTGTTATGATAAGTGTAATTTTGGAAACCTTCAAATGCCCACATTATTACGTGTACCACATGTTATAAATGGACAAAACTCGTATGAGATGGTGTAATGCATGAAACGAGTACAATTTAGCACAAATCAGCATTCATTTCTCCTAAAGTATTAAAGCGTTAATGTTCAGAGTATGTTTTGTTGCATCGTGGGACCGTCTTATACGGGTGTGCCTCATTAAATAACAATATGTTTAATAAGATCTAATTCTTAATTAAATTTTAATTGTGGTCTCTATTTTGAAATGTCTCAATTTTAAAGTCGTAAACAAAGTGACAAAAATACGAGGTCTATTGTGGCTTTAGCATGAGTCGACTTCAGGGATAGAGTTAACTGTTAAGTGGCGCGGTTCGTGTCCATCTTGGATTTTATTTTATTTTTTTCATTATATATATATATAATTTTTTTTAAATCTTATTTTGTATGCTCGCCCCTTAATCTGAAAGACAAATTTTCATGTGCACCATTTGCACTTTGATTTTTTTTTTCAACTTTTTTTTTCTAGTTTTTTTTACTCGACCTGGTCCCGACTTGACCTGAACTCGGTCCGATTGGTTCATGGTTCACCCGCCCCGAATGTTTTTTTAAAACCCTGTCTGATCCCAATCCGAACCCGGCCCAAGTGTTCATGGTTCACCCGACCTGAATGGTTAATGATTTAGGGTTTAGATTTGGGATTCATGGTTCATCTAAATGAAACGCACAAGCATCACTCAATCTGAAAATATACATGATATTATAAGGTAAAATATTTCGTTCTCTTAAAGTGAAGTTCTATGCACGTTCTTGATTGAAAAGAAAATTTGAATTCCGAATTGGAATGTATCTAAATTGGAGACTCAAACTAAAAATTTCACCTTTAGAAAAATGACATGTATTTATAAAATAAGACATAGGATCGTATATTAGTTTATTATAAGAAAATTAAGGCAAAGTCTTGTATTCAACATGCGTACGGTGTAACTCAAGTATATTTTTATAAGAAGCACATTTGTGTGAGACCGTCTTATGGTGAGATGTAATGTAATTTGGACATTGACGCTTTAACATTTTGGAAGAGGTGGGTGTTGATTATGATAAGTTGCACTCCGTTTCATGCATGATACGGCCGTCTCATATGAGTGTTTCTTTTTAAAAAGTGCAATTTGTTTCACTGAAACAAATCAACATAAATAAGTTGTATGTTTCAAAAAATGCACTTGAGTTGCACACGAGGCGCACTTTGTGCATAGAAGCCTAATAAAAAATTAACTCGAGTGTAAATACTAAAAAAATGCAAAGTATTATGTGCATCATTTCACCGTACACCACTATAACACTTTACAAATAAATTGTTGATTTTTACAAACAATAGTAATAGTAGTGTATGGTGAAAATATTTCACATAATACCTTCTCCTAAAGAAAATTATAAATATTATTGCAATTGTATTAAAAAAATCGTTTTATTTTTTACCCAAATTATTTGATTCACGGGATAAGATTTTGTTGGATTGCGGTGAAAACGGGGTGAATCGTCCTAATTTGAATGGGTCGTTCAGCTCAAAATTAGTTGGGGTTTTTAAAGCGGTGGCAGCCATTAGATTAGATTACAAGCCACGGTATCGTCTGTTTAAAAAAAATGATGTTCCACTATGTATTAAATAGTCTAGATTAATGACATGTGGAATGGATAAAAATATTCAATGGACCGCCATAGGTCCATAACCTTGAATCCATGTGTTAAAGATTCAGGAGGTGGAATAATTATAGAACACAAAAAAGTGACACAGATAAATTGAACTGAGATTACAAGCCTACAACTTATTGGACGCCCTCGTATTTGCTTTTCAAGGTACAATCACTTTTTCCCCATTTTTACCGCCTATCTACTTTTTAAGAGCCCAATTCATTTTATCTTTAATATTATCCTTTTTTTTTTTTTTACAATTTGGTACTTATTGTAAATTTTATCTTTCGATTTCTACGTAATACGTATATTAATATTTTCTCTCGTATATAATTATGTATTACGTGGATATATAAATGAATAATACATTAATGAAATGAAGTATAAGACAAAGTATAATATATAGTATATCGGGAATGATATAATCGATGGGACATTATAATTGTGTCACCGCCACAAATGATTTGACGATGTAAGTCAAAACATAAGAAAATTTATTTTTTCCTTAATCACCATATATGTATATATTTAGATATTTTGGATTTCATTTATTTTTATATCATAATTGCATCATTTGCACCAATTTAGAATTGGTGCAACTGAATTTTTTTTTTTCAACTTTTGTTTTTTAGTTTTTTACCCGACTCGGACCCAACCCGACCCGAACTCGGCTCGACTGGTTCATGGTTCGCCCGACCCGAATGGATTTAGATTTTATTTATTTTTTCAGTTTTTTTAAATACCCATTTCGGACCCAACCCGGCCCAAGTGGTTCATGGTTCACTCGACCCGAATGGTTAATGGTTTAGGGTTTAAGGTTCATGGTTTAGGGTTTAGATTTAGAGTTCATGGTTCATCTAAAACCTATACCATGAACCTTAAACCCTAAATCATTAACCATTCGGGTCGGGTGAACCATGAACCACTTGGGCCGGGTTGAGTCCGGAATGGGTATTTAAAAAACTGAAAGAAAAAAAAAAACTAAACCCATTTGGGTCGGGTGAACCATGAACCAGTCGGGCCGAGTTCGGTTCGGGTTGGGTCCGAGTCGAGTAAAAAAGCTAAAAAAAAAAACTGAAAAACAAAAGTTGAAAAAAAAATTCAATTGGTGATATTGCAATTATGGTATAAAACTAAATGAAATCCAAAATATCTAAATATATACATATATGATGATTAAGGAAAAAAAATAAATTTTCTTATGTTGCACTGCCACATCGTCAGCCACGTAGGCGGTGGGCACAATTATAGTGTCAACTGGTGGACTCTATATCATTCCCATATAATATATTATTACGTCGGGTGTGTATATACACTAATATGTGGACAAATATTTATTGAAAAGAGTATCATCTTTTAACATAATTATTATAGAGTAGAATTTTGAAGAATTCAAAATTCTATACCGAATTCTTGTTAATTAATAGGGATTTGAAATTTGAAATACTAAAAACAAGGTCTTAGGTTTTATTGTTATACTAACCAACTTTTGCATTTTGCAACGTATCTACCTTTGGAATTCGTTTTTAATACTTTTTGGCTCCGTTTACTTTGAAAATAAAAATTAGGGTAGATAAAATAAGGTGTGATTAAACGAGGTGTTTAGATGGAATATTTTTATCTTATCGATTATTTACTTTGAGTGAATGTGATAAAACTCAATTCCCCCATTTACTGAAATACCCTCTTCTTCTAATCACTCCCCACGACAACTGTCATTCATTACAATTCAAAGACGTGTTCTTCAAACAAATTACAGATCCAAATTCAATTAATTCCCAATCAAACAACTTCAATTCATTCCAAATTGGTGTACTTCAAACAAAGGCGAATCCATTTCATCCTAAAGCAAAAAAAATCAATTAATTCCAAATTAGTTTGGGAAAAGGAGGAGTAGGCCTGGATTCAAAAAACAGAGACACGTTTTACTCATTCCAAATTGATTCCAAAACATAGAGGAAATTATTTTAAATTGATTTTACAAAAAAGAAGTTAAATTCAAAATCGTGTTCATTCTTCATTGCTACCATATCATGTGTTTCGATTAGCTTCTAAACCTCTTCTCCTGAGTGAAACTGCACCAGGGCGGGGTGGCCGATTGCTACTCGTGGATCGGGGCCGATTGCTTCTTCCTCGTGGATCTTCGTCTTGCCTTTGTAGAAGGAGAAGTGCGACACTTGTTAAATTTTTTCCAGGTTGCAGAGCTAGTGAGTTTCTTCCGATCCATGGATGTTGTCTCTTGCATCGTTGTTTGTTTTTCCGACGCCAGTAGCAATAGCAGCAACGACTCTAATGATTAACATCAGACGGTGTTTATATTTTGTTCTAGGGCTAGTTTAGACATTGTTACCATATCCCCATTGAAAATAACTTATCACACCCCTTTTGGTTGAATTTAATATCAAACATAATTTTAATTTTTGGATCTAATCCCGGAGCTCCGGGATTTATTTATTTTTTGAATCAAACAAAGTAAATTAGTGATGTTGTTAGATAATTAATTCTTATCCAATCTCATCACCCTAAATAAATAGAGTCTTTAGGTATTCAAACTTGTAAACTAATTTATTACAAAATGTGTAGGAAAGCATTCACCGTCTTTTTTTAATTGTTGGTGTAATGTTTTTCTTGTTCTTCTTTTGTCCTTTCACATTAATGTATTCACGCAAAGATTTCAAATATCTGAAAATTAAGTAGCAAAACTCATTATAAATAAATTTTGTTTATTAGGATTTATGAAGTTCAAACTATTGCATATCGACAGACGACAGTTTAGGTGCATATATATTATAATGTTTGACTACTTGCTGAGGTTATTAATAATAATAATAATAATAACAAGAACAAGAACAACAAGAACAAGAACAACAACTACTACTACTACAACTACTACTACTACTACTACCACCACCACCACCATCACCACCACCACTACCACTACCACCACCACCACCACCACCACCACCACTACCACTACCACTAGGATGCGAATTTCTTGGACGGTCCGTTTGTTTACCAATTTACGTACCGTTACTTATTTCATAATTATAATTGAAATAATTACTAATACACACTACTTCTAAAAGTCTATTACTAATAGATACTAACTTTTTTTGTATTACTACTAGATACAAAATAGTGATTAAAAAATTCATTGTGCCCTTATTGAATACTATCCTTAATTTGAAGAAAAAAATTGCACTCTCTCACTTAACATAAATACTCTCTCTAGCTCCCTCTCTTTCTCTAAAATTCGAAATTATTTAATAGATAGCTCATTAAATATATATGTTTTTGATGAAAATAATTTTGCACATTATCCAATGAGTTGTTTGTTATATTAAATTAGAACACTACAAAAAAAAAAAAAAAAAAATGGAAAGCTTAAAAAATGAGTAATTAGTTGACGTTTAATAGTTTTGATTTTTTGTTTCTATATTGTTCATATTATATCATTCATTGAGTATGTGAAAATTATATTACACATGTTTAATTTTCTGTAATTATTTTAGTATATGTGCAATTAATATATGCAAAATTACGTACAAAATTTTTGTGGGTAATGTTCAATTATATTTTCGTATGTTCAACATATGTGTAATATTATATTTTTATAAATATAACAAATTTTTACAAATAAAAAATAAAAATTGCACGTACAAAAAAATTGCAGTAATATTTTTTTGTGGGTAATTTTCAATTTTTTTTCATGTGTTCAATATGTGCCATTTTTTGTTCTTATGAATAAAACAAATTTGCCCAAAAAAATAAAATAAAAAATTGCAGCAATAATTTTTTGTGGTAATGTTCAATTTTTTTTCCACATGTTCAACATGTGCAATATTTTTTTCTTATGAATAGAACAAATTTGCACTTAAATAAAAAAAAACATTACACATACAAAAAATTACATCAATAACATTTGTGTATATGTGCAAAAAAAATTAATGTGAAGGAACCCTTTAAATAAATCTCCAATAAGAAGCTCTATAGTTTTTTAATTGGTCCCGATTGTTTTGATTTTTTTATTTTAGTCCTTTAAATTATTAAAAATTTTGAAATTGATCATTTAACCTGCTATAGCAGGTCATCAAACAGGTAATCGTTAATTATTTTATTTTTTCCTTTAATTTCAAAATGCCACATAATTTTGTCTAATTCTAATGATTTTGGGTCGGGATTTTTCTACGTATCTTTTTTAGGAGGAATAGTGGTTTATTCTTTTTTTTTTTCCAGTCAATTTAGACCCGATAAACTGACTCAATTTGTTTTGTCTTTTAATATATAAATTATTTTTAAACCCGACCCCAAACCCCACAAAAAGTTATTAGGATTCAAAAACTTCAAGTGATACTTTGAAATTAAAGGGAAAAACAAAATAATTAAAAGTTACCTGTTTGGTAACCTGTTGCAGCAAGTTAGACCAATTTCAAATTTTTTTATAATTTACAGGACCAAAATACAAAAGTCAACATAATTGGGACCAATTTTAAAATTATATAAAATTCCTGGACTAAAAAAAATACTTAATCCCAATTTGTTATTACAGTGTAGGGCGGTATCGATTATCTGATAGCATTCCACGTGGTATAAACGTGTGTTGCCATTTTGTTACTATGGAGTATGGATTTTTTTATAGATTATAATAAATGAAATTCATATCTATTAAGTCGGCGAAGGACCAGGTATAGGAAATTTATGTTAATGCAATAGAAAAATGAAATTTATATGTATTAAGTCTGCAGAGGACTAAGCATTGGAAATTTATGTGATGCATTTAACTAGATTTTATCTCATCAGGAGATCTGCTATATGGTGTGAGGGTTTTAATTTTATTTTACTTGGATATATAATGGTTATATATCTATGACTCACTTTCACATTAATTGTGTATTTGGTACTTTACTGTGTTTTTTCTTAATATATTTAATTATCTACTCAATTGGATAGACTCCGTAATCCTAAAGTAAAATATGGGCTTATCAAAGCTTAGAGCTGAAGAAAGTATGATCCAAGATATTGAATGTTCAAGGGCAAATTAATATTGCAGTGGGAGCCAATAGTTTTCAAAAGTTCACAACATTATAAACTTTATATATTTCACGTGGAATTTGTTCGATAAAGAGTTGTGACAAAATTAAAAAGGAATAAATAAAAGAAAACAACATCTTTTATTGCATGGAACCAATTACTTGTGCAACAAATAAATTAAAATAACATGTATGAGAAAATTCCAAGTACAAATCCAAGTTGAATTTGAGAGTTCATCTACCAAACGCGTTTGTATGTGTTGACAAGCCATCTTAAATACTTAAAATAGAAAAGCACTTGACTAAAATATTTATTAAAATACTCTGTATTTTTTCAAAAATGTAACACTGATCCTATCCAAAAGTACATAAATGAAAGAAAAAAAGGACCATTTCATTCTTCATCTTCATTTTATAGTAACAATCTTGTCAAAACTTCATCATGAATTTTTTCAAAGTTTCTTGAAAGCTAAGATGTAGTTAATGTAGATTACCAATAACTCTTGTTTTAACCTTGAAATGGCTACAGATTATAGTAATCAGCATTCACATAATGAAATTTCCAGGAAAGTTCTGCATATTGCTAATATTTGTCTATAAGTAGTAAGTACCATGTTAGCCAATCTTGTTTGAATGAAGTTCTAATTTCTGTAGTCTTCTTTTGACTTGGTTGCAGAATTTAGTAGATTGAGGTTTTTGCTCCCATAATACACTGTATTTTCTTGAGTGCAAAAATGGCAAGTAAAGTTGAGTCATCAGCAAGAATATACTATGGTGGAGTTCAATCGGTGTTGCTGACTATCTGCACCACCCCTTTATCTAAATCTCAGAAAAAATGGAGGGTTGCTTGCATTGTTGTCTACGTGTCTCTATCTCTCGCGAAACGAGCAGGTCGTTCTCCGCCTCGTTCTTCTCGTCATGCTGTCGTGGACATTGCGCCCGTTGCAAGTAAGTGAATATTGCAGTATTCGATTCGTAACGTTAAACTATTACCATTTGTTAAAATTTTGAAAATTAAATATGATTTATATTCGATTCAAAATTTTATTTGTAGTTTTCATTGAACAAATACTAGTTGCACCATGCAACTAGTAACTAGTGTACTTGGAATCTTAATATTCGAAATATGAATATCGAATCAAATTAATAAATATTTGATTCGTTTACATCCCTAGTTGCAGGTTTAATCCACGAAGTCGAGGATAGTCGAGGGGTGTTATTAGACCAAACAAAGCTCACAGAAATGGTGAAGAACAAGAAGCTAGATGATCTCCATTCCTTTGGAGGCATTGAAGGCATAACCAAGCTTCTCAAAACCAGCACGGAGAACGGAGTCAACGGAGACGAGGATGAATTAACGAAACGACGTTTTACATTCGGGTCCAATACGTATGTGAAACCGAAGCCTCAAGGGTTGATCCATTTTATCATTGAGGCTTTTAGAGATCCCACCATTATAATCCTCTTGGCTTGTGCTGCTCTGTCTCTAGCCTTTGGCATCAGAGAGCACGGCGGTCGGGAGGGGTGGTACGAGGGTGGCAGTATTTTCGTGGCGGTGTTCCTGGTGGTTGCTGTCTCTGCTGCCAGTAACTTCCGCCAGGAAAGACAGTTCGATAAGCTCTCGAAAATCAGTAATAACATCTTGGTTGATGTTGTGAGGGAAGGAAGGCGACAGAAGGTTTCGATATTTGATGTCGTTGCTGGAGATATCGTGATCTTGAATATCGGAGATCAAGTCCCTGCTGATGGAGTGTTCATCGATGGCCACTCGTTCCAAGTGGACGAATCGAGCATGACGGGGGAGAGTGATCACGTGGACGTGAACACGTCCCACAACCCTTTTTTACTATCCGGGTCGAAAGTAGTTGATGGCTCATCAAGAATGGTGGTTACGTCAGTGGGGATGAACACTGTGTGGGGGGAGATGATGAGCTCGATCACACGTGATTCCAACGAGCAGACGCCGTTGCAGGAGAGGTTAAACAGATTGACTTCTTCGATTGGGAAAGTCGGGCTCTGTGTGGCGTCTCTTGTTCTGATTGTAATGTTGCTCCGTTACTTCACGGGGAACACGGAGAATGAAAAGGGCGTGAAGGAATTCAACGGGAGTGATCGGGATTTGAACGATGTTTTCAACTCGGTTTTGAGAATCGTCTCGGCTGCTGTCACCATTGTGGTGGTGGCTATCCCCGAAGGCCTCCCTTTAGCCGTCACGTTGACTCTTGCTTACTCGATGAAACGAATGATGGCCGATCAGGCTATGGTGCGAAAGCTTTCGGCTTGTGAGACCATGGGGTCTGCAACGGTCATCTGTACGGACAAAACTGGAACTCTCACTTTGAATCAGATGAAAGTCACCAACTTCTGTGTGGGAAATGAAGAGTTTGGGGAAGCGGTTTCTTCTTCGTCTATCGCTCGACTTCTCGTTCGATTATTCCACCAAGGCGTTGCGTTCAACACGACCGGGTCGATCTACAAGCCCAAATCCGGATCCTCAGTACTGGAGTACTCAGGAAGTCCAACTGAGAAAGCGATTCTCAGTTGGGCTGTTCAGGATTTGGGAATGGAAATCGAGACGATGAAGCACGAATACACCGTTCTTCACGTCGAAACATTCAATTCGGAGAAGAAACGAAGCGGGGTCTTGATCAAGAACAACAACAACGACGACGATCATTACAACATACATTGGAAAGGGGCTGCAGAGATGGTGCTAGCAATGTGCTCGAATTACTACGAAATCGACGGAGAAATCAAGAGTATCGACAACGAAAAACGAGCCCAATTCGAGAGAACCATCGAAGGCATGGCGGCCAGCAGCCTCCGATGCATTGCATTCGCACACAAACGAACAAAACACGAAGAATCTACACATGATCAAACTACTAACACTCCCAAAAACCTAATAAGTGAACAAGATTTGACATTATTGGGGATCGTTGGCATGAAGGATCCCTGCAGAAGTGGGGCAAGAAAAGCAATCCAAACATGCAGAACCGCAGGGGTTGAAATCAAGATGATAACCGGAGACAATATCTTCACAGCAAAAGCCATAGCAGCGGAATGTGGCATACTCGAGCACGATCGAATCACAACAGGGGAAGAAGTAATCGAAGGAATCGAGTTCAGAAACCTCAGCGACGCAGAAAGAAGGTCCAGAGTCGAACACATTCGAGTAATGGCAAGATCCTCTCCAAAAGACAAGTTACTATTCGTGCAATGCCTTAAGCAAAACGGGCACGTCGTGGCAGTAACAGGGGACGGGACGAACGACGCCCCTGCTTTAAAAGAAGCCGATATAGGCCTCTCGATGGGCATCCAAGGCACCGAAGTCGCTAAAGAGAGCTCAGACATCGTAATTTTAGACGATGATTTCGCATCCGTGGCCACCGTTCTACGGTGGGGGAGATGCGTTTACAACAACATTCAAAAATTCATACAGTTCCAGCTCACGGTCAACGTGGCCGCCCTGGTGGTCAACTTCGTTGCAGCCGTTTCAGCAGGGGACGTGCCGTTGACTACAGTGCAGTTACTATGGGTGAATCTGATCATGGACACGCTCGGCGCTCTTGCATTAGCAACGGAGCGCCCCAGCGACGAGCTGATGCATAATCGACCCGTGGGAAGGACAGAGCCGTTGATAACAAACACAATGTGGAGGAACCTGCTTCCGCAGGCTCTGTACCAGATAACGGTACTACTGACTTTGCAGTTCAGGGGAAAATCGATTATGAGTGTGAATGAGGAGGTGAAGAACACGATGATTTTCAATACTTTTGTCATCTGTCAGGTGTTTAATGAGTTCAATGCAAGGAGTTTGGAGAAGCAGAATGTTTTCAAGGGGATACTTAAGAACAGGCTGTTTATAGGGATTATTGGGGTGACTGTTGTTTTGCAGATTGTGATGGTGGAGTTTTTGAAGAACTTTGCTGATACTGTGAATCTGAGTTTGGAGCAATGGGGGATTTGTGTGGCTGTTGCGGCTGTCACGTGGCCGATTGGTTGGGTTATGAAGCTTGTGCCTGTTGCCAAGAAACCGTTGCTGAGTTACTTGAATTTTAGAAAATGATCACAGCTTCATAGTATGTATTTTGATTGATTCATTTGATGTGGTGTTATGATGCATGATGTGTAAGGCTGTGTTGTTGATTTGAGTTTAGTGCTAGTGATAGAAGCTTGTGTCTAGAATTATGTAGGATTTTATTTTTATTCTTCTAAAAATTGTAGTAAACTTTGTTTTTTCTGTGCTGCAAAAAAATTGTGTCATAAAATTATTATATTTAAAATAAAAACCTACAAAATAAAAATTCTTGCAAAACAAAAATATTGAATATTAAAAGTAAAAAATAAAAATTATGCAGAAAATTAAAAATTGTAAAGTAATAAATAAAAAAAGAGAATGAAATAATAATAATTGTAAAATTGAAATCAATAGAAATTATGAAATAGATTATATATAGGATTTGATTAGTAGGATATCTTTTGAAATTTAATTATTAACATATCTTATTATAATAACTATAATATATCATGTATAGAGGTTAAAAAATATAAATGTACGATTAAGATTAAATTTAAAATTAGAGTTATTGATATTATAGAGATTTTGAAATATAATAAATCTTAGTTAACACTGATATCCAATTAATAAAATAATAATAATTACTATAATAACAACAACAACAACGTGAATCAGAATTAGGGAAATATAACACTTTATTTTGAAAAAAGTTAGCAGTTTGAATTTGTTTGTTTCATTTCTTTACCTATTCTATTCATGAGATTTATACTTTTTACAAATATTATCAACTTACTGTTGGAATTTAGAGGCACGTAAACACGTAATACATGCGCAGTGAAAATAAACAGTTCACCAACAACGAACACGTAATTGCATAATTGAATACGTATAAACATAAAGAGAAACCTTACAGTAAATCGTACGCATATTTCTCTACTATGGTATCCACATAATCCTCAATCACGGACTTGCAAGGATTTGCCAGCGTTGAATCCCGAGATGAATTTGCCAGGAAAATTATAACTCTAGATCTTATGGAGAGAATAATGAATTAACGTTGTTTGTGAATTCCCAAGAGCTTGTATATATAGGAAAGACACAGCTTAAATCTTAAGCTAACCTGATTAGGAAATAAAATCCCTAATCTTATAAAATAAATCTCTTAGATTTATTTTCCACATATAAAATCTCTACGGATTTAATTCACATATATGTCAAATCTCTACGATTTGATTCCATATATATTAAATCCTACAATAATATTCCATATATTATTATTGGGAATTCTTATTTAATTAAATCCAATTTAATTAAAAATTAATTATAATTAATTCCAAATTAATCTATTATTAATTAATTCTCCATAAATTAAATATTAAATCAAATTTAACATTTAATCAACCAACTATAATCCGTAAAAGGGAACTACTTGTTGTGTGATCCATAGGCCCTCATATATCGAGCGATTAGTCAAACTAACGGTCTTAATTGAACCCTAGACAATAAATCAGGCATTCTCAATATATGAGGTACGTTGCGAGAAACGTGCAACTACCTGTAACTGAAACATGGGCTATTACGATTTCCTCATTTCATTCGCAAATACTCAATTAAGTCTTGAACATGATGAAGTGTCTATTCAAATAACTTAATCATATTATCTCTAATCACTAATTGATCATGTATGTCACACTTAGCCACAAAGTCTAAGTTGATGTGCATTGGCCGATGACTTAGATCCAATTATGATGAGAAGATGAGTATTCTCTCTAAATCCACATTGAGGAATGAATCATATTCTTGGCTCAACTACCACGCACATGCATTTCGTGATGAACTCAATCCAAGTCATATCTACCCATAGACGGGTGCAAGCGTCGGTCATGGTCAAAGTTCATCACTCCACACATGTCGTGCGTATTGACCTCAAGTCAAAGGAGTATCACATCACTCCCACTAATCGAGACACCCGTAGACACATATTGTGGACTTACATCAAACGGTTTCTCGGATGGGTATACCAATACCCTCCAAGGTATTTGTGCATCCATCATGAGATACCTAGTATCTCGTAGTAAGTGAGATCTTACTACACTCTCTAAGAGTCTGATGCAGATTGCACACCAATCTCCATTGCATCATCAATATCCTATTCTTGATGATCCTTGATCGGGGCTATTTGAGAATCATGCTTAGGTCATCTGAGTTTTCACATACTCAATGACAGCAGTGACTCAAGGGAACACTTGTATGAATAAATGCAAATAATCAAACATAATATTCAAACAAGTGTATTGTCACACATTAATATTAAATGAACTATAATATTAAATCAAACTGAATATCATCGAGTATTATGTCCTTACAATAGATTGTCTTTAGGACACTAACACTAACAATCTCCCACTTGGACTAAAGCCAATCACCTACATGTCTAACTCCTAGACCATCAAATGTTTAGTGTGTACTTGAACACTCAGTGTTTTGATGAAATGATCTTCCAAATTAAATATGTGGGAATACATTTTAATTATATTTTTCCTATCCTTATGATCTCTCGGATCAAATGATAAGTCTAGGTACATGTTGTTTCTGTTTGCCGATCTCGGTTCCTTTGCTTACGCATTCACACCAACATTGTCTTAATACAACTTTATTAGACAACGGGCACTCGGAACTACCCTAGTTCTCTTAAGAACTATAAAATCCAGACAGTCTCCTTGAGGATTCCGATACAACAATGTACTCAACTTCGGTTGTTGAACCTGCGGTCCTTTTGCTTGGAACTATTCCAACTTACCGCCTCATTATTGAGAGTAAAATGTAACCTGACTGTGATTTGTAATCATCACAGTCGGATTGGAAACTTGTGTCAGCTTAACCAATCACTACTAGTTTTGACTGTCCACCATAGACAAGAAAACATTCTTTAGTTCGTCTGAGATACTTCAGAATGGTCTTGACAGCAATCCAGTGAGACTCACCCGGATTCTGTTGGCATCTACCAGTGATGTTGATAGCGTAGGCCACATTGGTCCTAATGCAAGTCATGGCGTACATGATTGACCCAATTGCAGATGCATATGGGACATCGTTCATGTGCTTGATATCAACTTCACTAGAAGGACAAACCTTCTTTTGACAGTTTTATCCCATGATTTGCCGGCAGAGACCCTCTCTTAGAGTTCTCCATCGCAAAACACTTCAACACCTTGTCTACATAGGTGGACTGTGACAACCTCAACATCCTCTTGGATCTATCCATGTGGATCTTGATCCCTAAGATGTAGTAGGCTTCACAAAGATACTTCATCATGAAGGTCTTTGACTACCAATCTTCAACGGACTGCATTAACGGGATATTGTTTCCCAAAATCAATATGTCATCGACACACACGATTATGAAAATAATATTCTTCCCGCTGCGTTTACGATAAACACAAGGATCTTCTGAATTTCTGATGAAGTCAAACACTTGATAACTTCATCAGATCGGATATTCCAACTCCTAGAAGCTTGCTTCAATCCATAAATGGTTCTCTTTAACTTGCATACTAGATTAGAATTTGAATTAGATATAAAACCTTCCGGTTGAGTCATAAACACTTCCTTATCAATGTTTCCATTGAGGAAAGCTGTTTTGATATCCATCTGCCAAATCTCATAATCAGAGTGTGTTTGCTATCGCAAGTAAAATTCGAATGGACTTGATCTTTGCAACTGGTGAGAAGGTCTCGTCATAGTTAGTGATTTCGCATTGACTATAACCCTTCATTATCAACCTAGCTTTGTAGGTTTGTACTTTGCCATTTGCATTGGTCTTACGCTTGAAGACACATTTGCAAAATATGAGTCTAACCCCTTTGGGCAACTCAACCAAGTCCCAAACTTGATTGGTATACATCGAGTCCATCTCGGATTTCATGGCTTCATGCCACTTCCCTGAATCAATATCTGATATTGTTTCAGAATAAGTATTAGGATCGTCCTTATCCAGCATGTCCATATTATCGAGTTCCTCCAAGAGGTAATCGTATCTAATGGGCGGATTACGATTCCTAATTGACTTACGGAGTTGTGGTTGTGCAGGTTGTACATTCTGATATTGAAACTTTTGTGGTGCATCGATTTCATCAATGTCCGGAGAGTCCTCAAGAGCTACACTTTCAGATGTCTCTTGGGCGGGAGTTTGAACTATGTTGTTCTCATTCAGCCCACTTGGAGGTTCTTGCATAGGCAAGTCAACTCCAATTACGCTTCCACTGGCTGAAAGACTATCACAAAGTGAAAGACTCCCACCGTGAAAGTTGCTGAATGCTCCCACTGATTCTTTGTCATGTTGCTTTGACAAGATATCAATCTCTTTGTTAATTTGTGGTTCTTGAATTTCTTCAAGTTCTATCAGCTTATGGTCTTGTTCCTTAAAGACATAGTCTTCTTCTAGGAACTTGATCTGCCTAGAAACAATCACTGATTATTTCTCAGGTAGATAGAAGTAATATCCTTTAGTTTCCTTAGGATATCCCACAAAGTAACCTTTTTCACCTTTGGATTCTAACTTGTCGGTAAGCATCCTTTTCACAATCGCGGGGCAACCCCATGTTTTGATATGTGTAAAAGTTGGCTTCTTGCCACACCATAGTTCATATGGCCTGTGCTTAACCAATTTAGATGAAATCCTATTCAGAATGTAAATTGAGGTTTGTAACGCGTATCCCCATGAGAATGTCAAAAGAGAGGAAAAGCTCATCATGGACCTTACCATGTCTAACAGGGTTCAATTTCTTCTCTCGGACACACCATTCATCTGAGGTGTTCCGGAGGAGTCCATTGTGACTGGATTCCATGTAACTTCAAGTAATCAATGAATTCATGGCTAAGGTATTCACGTCCTCGATCTGATCGAAGAATCTTGATACTCTTACCAAGTTACTTCTCTACTTCAACCTTAAACTCTTTGAATTTCTCAAAAGATTCGAATTTGTGTTTCATAAGATACACGTATCCGTATCTTGAGAAATTATCAGTAAAAGTGATGAAGTATCCGAAGTGACCCCTAGCTAGAGTGGGCGATGGTCCACACACATTGTTGTGGATCAGCTCTAGAACTTCTTTGTCACGCACCCCTTTCCCAGAAAAAGGTTTGTTGATCATCTTGCCCTTGAGACAAGATTCGCAATCTCCATAAGACTCAAAGTCAAATGGGGTTAAGTAGTCTAACTTTCTTAACCTTGCAATTCCTTTCTCGTTTACATGATCAAGTCTACAATGCCACAAGTAAGTTGGGTTATCATGATTACTAAGTTTGAGTATTTTATTTTGTATATTAAGAACATTATATCCACAATGCAACAAGTATAAACCATTCACCATAGGGACATTCCCATAAACCACACCATTCAACGTGAAATAACAATTATTATCACTAAAATGGAAGGAATAACCCTCAATGTCTAACATAGGAATGAAAATAATGTTGCGAGTAATAGGAAGAATGAAATGACAATCATTAAGTTTTAATCTAAAACCAAAGGGTAAGTCTAACACATAAGTCCCACACGTTCAGTAGCAACTCTTACTACGTTCCCACGTGTAAGACGCTTCACCCGGCCTAACTGCTCTAAGACACATGAGCCCCTTCACATTCGTACAAATGTGTGAGCCATATCCGGTATCTAATACCCAACAGTTAGCGCTATTTGTGGATATGTCTATCTTAATAACAAACATATATGTTCTAGTGCCGAAGCACCCAAAGGCCTTCCTTTTTAGCAACTGTAACCTTATAGTCCTTCTTCCAGTGCCCTCTTCTACTTATAGTAGAGGCACACATCATTGTCTACCCACTCCTTCTTTTGAACATCATCTTAGTGATAGTGAACTCAAAAGTCTTGAGCACGCCAGAAGTTCAGCATGGTCAAGATCCGCCTTATTCATATTGTAGTTCACAATGAAGCTAAAATATGAATCCGAGAGCGACTGGAGGATAGCATAAATGAAAATGTTGGTCTTTTAGCTCAAAGCCTAAATTACCAAGTTTATCAATTAGGCCTATCATCTTAAGCACATGAGGTGAAACATTCCCTTTTTCAGCTAACCGACATCTGAACAGATCTCTCATCATTTCATAAATCTCAAAACGAGATTCAGAATCAAAGAGATCCTTCAGATGCTTGAGCATCTCGAAAGGACCCATTTTCTCATGTTTCCTTAAGTAATTCAGGAGTCATGACGAGCAACATCACACACTGCGTTTGGGAAGCTTCCTTTTGATGCCTATTCTGAGCTGCTACGTCAAACGTAGATGTCTCAAAAAACCAGCTGCAGGGGTAATAGGGATTGGCGTGTCCAACACGTACTCAATCTTTTGTTGTCTTAGCACCAAACACACTTTTAGGTGCCAGTCCAGAAAATTTGGCCTAGCCAATTTGTTTGTTTCCAAAACACATCTCAATAATAGTTATATATTTCAACTAACCAAGAGAAATAAAATAAAATGGGAATTAAACACATAATTCCTATGATCAATATTCAGCAATCAAAATAAACGTGGCTTTTCTTTTGTATTTATTTTGTCTCCATTATTTTCACATACTCAACGACCTCATCGGAAGAGTACGAATTTATATCAGATATAAATTGTAATGGACTAAGATCCACATTCCTACTATTATAATATTTACTTGGGCTGATTACTATAATAACAGAACTGGTAGGTCTCTAAACCAATTGCAAAAACTGCAATTCCTAGTTGATTGAACCTAGTTCAATCGGATTCCCCTTGAGTTTAGTTTCCCTGCTTGGGCTGGTGAAACAAAGTCAAGTTGATTTACAACCATCAAGCGGCGACACGTCGTGTTCCTATAAAAGTCCCGTTAAATGTAGATCCGAGCAAAAGACTTGGGCCTTAAATAATTATTGGAACGAAATCTCCGGTTTACTTTTAACTTTGATGGAAGACATCTTATCAAATTAATGATAAAACTATATTTTAGTGAGGAGCGCTTTTAAAGGCGGGATATTAATTGTTTAATCGAGATCCAACATATTAATCTACATCACATTTGAGCAATTATTGGTCGCCGCCTACCCAAACATTATTTACACGGACTAACATTTATTTGGGCGCCATCTACCCAAGCATTTAATACGGTCCGACAATTATTGGGCGCCGCTTACCCAAACAGTTATAATGCGGACTATAAAACGAGTTAATTAATTTAAATAAGTAAACAAGTTAACAGTAAATTTTAACAAATCCTTTAAAACGAATTTTAATTTCAATTAAAAATTCAATTTTAAGATTATTAAAATTGATTAATTCAATTAATCGTTTTGGTCCAACCAGATTTAATTTCAGAATTAAATCTAATAAAATTCTAAAAAACTAGTTATGTTTATTTTAATCATTGGGGCTCATGTGCAATTTTTAAAATTTGCACGAAAAGGACCTGTCTCAAATCAAATTTGCAAAACAACCCTCCTACATCATCCCCAACCAAATCGAATCCAATCCGAAAATCCAAACACCCAATTTTCCCAAAGTTTCAGAATCAAAGTTGCATCACAATTAATCAAATTAATTCATCTATTCAATCGAACCAAGAACCAAGAAAATCGAAACAGTCCAGGTTCATGCCGAAGAAGAACAGAGATGACGAAGCGACGCGACGAGATTCGGCCAGCAAACTGACGTGGGTCGCCGACACCACGCCTAGCGTGCGGGCGACCCATCGTCGTTGCAAACGAAACGGAAGGGGGTTGCGCGGTGCCGCACCCCCTTGAACGAGCTCTGGTTCAAAACCAGATCGGAAACACAGGGAAGCAATCGAGTCGGCGGCGCATCGCCACTGACTCTTCCCGAATCCGGTGACGCGCCGCCTTGAAACACGTCGAGATGGGCACACCGGCCAAGCCCCGAGCGCATTCAAGAGATGAGAGTCGAAATCGGAGAGAATCGGCGGCGAACCACCATGAATCGAGGTGGAACGATCGAGCGTCTCTAAGACGAGATCGGGGTAGGACGCATCGGAAATCGCACCGCGGGCTTCCGCACGCGTCGCGAGGCACGGTGCCCAGCACCGGCTTTCAGCGACGCGGCGTAGCACCGCCGGCCGAGGATTTCGCGAGATGTAGTGCGGCGGCGAACCAGGGAGGAAACCCTAGTTTCTGGGTTTGGGCGAGACGAAGGGGACGAAGCGAGCGGGACCAAATAAAGCAAAAGGGGTGCGGTTTCTAATAACCGTGCCCCACTGATTTTTTTTTTTTAAATTAATAAAAAAATCAGATTTTAATGCAATTAAAACAAGAGCCAGAGCTCGATACTACCATCGTTGGAATTTAGAAGACGTAAAACACGAATACATGCCAAGAAAAAAATAAAAGTTCACCAACAAAGAATACGTAATTGCATAATTGAATACGATAAAACATAAAGAGAAACCTTACAAAGAAATCGCATTGATATTTCTCTACTATGGTATCCACGTAATCCCCAATCACGGACTTGCATGGATTTGCCAGCGTTGAATCCAGAGATGAATTTGCTAGGAAAATTCTAACTCTTAGATCTTATGGAGAGAATAATGAATTAACGTTGTTTGGGAATTATATATAGAAAAGACCCAGCTAAAATCTTTAACTAACCTAATTAGGAAATAAAATCCATAATCTTATAAAATAAATCTCTTAGATTTATTTCCCACATATAAAATCTCTACGGATTTAATTCTCATATATGTCAAATCTCTACGATTTGATTCCATATATATTAAATCCTACAATAATATTCCATATATTATTATTGAGAATTCTTATTTAATTAAATACAATTTAATTAAACATTAATAATAATTAATTCTAAATTAATCTATTATTAATTAATTCTCCATAAATTAAATATTAAATCCAATTTAACATTTAATCAACCAACTATAATCCGTAAAAGAGAACTACTTGTTGTGTGACCTATAGGCCCTCATATATCGAGCGATTAGTCAAACTAACGGCCTTAATTGAACCCTAGACAATAAATCAGACATTATCAATATATGAGGTTGTTGGGGAATAAGTTGCACAGATCTATTCGGGGTGAATATTTAAATACAAATTTAATTCTTATAATTATTACTAGCATGAATTAATCCTATATTAATTCATATAATAATCCAACAACATGTCATGCATATAATAATTCACGTAAAACCTACGCATGCGGAATTCTACGAGTTTACGTGAACGTACCTCTTGGGATGCCAGTGATCTGGCTGATTAGACTAACCAAAAGAACTTCCCAATTATTCCCTTAGTCCTCGTTCGACTATCCGGTGGTGAGACACTTGTGAACGATTTAACAAAAGGAAAATAAATTATGTTGCACTACCTTTGTGGATTTACTAATTTTTCCAGCACATGGAATTGTACTTGGGAATGAAAGAATCATCCCCTATTTATAGAGTCCAAGTGGTCGAAAATTGTGCCAAAAAATAATGTGGAAAAATCTTTTCTTGATCTCCAAGAAATCTTGAATATATCTCATATATTCTTTTTCCCATAATTATAATATTCCACAAAATCTCACTTACTCATATTTATGGTTAATTTCGAAAATATAAGGGATCAAGAATCCAAGATTTGGATCTTCTTGAATTTATGAGATATTCTTGTATTTCAAGAAATACATATCTTCCATAATATTTTTTTAAGAAAATCTTTCTTGCCCACTATATTTCAAAAATTTTGAAATTCTCTTATGAATAACCAAGTGGGAGATTTCTTGAATTTAATGAAATAATCTTGTATTCCAAGAATACATATCTTCATTCCATAACAAAATTCAAAGAAAATATTTCTCCCAACTTATCCATAATTTTCGAAAATTACTTGGAAAAATAAGCAACAATATTTATTTTATTTTAATCACCTTTTTCAGTTATTGGACTATATGTTGGGCTACTCAGGGGGCCTTTAGGAGAATTAAGATTGGACCTTCTAATGAACTTTGAATATCTAATATTGAGCCACAATATTATTCAAGCCCATAAATATTAATTAATCCCACTACATAATTAATATTGCACTATTCATCTTAACCCATATTACAATCAATATGGCTCCCGGTTATTATTTCCCATGTTTAAGATTATCTAGCCCATTAATTAATTCAAGCTACTGAAATAGTTTTCCATTTATTAATATCTTTTGTCCTTGGTCAAGGAACGATTCAACATTATTATCCATACCGGAAACTAATTCCACTTGCAAGATTTGGTATGATAAAGCTTATGAACCTCCCAAGGGGGCAAATCAAACAAGCGTACTTGCACACGATTCTTCGTATTAAATCTTAGCAATCACACGTGACTAATAATATTGCCCAAGATAAAAAGTATTGAATCTCGTTGATTCTCTACCCATGATAAGTCAAAGCAATAATTACCAATCATACGTGATCCTATTTAAGGAACGAAGATTAAGAAATAACGAACCACTGAGGTCTAATTCTTCCTTATTCAGTTCTGAAGAATTTGTCCTCCTGTAGGTCCTATTCAGTGCATCAGTCATGCACTAGTGTAAACTCTTGGTCAAGACAAGACAATCTGAGCCTTACACTTCAACCTTTCACGATGGGTTATTCATTTCCATCTAGGTCGTGAATGGCGTACTTTTAGTTACAAGGGACTGTTAATTTAATCTTCTGTGATCTGGTATCACTAAATTAACTACAATGTAACACGTACGACTTATTGAACAATTATGCAGTAAATATATGTAACATTCGATAATATTTAAAGCATCAGTGATAAATAATTTATTTCAGTAAATAAGTCCGAAATTAAATTTTGATTATACAAAGTAAAAAGCATACTTTCTAGTATAATCCCAACAGAGGTACGTTGCGAGAAACGTGCAACTACCTGTAACTGAAACATGGGCTATTACGATTTCCTCCTTTCATTCGCGAATACTCGATTAAGTCTTGAACATGATGAAGTGTCTATTCAAATAACTTAATCATATTATCTCTAATCACTAATTGATCATGTATGTCACACTTAGTCACAAAGTCTAAGTTGACGTGCATCGGCCGATGACTTAGATCCAATTATGATGAGAAGACGAGTATTCTCTCTAAATCCACATTGAGGAATGAATCTTATTATTGGCTCAACTACCACGCACATGCATTTCGTGATGAACCCAATCCAAGTCATATCTACCCATAGACGGGTGCAAGCGTCGGTCATGGTCAAAGTTCATCACTCCACACATGTCGTGCGTATTGACCTCAAGTCAAAGGAGTATCGTATCCAGGGACGGACCTAGAAATTTTACCCAGGGGGGGCCAATTTATAACATAGTGTAGCTAAATGCACTTTAGAATTTTTATATATTTTAAAAAATTATTTGGACTAAACATCTTTATATTAACAGAGTCGAATACATTTATATGTATATTGAAAATGTGAATTATACATATTCTTTCTCTATTTTGTTACCCCTTTCTCACCTAAAAATCAACATTTTATTTATAGAGTGTTGATTTTTACAAGGATTAGGTGGTGTACAGTGAACATGATGCACATAATACTTTGTTTAAAGGAGACAGACATTCGTATGAGATAGTTTTATACATGATATAGGGTATAATCTATAACACAAATAATACTCATTCTTCCAAAATATTAGAGCGTTAATACACAATTTATGCTTCGCCTTACTATGAGACTGTCTCATACATGTGTGTCTTAATTATAAGTATATATATATAAGAAATTCAAGTGGGGTCAGGGGATACCAGTGACCCCCCTCGCTCCAAGGTAGGTCCGTCGCTATCGCTCCCACTAACCGAGACATCCGTAGACACATATTGTGGACTTACATCAAACGGTTTCTAGGATGGATATACCAATACCCTCCAAGGTATTTGTGCATCCATCATGAGATACATAGTATCTCGTAGTAAGTGAGATCTTACTACACTCTCTAAGAGTCTGATGCAGATCGCACACCAATCTCCATTGCATCATCAATATCTCATTCTTGATGATCTTTGATCGGGGCTATTTGAGAATCATGTTTAGGTCATCTGAGTTCTCATATACTCAATGACAGCAGTGACTCAAGGGAACACTTGTATGAATAAATGTAAACAATCAAACATAATATTCAAACAAGTGTATTGCCACACATTAATATTAAGTTAACTATAATATTAAATCAAACTGAATATCATCGAGTATTATGTCCTTACAATAGATTGTCTCTAGGACACTAATACTAACACTTACCACAGAAGAATCTAGCATTTTAAAAATTTTGAGGTAAATTCTACTCCCTCATTTTTTTAATAAATGTCATTCTGGGATTTTTAAGATAAATTAAAAACTTATTTTTTTAAAAATTAATCTTAATTAATATTATTTAAATATTCTTAACAATAAATACTATTGGTTAAAAAATTAAACACACAACACATTTGTAGGAAATTTGAAATTACAATATTAAAGGTAAATATGAGATAAATGAGGATAAAATACCAGAACAACATCTATTTCACAAATAATTCAAAAGGCTAAAACGACATGTAAATAAAAAGGGAGGGAGTAATATTTTGAGCCCCGTAAGATTTTTTATTAAATTTCCCTCTTGTTTTTTATGCAATTCTAATATTTTTTGTTTGTTTTATATTTTTACCTTTCATGAAATTTAATTTGTTTTTTCGTATACCATTTTTTTTTCTCTTACTTTACTACAATTCTTGTTTGTTTCCTTTCTACATATTAATGAGATTTATATTTTCTTTTTTCAAATATCATCAACTTACCAAGTTACCATTAAAGGATCTAATATTTTAAGGGTTTTAAGGTAAATTTTACTATTTTGGGCTCCCTGTGTAAGATTTAGGAATAATTGTAAAAACAGGATTTATCTTTGACCCTTATTACAAAAAAAGGACTCGGACAATTTTAAAACTAAAAAAAAATATGTATTTCCGCTTAATTTTTTATATACCACTTTATAAAAAATAATGATATTTCCAAAAGTGGCATACTGTACGTACCCTACCGAAAATAGTGACGCATATTATATACCGTACCAAAATTTTTTATATTAAAAAATTCATATCATTTTTTAATACCAAAATTCGGCATACAGAAAATTTCGATAAATAAAAAATATTTACCTACCGTACTGAAGTTTTCGGTATCTAAAAATTTCGATTGGTATCAATATATATTGTTCCATACCAAAATTTTGATATACTATGTCATACCGAAATATCAGTATACATAATTTTTTAACGAAATACAAATTTTTTTTGGTATATTGAAATATCAAAATTTTAGAATGCATATTACCATAATCACAGTTCGCGCTATATTGAAAAAATCGACATTTTTTGGTATTTTTTTTGTTTTATAAACGCAGTATACCGATTTTTTTCATTAATTTTTCACCTCTAACCGTGAATATAAATGAGTGAATTTAAGAAAAGAACACAAAAGTTGTGAATAAATTTTTTTTATTGATGTAATACCTTATTTTTTTATTTAGAGTTGAGAACGAAAGAAGTTAGATGCAAATTGAAAAAAAAATCACTGTTTTGTCTTAAAATTGTCCGGGTTCTTTTTTTGCAACAAAATGAGAATTAAGTATCTACCCTGCAAAAGTCTAAAGTTAGGTCCTTAAAGTATAATAAGGGGCAAAGATAAGTCCTGTTTTTGCCTCGCTCCACACATGAGTTCACATAATACGATTTAGTGAAATGAGTCGATATGATTAAAAAATAATATAAGTTTCAATGTGAACAAGTTTCGCATGATACTTTTAAGGGGTGTTTGCAATCTCAACATGATAGATTATAAACACTTTTTTGAGAAGTAAGTATGCCCCAACTTTTTTAAAACGAGTTGGTATGCTGTGAAACTTTTTTTTTTTTACATGCCCCAACTTTTTTAAAACGAGTTGGTATGCTGTGAAACTTTTTTTTTTTCAGGTATTCTCTTTAGTACTCCCTATGTCCTATTTTTTATTATCCGGTTAATGTAGACACGGAGATTAAGAAAAAGTAGGAGATAATAATATTAAATTGTGTAAAAGTGGGTTTGATGGAGGGAAATAATAGTATTAAATGTTGTAAAGTGTGTGTTGCGAGTCATTTTTTATGGAGAATATTATGTGGCTAATTTGATAACAACTCACAAACAAAATAAGTATGTGTACTATATATGGTAAATAACAGGAAATTGTTGACCCAGTTCGTCAGTGAATGACTACTCTGGGGGCATGCCAAGCCAGGGATGTTGTATTGTGAGATTTATATACACAGTACAACATACTTTTCATGAGATGAACTTCTATGAAAGAAGATGATTTGGAGAGTAAGTGTGTGAGTGCTAGGGATTTTTCCGAGTATGGATGATTTGTGAACTCTGGAATTTTTCTCAACCTAATCACTCCGGAAAATTTTTTTGTGACCCTGTCTCTTGTTCTTTTTTCTTCTATTTATAGTACTTTGACAAGCATGAAGCTGGTTTGACAAGCATGAGCTAGAGACTTTGTATCTTATAAGAACTCATGTGATGCTGCCACATTTTCAATTTCGTCTTCCTGGTTGACCTTTATATTTGTTTGTTCATATGACACTCTTTTGGTCGTCCAACTCATATTTTGCTCGATTGGTTCCCTGTTCGCCCCTTCGGACATATCAATTTTATACAGGAACATTGTCCTCATCGAGCATATATGTGCTCGAGTTAATCGAGTCTTGAGTTATCGAGCCTTCAGTATATCGAGCCCTCGGGTTATCCGAGCCTTGAGGTTATCTGAGCCCTCAGGTTATCTGAGCCTTCAGGTTATCTCGAGCCCTCAGAGTTATCCGAGCATTCACAGTTATCTCGAGCCTTCAAAGTTATCCGAGCCTTCAGTTATCGAGCCTTGAGTTATCGAGCCTTGGGTTACTCGAAGCTTCCGAGTTCAGCTCTTCTGAGTTTATACATCCTGACCCTCAGGTCACTTGACTCAGGCTATCTGATTTCTTCTTGCCTGATCTGATCAGACCGACGGATCAGATCAACATCTCTTTAGGATCATCTCAAAATTGCATCGTCATCATGCCAGATTTGGCGAGCTGTGAGCTTACTCGCTTGATCGGCAAGTGGTGAGTTGGTGAACAAACTTGCTCGTTTCAGCGAGTGGTGAGCCACCGAACAAACTTGTTCGGTGAGTGGCGAACCGGCGAACAAACTTGCTTAGTGGCGAGCTGGGGAGCAAATATGTTTGGTCGGCAAACAGCGAGCACACTTGTCCATCGAGCATGATTATTTTAATAGTTGATTAATACATGTGTCCCTTCGACGTGTTCGATTAAATTTAATAATTATATCGAACACAACAATACCCCCCAGCGGGGTCGCTTTGTATTCATCATGGGGGCCCGGCTGTTATAATTTGATTGGGCTGTCGTGAGCGTCGTTTCGTCTCCTGTGTCGGATTTTCAAAATTTAACCCGATATCTATAAATACCTTATTTTACCGCTTCAATTCCTTTCCTTTCTTTTCATCTTCTTCTCTTTCTCTTCAGCTTCCTTCTCGTCTGAAACTTCCACGGCAAGGGCTCTCTTATTTCGGCGAAGATTTTATTCAGGTAACTATTTCATACCCTTTTTAATTCCGATTATGGCTTCTCGTTCTAGTTCTTCTGCTTCAATAGAATCGAACCACCATAGCTCCTCATCTCCCTCTTTCGATACTATTTCTCGTGGCGATGCTAATGTGTCGGAGATGAATGCCTTGGGTTCTAGGTCTCGTAGGCAAGTTCGGCAGCCATTTTTTGTTCTTTCATCGAATTCCGATGATGCCCTAAATGAATTAGATATGGATTTAGGCCGTACCGGATTTTTTTGGATGATTCGATTGAGGATTTTTTGCCCCAACCCCAAATTAGGTCTAGGGTTGTAAATAGTTCTGATGTAAATAGGGATGATGATAATGTGAGGGAGAAAATCCTGATGGCTGAGAATATTGATGAGTCGAACAGAGGATTCGACGACGAAAGCGTAACACGGAGCTCGACATCCCCCGTTGGCCTTTCTTTATAGCCCAACATATAGCGAGTATAATGCTCGTTATAATTTTGATTGGCCCGAACAACCTCATAGGACCAGGGTTGAGAATGAATATCCGGCGAGCAAAAATTGAGCGTAATTGATGTAGATATGCTCTCCCAATTGTATAGGAATTATGAAACTCCGAAAGATGTATTTTTTTGGGTACCTGGTCCCGATGAGCGAGCAGACCAGCCTCTTGAGGGTTGTGTTGCTGTGAATTTGGACACAATGGAAGCGGGTCTTCGATTCCCACTTCATCCGGCTATTACTCGTTTGCTCGTTGAATGGAACATCACCATTACACAGCTAAAGCCGAATGGGTGGCACATGATTATGAGCTTCTTGACTTTGTTCGGCAAAACGAAGCCTGTGTATTATCCCACACGTTAGGTTGAACTCACAACTAGTACATTTAGTACATAACATGGATGGTTGTTCATGCAGGCAAACGCCAAGTGCAAAGTCATTGAGGATGTGCCAAACAAAATTACCGATTGGAAGGAGAAGTTCTGGTTCATCGGGGGCGATTGGAAAAGCCCGGCTTCTGGATGTGAACCAGATGCTCGCTTAGATATCCCCACAGATTTTGGGATTTGCCGAAGTAAGTATTTTTGTGTTTTTTGTTCTTCAGCTTGAACTGATTTTAACTTATTCTCAATTTCAGGAATTCCAGCTGCGACGGACAAAGAGACCAACGATGGCTACTTCAGCAGCATCTGGCAAATTGATCTTGAGCCTTACTCGGAGCGATCTGTGAAGACTCTGAATACTGCCGATCAAAGGAAGAAAGGAGGCTTATACGTGCCCCCTCATCATTTAGTTGTTGTCAATCCGGCTGGTAAGGATTATTTTTTGTATTTGTAAATATGTTGTACCCTTTGTTCGCAGTTTCTATTTCTTTTATAATGAATTGTTTGGTTTTCAGTTTTCCCTGTTGTCACTGTTGCTGTGAGTACCTCCAAGCATACTGAAATGGCTCGAACAAAAAGACCCCAAGAGCTTGCACGAATCCAAGCAGAGAGAGATGCCCAGCGAGCAAGTAGGGGGGAGGCGAGCAGAGTGAGAAAAGCCAGCCGACCAGCCGCAACTGAACTGGGAGAGTCGAGTCGGCCGAAGAGGACGACTCGCTCGGTCGAGCAGGTGGTGTGCGACCAAGCTCCCTCGCCAAAAAGATCAAGGAGGGCTCCTGACGAGTAGGGGGCGAGCGACCAAGCTCAGACAAGCATCGATGCCATTGGGGAGACCCCCAATACTGAAGCGATCAGAATGGCCGCCTCCGTGGTCGGTCCGGTCGCGCAAATCTTCGAAATGGAGGTCGGTACATCTTCTCCACCTCCTGCAGGACCCCGAACTTGGACCCCTTTGAACCCTCAGCTCCGGTCCCCCGAGGATAAATCATTTTTAGGATGGGACCCTGCTCGGGCGAACAGGTACTTTTGCTCGCCTTATTGGAATATTTCTTTTTTCATCGATTTTGGTCGCTTTGTCACATTTGTTTGCTCGGGTGTACATGCAGGTTGAGCAGATTGGCGCCTTTGATGCCAGAATTGAAAGATTACTACTGCTCTCCAAGTGTTCACAAAGTTCCTAGCATTCCCAAGCATGTTCAGAAGGCATGCGAGACCCCTATACGAGCATGGACTACCGAGCTTGAAGAGGCCACCAAGGGTCCAACACCTTTGGAAACCATGCGACTTGGCCTAGTACACCATGGCCAATCTTTGGTTCTTCTTGAGAAAGCCTATGCTGAGTCCGCCAATCTTCATGCCAACTACTTGGCTCTTATCAGAAATTTTGAAGAGAAGGTGAACAAGCTGAGCAATACTCGGGATGAAGTGAAGTTGGCTCAGGGACAAGTGTCCTTGGCTCAAGCAGAGGCTCGCAAGGCTCAAGAGGATGTTCGGCAAGCTCGGGAAGATGCTCGCCAGGCGAGGAGGAGTTAAGCCTTGCTCGGGAGGAGGTGATCGGCATTAGGAGAGTTCAAGATGAGATGAATGTCATGCTTCGTAAACTCAGAACACGAGATCGAGGCTGCTGAATGCGAGAAAACTGTGCTCGGCCAACAACTCCTCAATATGTGCCTTTGCCGATGCCATCCGTTCTGCCAGACATATGCTCCCTGCCGACCAGATTTCCCCACTCGTAGCCCATTTTGAAAAGTACCTGATCGACAACCCCCCGGATCCCAACCTTTCGATATCTGATCTGAGTGATCTGTGCAATTTCTCCAATCTCCCTGATGGGATCGAGATTGATGATCCTATTTTGGATGAGGAAGATGGTTCGGATGCGGACATTGATGATACTGCCGACCAAACTCACCGATCCGAGCACGGGTTCGATCAGGTGCAGAACGAACAAAGGGGACCTCCCGAAGTCGAACAGAACGTACTGTCTAGCGAGCAAACTAGGCCCGATAATGTTGGAGGAGCTGTTCCTGAAGGGGCCGAGCAGATGGGGCAGGATTTGTTCGATACATTGCTTCCGCCGACCCCCAACAACGAATTTGTACCTTAGTATTATTTTTGCTTTGCTGAACAATTTCCTTTGAACTTGTATAATTTTGTCTTCTTCTTTCTTGCTCGAACAATTTCGAAGTTGAATGATTATTTTTGCTTATTGAAGAATTTCCTCTAACCTGATCGGTCGAGGATGAATTTTGTTGCTGATGAATGGTTGATGTTTATCTTATTCCTAGTTTTTGCCTCTTTTCTTCTGAATGAATTCGAACATGATCTTTGTCTATGTTCCACCCCGACTTCTTTAGTTTTTGATTGTCTTATTGAGGTGCAATCAGGTTGATCGTCTTATTTAGCTACGACCAGATGGGTTAACTTATATGCAACCCCCCCTTTCTTGGTTCGTGATCGTCTTATTTAGGCGCGATCACTTCGTACTCGGGTCGTCTTATTTAGCTGTGACCCCGTACTCATCACTCGCTTTTGCTGCGGGTATCTGTAAGTACGAGTCGTCTTTTGCGACTGCGTACCCATCACTCGCTTTTGCTGCAGGTATTTGAGTACAAGCTGGTTCGTCAGGTGAATATAAACTTCGGCTCGTTCATCTTTGTTCGGGTCGTCCGGCTTAGGTGCGACCTCTGATAGGCTTCAACTAGAAAAACTTAACAAACGAAAATGTTTTTGCAACATGTTGTATTCTATTACAACCTTTACATTTGAAGAAGAATGTCTATTACAGATAGCTATAGACATCAGACTATGGTTTTGAATTTAAACCTTGTCTCGAAATAGACATAAGCTGGCCACATCTCGTCCGCGGAATTAATGTTGACAAGCATGAGGCGGATCAGCCTGTCTACTTCTCTTTAAGTAACATGCTCAAGTAGCAGCAGCATAAGCGTTTGTCCCTCCTGGACAAGTTGTGATTATGCGAGCTCCCGCGGACATGAGCATGTGGCGAGCACGCCTGCTCGCCTATATCAGGCGCGAGCAAGAGTCTCTGCTCGCACCTTTTTATCCTCTTTTGTAGATGCCTTAGCATCACCATCCGCACGTTGTTTCGTGCGGATACAACGACATCCCACCCCCTCAGAGGAGATTTTAGGGATGCGTAGGGGACTAATGATTTACCACTGCATAAGCAGTGAGCAACGTGGAGTGACAACCATGACTCTGCCGAGCATCTTGAGTCCGTAACGAGCACCAACCTTTGCTCGGAGTGTCGTACGGAGTACAAAGCTCGTACTAGAGTAAGTGCCTGGACAGATGATCAATTCAGCAAAATGATAGCTGAATCGAGTGCTGGATACTTCGTCTGGAGGCATACCAAACCAACTTTCACTCGATAACTGAATTTTCTTCAACTATGTTTGCAGTATTTTTTTATTTTTTCTCTGTTTTTCTCCATTTTCTTCAGCTATCAACATGCCTATTTATAGTACTATCCCAAACATGTGCTGGCATAGCTAGTTGGTGTTGGCCTTCTTGCTTTAAATCCTCATTTTGACATCTGTCCTTGTTTTTGCCAGTTCTTATCCAAGGATTGACACATACCTCATTTGGTTGCCACCACTTCTCAACTTGTTTCGACACGTATCTGTTGGGATTATACTGGAAAGTATGTTTTTTACTTTGTATAATCGAAACTGAATTTTCAGACTTATTTACTGAAATAAATTGTTTTTCACCGATGCTTTAAATATGATTGAATGTTATATATATTTCTTCGCATAACTGTTTCAATAAATTGTGACGTGTTACATCAGAGTTAATTTAGTGATACCGGATCACGAAGATTAAATTAACAGGTCCCTTGTAACTAAAAGTACGCCATTCACAACCTAGATGGAAATGAACAACCATCGCGAAAGGTTGAAGGTGTAAGGCTCAGATTGGTTTGTCTTGACCAAGAGATTACACTAGTGCATGACTGATGCATGAATAGGACCTACAGGAGGATAAATTCTTCAGAACTGAATAAGGAAGAATTAGACCTCAGTGGTTCGTTGTTTCTTAACCTTCGCCCCTTAAATAGGATCACGTGGGATGGGTAACTATCGCTTTGACTTATCATGGGTAGTGAATCGAGAGATTCAATACTTTTTATCTTGGGCAATATTATTGGTCACATGTGATTGCTAAGATTTAATACGAAGAATCGGTGCAAGCACGCTTTGCTTGATTTTCCCCCCTTGGGAGGTTCATAAGTTTTATCATACCAAATCTTGCAAGTGGAATTAGTTTAGGTATGGATAATAATGTTGAACCGTTTCCTCGACCAAGGACAAAAGATATTAATTAACGGAAAGCTATTTCAGTGGCTTGAATTAATTAATGGGCTAGATAATCTTAAACACGGGAAATAATGACCAGGAGCCATATTGACTGTAATATGGGTTAAGATGGATGGTGCAATATTAATTATGTAGTGGGATTAATTAATATTTATGGGCTTGAATTATATTGTGGCTCAATATTAGATATTCAAGATCCATTAGAAGGTTCAATCTTAATTCTCCTAAAGGCCCCCTGAGTAGCCCAACAGATAGTCCAATAACTGAAAAATGTGATTAAAATAAAATAAATATTGTTGCTTAATTTTCCAACCAAAATTTCGAAATATATAGATATGTTGAGAGAAAGATTTTCTTTGAATTTTGTTATGGAATGAAGATATGTATTCTTGGAATACAAGATTATCTCATTAAATTCAAGAAATCTCCCACTAGCTTATTTATATAGTAAATTTCGAAAAAGATTAAAATATAGTGGGCAAGAAAGATTTTCTTGATTTTCTTGAAAAGATATTATGGAAGATATGTATTTCTTGAAATACAAGAATATCTCATAAATTCAAGAAGATCCAAATCTTGAATTCTTGCACTAAAATTTTCAAAAATCCATATTATAGAGGAGGTGGGTTTTTTGTGGAATATTATAATTATGGGAAAAAGAATATAAGGGATATATTCAAGATTTCTTGGTGACCAAGAAAAGTCTTTTCCCACATTGAAATATCACTAAAAATTCGACCAACCCCTCTCCTATAAATAGGGGATGGTTAGTTCATTCCCAAGTACAATTCCATGTGCTGGAAATATTAGCAAATCCACATAAGTGGTGCAACAAAGTTTATTTTTTCCTTTTGTTAATTGTTCGCGAGTATCCTTCCACCGGATTGTCGAGCAAGGGCTAAGGGAATACTTGAGAAGTCCTTTTGGTTAGTCCGTCCGACCAAAGCCACTGCCATCCCGAGAGGTACGTTCACGTAAACCAGTAGATTCCGCATGCGTAGGTTTTACGTTGGTTTTTATATGCATGATATGTTGTTGCAATTATTATTTGAATTAATATAGGATTAATTCATGCTAGTAATAATTAATGAATTAAATTTGTATTTAAATATTCACCCCGAATAGATCTGTGCAACTCATTCCCCAACAGCTGGTATCAGAGCCAGGTTTCGGGCTCTGAATTTTTTTAAATTGTAATTTAATTTGTGGACATTAAATTTGAAATTGGATAGTAGAACTGTTAGATCTGTTTTGCAGGTATCCAATTGTCATGGATTTTAATGTTTTATTTGGCATGCATATAAATTGTGGTTTTTTAATTCGATTCATTCGGATTTGTTTTACCTTGTGAGAAAATCCACGAGTAGATTAGGATTTGTTTGATTTGATCAATGTAATAGACTAGTCTAGATCTAGGTTTATTTATTTTTTGTAAATAAATTGTAACCGGATCCGGAACGAAGAGACGAAGAATTAAAGGACTAAATCTAGAACAGAAGTAGGGCGGCGCTGGCGGCCGGCACGCACGGGGGCAGGGCAGGGCAAGCGGCCGCCGAGCCTTAGAAGGATGAGGGTCGCTACGATCGGGCGGCGGCGGCCCAGCCGAAGCGGATGGGGCGGATGCATGGGCGCCGGGCGGGGACGCAGGGCGCCGAGGACAGGCGGAGGCGGGGAGGGCGTGATGCGCTGATGCGGTATCGCCGCCGAGAATCGCCGACCTTACCGACACTCGCGAGGCGCGCTTGAGGCAACCGGCGGGCGGGGTGGCTCACGGGCGGTGCCGAAGCCGCCGAGGCCGCCCCAGTTAAGTGGCCGGCGGATCTTGGCGTGCATCCTTGCGAAGGAATTTGCGTGCGGCAAGGTTCAAGACGCGAAGTATTTTTTTCGAGACGAACGAGTGGGAGAAATTTGAGGCGTGTTTATTCAAAATCAAGCCAAGAAAAATCAAACCATGACAATTGGATAATTTGTGCCCAATATGTTTATTTTTCTTTTTGCTTGATTTATTTTTGCGCTTATCTTATGCTTTATTTAATTTGTTTAAATGTGTTTGCATGAGGGTTGCCAAATGGAAAAATCTCAACTTCAAAATTACTATGTATGTTTAAATAATTAATTGACAATTTTATTCCGGATAATAAAATTGAATTAATTTTGACCTCCATGATTTATTTATTTGTGAATTCTTTTGAAGAAATTCCCCCAACGGGACGGTCAAAAGATAGATTTCACATGAATGAATTCCAAACGGATGATTGTGGGTTATTACTAGTGGCGACGATGACCCTCCCAACGAGGCTCGATCAAAGCGAAATAGTAATCTCAGATTTAATCATGATTATTACTTAGGTATAAAATTGATATGCATATATTCAAGTCCCCCGTCAATTTTATATTGGTCAAGTGGGAGCCAACTATTAATCTGGATATTAAGGGTTTGTAACTGTTCTTGTTTGTAACCCGCTTGAATGTGTTTAAATAATGACCCACCCAACGTGGCTTATTTAAACTGTTTTGAGATGTTGGCTGATGCATGTTCATATTTTTTTTGAGATTTTAATATGATGCATGTGATCAAACCTTGTGATAATTTTGTGCTTGTGCATATTTTTGTTTATTTCAGTTCATCATGTCGCAACCTTTTAATCCACTGTTCAATATACTAAAAGACAATTTGCTCACTGGAGAAAATTTTGTTGATTGGAATCGAAAACTCACTATTGTCCTCACTGCACAAAGCCATAACTGGGTTCTGACCACACCTAAACCGGATAAACCATCAGATGAGTCCACTAAAACGGTTAAGAAAGAGTATGTTGACTTGGAGAGGTCTAACGAAATGGCTAAGTGTACCATCTTGGCTTCTATGTCAGATGTGTTGCAACACCAACACCAGAACGTTGAGACCGCTGCGGAAATCATGACTAGTCTTAAAGCGATGTTTCAACATCAGAACCGTGTGGCTCGTCAGATCACCATGAGGGACTTGCTCTCTATGAAAATGGTGGAGGGAACGCCCGTAAGGGAGCACGTTCTCCAGATGATGGCTCACCTTAATAAACTTGAGGTACTTGGCGCTAAATACAATATCGAGACCTAAATCGATTTCGTGTTCCATTCTCTGCCGAAAAGCTTTGAACAATTCAGGTTGAACTACCAGATGAATAATCAGAAGTTCTCGATGCCTGATCTGTTGCAAGCTTTAGTCTCGGCAGAGGAGATATTGGGGCAGAAAAGCCAAGCCTTGGTGGCAAACGGACCTTCTTCTTCTTCTAGACCAAGGGGTGGTAAGAACAAGAAAAGGAACAAAGGCCACAAGCAAGTGAACTCAAGTGTTGCCAATGGCAAAGATAAGGTGAAGAAGGGTGGTGGAGTGAACAAGCCAGCTAAGGGGAAGTGCTTCAACTGCGGTGAGAAAGGACATTGGAGGTCAGCCTGTTCCAGACCTAAGAGGGATGGAAAGAAAGGTAATTCTCACGCACTAGTTGTTGAAACTTGTTTAGCGGTGTATGCCTCCCATTTTGTGGGTGGTGGATACGGGATCCACTAATCATGTTTGTTTCACATTACAGGGGTTCAAGCGGACCTGGCAACTTAGTGGGAGTGAGGTCCTCATCACACTGGGCGATGCTACGAGAGTGGCAGCTGAAGCAGTGGGAGAAGTGCACCTGTCTTTTGAAGACAGTGCTTTAATTTTTGAGATATTCTTTACGTTCCGGATTTTTTAGAAAGAATTCGTTTTTAGTTTCTAAACTTTTATGATGGATATTTTGGTTACTTTTTTAATAAAGTTGTTACGAATTTTATTTTTGATAAATTTATCTGTCATGGAACGTTGTTGAATGATCTCTATACAATTAACTGTGCACACCACTCACGAAATGTATCCTATAACACATCAACTGTTTCCGAGAAAAGAAAGCGTTCATCAGACGTGAACGAGACACTTCTTTAGCATCTAAAAATTGGGTCATATAAATCCAAAGAGGATCCAAAGGTTGGTAAGAGACGGTTCACTAGGGCTTCTCCAAGTTGAACCGATTCCAACCTGCGAATCATGTTTGGAGGGTGATATGACCAAGATGGCATTTGGAGCTAAGGGGATTGGGGCTAAAGAAGTGTTAAGAGATCATTCACATAGATGTATGTAGTTCAATGTCAAAGCAAGAGGAGGTTATGAGTAATTTTATTGATGATTACTCAAGGAACATTTTCCTTATGAAGCATGAATCTGAGACCTTTGAGAAATTCTAAAGAATTTAAGGCTCAAGCAGAGAATCATATGGAAAAATGTATCAAGTCTCTATGATCTGATCGTAGAGGTGAATACCTCAGCGATGAGTTTTGAACTACTTATCTGATGAAGGGATTGTATCCCAGCTCACCGCACCCGGAACCCCTCAACAAAACGGGGTTTGCAGAGCGAAGCAACAAAATTCTTTTGGAAATGGTTAGATCAATGATGAGTTATACGGATCTTCCCTAGTCGTTCTGGGGTAATACCTTGGAAAACAGCGACTTACATTCTGAACTTGGTGCTATCCAAATCGGTTCCCAAAACTCCCAAAGAATTGTGGACCGGGCGCAAGCCTAGTATGAGACACATGAGAACTTTGGGGTGTTCGCCCCTACATGTTGGACAAGGAAGCCGGTAAGTTGGATCCTCGATCAGAATTAAGGTTGTTTGTAGGATACCCCGAGGGAACAAAAGGGTGTATGTTCTATAGTTCCGAAGATCAAAAGGTGGTAATCAACACCCACTTTAGATTTTTGAAAGAAGACTATATGAACCAAAGAAAACCCAGAAGTGAGATTACCTTAAATGAACTTAGAGGGCAAACCTCAGTGACAACTGTACTAGATGATATACCAAATGATACGTTTTCACAACCGGAGCCTCGTCATAGTGGGAGGGTTGTTAGACAGCCCGAGAGATTCATGGGAATAGGAGAGTCCTTGGATTTGATTCCCGGAATCAGACCCATGGACATATGACAAGGCACTCCAAGATAAGGATGCAGGTTCTTGGCAAACAGCAATGAAAGCCGAAATGGGTTCTATGTTTCATAATAGAGTGTGGGAGCTAGTCGAACCACTTAATGGGGTCAAACCCATAGGATACAAGTGGGTATATAAGAGGAAAAGAGGACGGGAAGGTTGAAACCTTTAAAGCAAGACTAGTGGCGAAAGGTTATACTCATAAACAAGGGATCGATTATGAGGAAACTTTTTCGCCTGTAGCCATGCTTAAGTCCATCTGTATTCTCTTATCGATTGTTGCGCATTTCGACTTTGAAATTTGGCAAAGGGATGTCAAGACATCTTTCCTTAACGGAAGTCTTGATGAAGAGATCTATATGCAACAACCCCAAGGTTTCATTGAAACAGGCCAAGAACATCTTGTTTGTAAGCTCAAGAAGTCCATTTACGGACTCAAACAAGCATCTAGAGCTTGGAACCAATGTTTTGATCATGTGATAAAGTCTTATGGGTTTGATCAAAACGAGTTTGAAAGTTGTGTGTATAAAAAGCGTGTCGGAACTGCATTGGTATTCTTAGTACTATACATAGATGACATTGTGATCATCGGGAACGATGTGAAGGTGTGATCAGACGTAAGAGGCATGGTTTTCAAAACAGTTTGATATGAAAGACTTAGGGAAAGCCGGACACATCCTTGGGATCAAGATCACTCGAGATCGCAAGAAGAGGATGATTGGGTTATCGCAAGTTTCATACATGGATACTGGTTTTGAAATGATTCAGCATGCAAGATTCCAAGAAAGGATTCGTACCTTTCAGACTTGGAATCCATCTATCCAAGAAAATGTTCCCTAAGACGAAAATGAGATAGATTATTCCTTGTGCTTCGGCTGTCGGAAACCTTATGTATGCATTGCTGTGTACGAGACCGGATATCTGCTTTGTCGTAGGCATGGTAGCAAGATATCAAAGTAACCCAGGGAAAGCGCATTGGACGACAGTTAAAAACATTCTTAAGTGTCTGAAAAGAACTCGGGATAGAATGTTGATTTATCAGTCAGATACTCCAATCCCCATCGGCTACACGGACTTGGATTTCCAATCAGATTTAGATTCCAGAAATTATCTACCTCAGTTAGTGTGTTTCCATTTGGGAAGTGTAGCCATCAAATGGACGAGTGTGAAGCAGAAATGCATCACTGACTCAACCATGGAAGTCGGGTAAGTAGCTGCTTGTGAAGCAGTGAAAGAACCGATTGGGCTCTAGATCTTCTTAGTGGACTTGGATGGTGTTCTGAATTTGTCTAGCAACATCTGCTAGGGGCAGTTGCAAATTCAAGAGAACCAAGAGTCCACGAGTCAAACAAGCACACTAAAGGAAAGACATCTTATACGAGAAATCGTTAAGAGGAGATATAGATGTGGCAAAGATAGCGTCTGAGGACAGCCTAGCAGATCCATTCACAAAGCGTCTGCCTCTGAATACATTCGAGAGACATGTGAGTGGAATGGGTGTCAAGACCGTTGCCAATCTGCTTTGAGTATAAGTGGGAGAAATTATTAGGTTTGTGTAGGTGACATTAGATGTCACGGACTACGCGAGACATGTTGTAGTATACATAAAAGCAGACTTTGAGTATAAGTGGGAGATTGTTGGGATTATACTGGAAAGTATGCTTTTTACTTTGTATAATCGAAACTGAATTTTCAGACTTATTTACTGAAATAAATTATTTATCACCGATCCTTTAAATATGATTGAATGTTATATATATTTACTACATAACTGTTCAATAATTCGTACGTGTTACACTGTAGTTAATTTAGTGATACCAGATCACAGAAGATTAAATTAATAAGGTCCTTGTAACTAAAAAGTACGCCATTCACAACCTAGATGGAAATGAACAACCATCGCGAAAGGTTGAGGTGTAAGGCTCGATTGGTTTGTCTTGACCAAGAGATTACACTAGTGCATGACCGATCTGTTGAATAAGACCCTGAGGAGGATAAATTCTTGTAATCGAACAAGGAAGAATTAGACCTCAGTGGTTCGTTGTTTCTTAACCTTCGTCCCTTAAATATGATCACGTGGGATTGGTAACTATTGCTTTGACTTATCATGGGTAGCGAATCAGAGAGATTCAATACTTTTTATCTTGGGCAATATTATTGGTCACATGTGATTGCTAAGATTTAATACGAAGAATCTTGTGCAAGTACGCTTGCTTGATTTGCCCCCTTGGGAGGTTCATAAGTTTTATCATACCAAATCTTGCAAGTGGAATTAGTTTCCCGTATGGATAATAATGTTGAACCGTTCCTCGACCAAGGACAAAAGATATTAATTAACGAAAAGCTATTTCAGTGGCTTGAATTAATTAATGGGCTAGATAATCTTAAACACCGGAAATAATGACCGAGAGCCATATTGACTGTAATATGGGTTAAGATGGATGGTGCAATATTAATTATGTAGTGGGATTAATTAATATTTATGGGCTTGAATTATATTGTGGCTCAATATTAGATATTCAAGATCCATTAGAAGGTCCAATCTTAATTCTCCTAAAGGCCCCCTGAGTAGCCCAACAGATAGTCCAATAACTGAAAAAAGTGATTAAAATAAAATAAATATTGTTGCTTAATTTTCCAACCAAAATTTCGAAATATATAGATATGTTGGGAGAAAGATTTTCTTTGAATTTTGTTATGGAATGAAGATATGTATTCTTGGAATACAAGATTATCTCATTAAATTCAAGAAATCTCTCACTAGCTTATTTATATAGTAAATTTCGAAAAAGATGAAAATATAGTGGGCAAGAAAGATTTTCTTGATTTTCTTGAAAAGATATTATGGAAGATATGTATTTCTTGAAATACAAGAATATCTCATAAATTCAAGAAGATCCAAATCTTGGATTCTTGCACTAAAATTTTCGAAAATCCATATTATAGAGGAGTTGGGTTTTTTGTGGAATATTTTAATTATGGGGAAAAGAATATAAGGGATATATTCAAGATTTCTTGGTGACCAAGAAAAGTCTTTTCCCACATTGAAATATCACTAAAAATTCGACCAACCCCTCTCCTATAAATAGGGGATGATTAGTTCATTCCCAAGTACAATTCCATGTGCTGGAAATATTAGCAAATCCACATAAGTTGTTGGGAGATGAATTTAATAAAAGATATATGATTTTGATTTGATCCCAAAAACCCCTGAGTATGACATGTTCAGAATGATCTTGATAGTTGAGTCAGGATTCAGTTTTTAGAATATTCAGGATGTTATCTGCAGAATGTATAGTCGCCAGATATAGTTCAGATAGTAATCAAGACTCGATAGGATACCGAGGAATCAAGACTCAACACGAAGATTCGATGATCGGTCCAAGAGACTCAAGAGACTCAAGACTCGAGAAGACTCAAGACTCGGAAGACTCAAGACGCAAGACGCAAGATCAAGATCAAGATTGAAGATCAAGAATATCAAGGCACGCGAATTATCAAGACTCATTAAAGAAGGTAATTGAATGCTCAAGATGAACTCGAATGTTCCGAGGCAATTGAATATATCTATCCGAAGGATGCACATCGAGAAAAAACGCGATTCCTTAGAAAGTTAGATATTGCCAAGACATTCAAAAGACAAAAAAGGAACTAAGTCGGAAGTGTTGTTAAGGTTATATCAAACTCGAGAGTTTGTAACCAAAAAAGAGTAGATTGAAGGTGTCTACCTTTAATTGGAGACAAAAGTCAAAAAAAAGAGGAAGACAACAATGTACCATCTTGAACGACAAAGGATGTGTCATTTGAAAAGGATGTCAGATGTACAAAAGTTCCAAACTGCAAAAAGTGAAGACCGGCTACATGAAAGGTTATTGCCTAAAATGTGTTAGGGAGTTTCAAACCCTAAATATAGCCATTTCTGACACTCCATAAGAGGGAACTCACGAAGTTGTCTCTCCAACGGATAGTTTTCAAAAGTGACCTTGGTGTATGCCTATAAATACCGATGACCCTCTACATTGTAAGGTTACACGGGGAAATTTATACGCAACTCAAGAGCTCAAACTTATTCTCAAAAAGTTAAAGCACTCGAAAAACTTAGAATTTCCCAAGTGCTTCTACATTGAAGAGAGCTCACTATACTAAGCCTAGCTTGATAAGAATTATCCAAAGCTTAGTCGAGATATCCTAACCCTTTGCATTGTGCTTTATTGTAAAGGATATCTCATCCTAGTTGAAACCAACGAAAAAACCCCAAACCCTTGAGAAGGTAGTTGGAGTGTGTTTGTTGGTGAGAAGAGTTGTAAAGAGTTAGTCGAGTAAAAAACTCTAGAGGAGAAGTTAGTAAGCCTAGGGGGGTAGTCCGAAAGCTTGTTTGTGTTTGAGTAAGTAAACTACTTGAGGTAGTCGAAAAGCTCAAGGTCGGGTTGAGTAAGTAAACTACGTGGAGTAGTCAGAAAACTCAGGGCCGAGTTGAGTAAGTAAACTACGCGAGGTAGTCAGAAAACTCGGAAGTTGATAGTGAATTTCTCTGAGGATCAGAGAGAGTGGATGTAGGAGCTTGAGTCTCTGAACCACTATAATTGTTGTGTTCTTTATTGCTTTCCTTATCTCAGGCTTAACATTTGCATTGACTTGTTTTTAAAAGCATACTTTTTCATCGATATTCGGGTTGAATCAATCCACTGAAGTTGCATAAGTGAATCACAGCTTAATCACTATTTCATAAAGGGAAGGTTTTCAGCAAAGCTTAAAACGAGTATAAACTAAGGGTCAACCATTCCGCACGACTGAGTAGCTAGAACAGATAGTTACCAAATTGAACTCTCATTTGAGGATTCAGTAAGTTAGTTATCTGATCCAAGCAACTCAGGATCTCTCGACACTTTCGGGACTCGATTGGGATTATCGAGGTATCCGAAAGCGGCTCAGATCACATCTCGAAGAGACTTTGACTCAGAGCGATCTGTGCTTCTCAGAACCTAATCTTCAGGATTATCTGACCCAAGCTGACCTCAGTAAGAAAAAGTTTTTAAAAAAACACTGAACACGTGTATTCCCCCCCCCATACACGTGTAAGACTCGTTTGCACCGGGACCAACAAGTGGTATCAAAGCAGTGGTTCAACTTGACCACCTGTTGTGTTAACCAAAGTTTTATTTTCAAAAATACTTGTGGTCTATCTGAACTGATCTTATTTGCTGAAACCTTTTATTTTTCAAAAGATCAGAAAAATGTCTTCTAAAAAACTTCACATGTTCTCAATGGAGAACTATGACCTATGGAGACTGAGAATGCAGGCTCATCTGTATTCCAAACATGAGTGTATGTGGAGAGTGGTCTATCAAGGACCATTCCAATTTACTGTAGTGAATCCCAGAGGAACAGAAGATGAGAGAATTGATCCTAGAGCAGAATTTCCTAAGTCTGATGACCAACTAACTCCTGAGGAGAGAAAGTTAGTCAATCTATACTACATTGCAAAAAGACACACTATACAAAGATCACAATTGATGATGGTGTGATGGGAATGATCTCTCACCGTAATATTCGCTAAAGAAATTTGGGATACACTAGTCGAAGAATGTTCCAAGGCACAGATCATATAAAAGAAAACAAACTTTCAGTGGCAATTGGAAAGTTTGATAGTTTTGAAATGGATGATGGTGAATCAATAGACAAATTGGAAGTCAGATTCACTAGCATCATGAATGATCTTAATGCACTTGGAAAGAAATATCCCGAGAGAGAGAAGTTGCATTGAAAATTCTTAGAGGTCTTTTCTAAGAAATGGGATATTCATGCAAATTGGTGATTGAAAAGACCAAGAATATTAACTCAATGCCTTACCAACAAGTCTTCTCTGAGCTGAAGACCTATGAATTTGTAATTGATAAGAAATCCAAAAAGGCTGACAGCAAAGATGATTCTTCTTCATCGAGTAAAAATGTGGCTTTAAAAGCCAAAGATAAAACCTGTAAGACTAGAGAGTCTGAGAACCCCCATGCCAAACATCAGGATGAGCTTGAGGAAAAGCTAGCACTGATGGCAAGGAGGTTTGACAGACTTAATAGCAGATTTGGAAAATATAAAAGCTATTACAGGAACCACAGGTACCAGAAGAAACTTGAGGACAGATCAACTGAGAAGAAGAAAGACCTGAAAGCTGAAGGATCTTCATCCAGAAAGAAGGACTCCAAGTCCAAAGAAGAAAATGATCAGGATGATGATACCAACAGATGCTATAATTGTTAGAAGAAAGGTCACTTCCAGTATGATTGTCCAGATTTGAGTGCTAAGGAGAGAAGAGAAAGACAAGCTAAAAGAGACCAGAAGTTCTCTAGCAAAAAGACCATGGTTGCAGAAGAAGAACATTATGAGGAGGGATCTAGCTCTTCAGATGAGATATTCTCAGACAGTGAAAGTGATTACATCTGTCTGATGGCCATTGAGGAGGTAAACTCTTCTTTCTCTGTTGTTGCTCCTACACTAGCACAAGAGTTTTCAAGTTCCAATCGAAAAATAGTCATTTTGACCGATGGATTCTTTTGAGAATCGATGAAGGACTATCTTTTTTTTTGCAAGGATTGCTAAATAGAACTCAAGAGCGAATAAGGAACCGAAAGTCGAAAAATCTAAAATGGAAAGACTCTAGCAATATTGAAATCACTTCTCAATTAATGGGAGCTACTGATGAACTGGATGTTCTGAAAGTACAACTCTCAGAGAAAGAGAAGTTGATAATGTCCCTAACTGAGAAGCTAGAGAAATCCACTGAAGAGATTCAGCTAATCAAAATTGAGTTCAATGACCTCTCTGAGAAGCATAAAACTCTACAGAACTGTGAGGATAGTGCACAGAAGAAGTTAACTCTATTGAATAATGCATCTAATGTAATAGAGAAATTCAGAGTTACCAGAGATCTGTGACTATAAAAACCTGAATTGGGATTTATTCGTGGGGAACCTTACAAGGTCATCTAAATGCTGCATCAAGTAGCAAGAAGACTATCTTTGTAAAACCAGTGGCACCTACACTTCAAACTGAAGTAATGCCCAAGGTTGTAGACAAGGGAAAAGGACCTATGGTCTCAGTAAAATTGAATGATCAGGTTAGAAAGCCCAAACCTCAGGTGAAGGCTAGAAAACCTGAGCAGTCAGTTGGAAAGTTTCAGGCAAGTACTTCAAAGCCTCAGGCTAAGAATGCAAACCTGAAAGGCTCCACACTGAACCATCAGAGGAATCCTCAAATGAGAAACACTTTCAGAGACATTCTCAATCAAGAGACCAAGTCCTCAAGATCTTTGAAAAGACCAGTTTTCAAAAGATGCATAACCTGAACCTCACTTGCCTAAGGGTAAAGGTTATCGAACCCGAGTCAACAAAGATTTAGACCCGGTTTGCACAAAAAGCCTAAGCATCCGAATGTAAGGGCTGAACCAAAGAAGAATTCAAAGGCACATGTTCATGCTAAAGCTAGCACACATATACAGAAAACTGCTAAGGCACCCAGAGTAGTGGATGTATATGTTGATGTTTATGGAAGACAAATTAGCCACTCTAAAGTGATTAGAGTTGTCAGGCAGATTTGGATTCCGAAAGGTACATCTAACCTTGTAGGACCCTACACAAATTGGGTACCTAAGAAATGATCTGCTTTTTCGGGGAGGAAAACAAGGGCACTGAACTGACTAAAGATCACATGGCACTGATGAGCAGAGATGAAAAAGCTCCTGATATATGGTATCTTGACAGTGGATGTTCAAGACATATGACAGGATACAAGAAGATACTCAGTGACTATGTTGAACAAAGAGGCCCACATATCACTTTTGGAGATAACTCCAAGGGACAGACTGAAGGATATGGAACTTTGGAAGTCGACTCAGTTCATATCCATGGTGTTTCATATGTATCTGGATTGAAGCATAACTTGTTTTCAATTAGCCAATTCTGTGATAAAGGCTTCAATGTTGAGTTCTCTAAGAACTTATGTTTTGTGAAAGATGATACATCATAGAAAGTATTACTGACTGGTACAAGAAAAGGGAATGTGTATCTTGCTGATTGGAGTTCAACTCCTAAAGATACATGTTTAGTTGCTAAAAGTTCCACAGATACCAGTTGGTTATGGCATAAAAGAATGAATCACCTAAATTTCAAAACCCTGAACAAGCTTTGCAAGATTAGCTCTTGTGAGAGGGTTGCCTAATGAAGTGTTCAGTAAGGAACATATTGTGATTGCGGCCAGAAAGGAAAACAAATAAAAGCATCATTTAAAAGCAAAGTAGAAGTTTCTCTTGACGTAATACTTCGATTCATCGCGATATGGATCTTTTTGGTCCTATAACACCTGTGAGCACTAATGGCAGGAAATACACATTGGTAGTAGTTGATGACTACTCAAGATATACTTGGGTCATATTCTTACTCAGTAAGAAAGAGACTCAGATAAAGCTGCCAGAGTTACTAAAAAGGCTCAGTATTGAGAAAAATCTGAGTGTGGTCAAAATCAGATCTGACAAAGGAACTGAATTTATAAATCATATCATATCTGATTATTGTGCAAAGAATGGAATTTCACATGAAACATCACCGCAAGGAGAATCAACAAAATGGTGTTCGAAAGAATGAACGGGACAAAAAGTTCGATGGACAATGATAGCTTAAGTCGATATTCCTAAAAGGTTTTAAAAAGTCATCCAACACTGCATGCTACTCTCAGAACAGATCCATGTTGACCAAGAGTCAAGGCAAAACACCCTATGAGCTTTGGAATGAAAGGAAGCATCTTGTTTCTTTCTTTCGTGTGTTTGGTTGCAAGTGTTTTCATACACAATAATGGTAAAGATCGATTGAAAACATTTGATAGTAAAGTCGATGAAGGAATATTCTTATGATATTCGAAGTCAAAAAGCCTTTCGAGTTTACAACCTGTAGGACTCTTATTGTGGAAGAAACACCTCATGTTGTTTTTTGATGAATCTACTTGTGTTCGGAAGAAACAGAACATGATGCGAGATGAACTAACTAAGAGGATCACCAGATTAAGCCCGAAAGCGAAAAGATAAATCATCCATCGAACGAGAAAAGAAGAAGTCGGTCACATCCTATGATTGGAGTGACTCGGACTCGAATAAAGAAGTTCGGGATGGAAATCGGGATGGTGAGACTCGGGAAAACCAACACTCCAAAAGGTGACCAATCCGAGCAGACACCCGTTCGGACTCGGTATGTGATGCCAATGAAGATGTGGTCACAACGGTGAGGCAAATTCTGAATCTATCAACCAAAGGGGAACAAATGTCTCTCGACAATGTTCTCGAATAGAATTTCCCCGAGGAAGATGATTCCCTTTCTCTTTTCTCGTTGTTCCCCGAAGCCATCGATTTAATCGAACCTAACATTTCAAATGTTGAGGATACTATTGAAGGGGAACATCAAGAAGGAAATGGTTAGATAGTCATCCTACAAGTCGATTGTGGGTGATCGACTAAAGGTGTTAAAACAAGAAGGTTCCATGGTGAGAGTGCACTATTCTCGCCGCTTCCTATCGGAGAAAGAACCTATTGAGATTGGTGAAGCTCTACAAGATTCTCATTGGATTCTTCGCTATGCAAGATGAATTTGAATCAATTCTCAAGGAATGAAGTATGGGGATTTGGTAGATAGACCAGAAAAAGGCACAATGTCATTGGAACCAAGTGGGTTTTCAAGAATAAAAGAGATGAAAAAACAACAACATTGTGAGAAACAAGGCAAGGCTAGTTGCACAAGGTTATTCCCAAGAAGAAGGCTTGGATTATGATGAAACCTTTGCACTTTTTGTTGCAAGACTAGAAGCCATCGATTGTTTCTTGCATATCTCTGCCCACATGAAGTTCACGGTCTATCAAATGGATGTGAAAAGTGCATTTTCGAGCGGTGTTCTTAAAGAAGAGGTTTATGTGGAACAACCTCCCGGTTTCAAACAGAACGACCAAGTTTATGTGCTCGAAAAAGCTTTGTATGGTCTCAAACAAGCACCCGTGAGCATGGTATGATACTCTTTTCGGTTTCATCGACCATGGTTTTGTCAAAGGATTGTTGATAGAACTCGTTCGGGATATAGGATGGGGAAGATATCTTACTAGTTCAGATATATGTTGATGACATCATTTTTGGATCTCCAAACCATCAGCTGTGTGAAAAGTTTTCAACACTGATGAAAGGCAAGTTTGAGATGTCAATGATGGGAGAGATGAATTTCTTTCTAGGTCTTCAAGTGAAACAATCAAAGGAAGGAATATTCATCAACCGTGCAAAGTACACTAGAGATCCGATTGCTAAATACGATTACAGAAATTGCAATACAGTTAGGATTCCTATGAATACTAACTACAAGATGGATCCTGATTCTGAAGGCAAATCAGTGAGTCATACTGATTATAGAGGAATCATTGGATCATTTCTCTATCTCACAGCAAGTAGGCCGGATATAACATTTGTTGTTGGGATATGTGCAAGATACCAAGCTAATCCTAAGGCTAGTCACATGGAAGCTGCCAAGAAGATCTTTGAAGTATCTTAAGGGCACGATGAATAGAGGATTATGGTATCCGGTGATGATAACCTTGAATTAACCGGGTTACTCGAGATGTCGATTATGGAGGTTGCAGGATTGATTGTGAAGTCCACTTGAGAACTTGTCAATTTCTAGGAAGTAAGTCGATATCTTGGTTTTGAAGAAATAGACCTCGATAGCAACCAAGATTACTTGAAATTTGAATACATGGTGCGATGAAGTCATTGTGGTTTCGATTCTTTCGCTCGAGACAACAATTAAGGGATTATAAAGTTGTAGCTAATGAAGTACCAATATTTTGTGACAATAATAGTGTCATTGCTATTTCACAAAATCCCAGTATTGCACACCAAATGCAAGCATGTGGATATCGGACATCACTTCATCGAGATCATGTCGAGAAGAAGGACATAAGGATGGAGAAAATTCATCTTGATAAGCAAAGAGGCGATATCTTGACTAAACCTTTGGCGGAATCAAGATTTCGGGAACTTTCGGTTGAATTAGGGATGTTAGAACCAGTGTATAGAGTAAAAAAAAAAAATTGAAGGATTTGGATGCATGAAGTTTTCTTTAATTCTACTAAGAAGCTCAGGGATAAAATGGAAATATCGAATCGAGTCTCAGAAACTCAGTTCTTCATCAAGGTCAAGATTCGTAATCATCTTTAACTAATTCAAGATTTAAAGATTATTATCGACATTTTATCAAGGTCGATTTTCAAGAAGACCGATAGAGGGAAATTAGTCCCAAGAAGTAATGACTCATGCGACTCATTTATTGCTCAAGAAAAACTCAGTAATCATTCGCAATAAATACAAAACACCTGAGGAATGTTTTTGGGCGGGATCATTTTAAATTTCGAAGAAGGTCAATGGTCATTTAATGCTCTACTACATTAATGACCAATGAGGATGTTTTTGGTTGCTTACTTTTAGGAGATCGTCGGTTCAGATAACCCGATTAATCGGAGATTAATCTCAACCGTTGTTTTTCACCTAACCAACGTGATTCCCCATGATCTCGGGTTATATAAACCCCAATAAGCCATTCAAGCCAAAATTTTATCAAACCCTTCGTTCCCAAATCTTCGCAAATAAATTCCTTTGCCCGTAAATCTCCAAAACCTAAAGCTTCATTTCTCCAATCAATCTCTAAAATGGCCCCAACCTTGTTCGAGAGATTAGCCGAAACCAACAAGCCATGGTACGAAGTTCGTTGTCTCACTTGAAAGCACAACCAACTCAAAGCCGTAAGAGGAGGCTCGTGATATGATTCGATTTGGCTAAACTCACCTCCAACTAGTCGCAAAGCCAACCGCACTGTGAGTTTGCGAAAGAGGTAATCGAATTCATCTATAACTTGAAGATAGATGAAGAGGGTTGTATGCATTCTAAGATAATCATCACATTTAGAGCAAATCGTCCAAATACGCCGATTTTGAGAGGGAATCAGTATGTAGTTCAAAAAAAAATGAATGATGTTTTTGAGCTCGTGATGATGGAGAGGATCCTACTATGTATATGTCGGGTAGAGAGAGCAGAGTACTTAGATAGGATTGCCGAGAATCTGTTAAGTTTGAGGCGACATTGCATAAGAAGTACTTAAAGCCACAATATCGTGTGTTGATGGATATTGTGAGCAAGAGCATCATGAGTCTTGAGGGGAGTTTTGAGCAGATCAGTACCCCAAAGCTCAAATTGATGGCGGCAATCGAGGCCTCACCTACCACAGACTTCAACTGGCTGAAGTTTTTGATTCAGACGGTGAGTGAGCAGACCAAAGTTTTGAAGAAGGTTGACGGAGCGATCTCAATAAAAGGCAAGATCCACCATGCCACCAAAATTGCTTATATTTTGGAGATGTGCAGAGAGGAGGAGGATATCTTTGCCAATTCGACCCCATTCCCTAAGTCCAAAATTCTCTTTAAGCCCATTGCTGCAAAGAAGCAGGGCATCAGGGGGAAGAGAGAAAAGAAGGTAGAATCACCGATTCTATGGTGAAAAAAAGAGACTCAACAAACCGTGGGGAAGGTTTTGTTGGAGGCAAAGATGGAGCAGGTGCAAGAATAATGAAAGCGAAGAACCTTGCCCCAAAGCGCAGAAGATTGGTGGTTCTCACCGATGAAGATGGCAGTGATTCTGAGGAGATTCAACCTGAGGGCCAACCGCTCAGAGTTCGCCATTGCAAGTATTGGCTCAGGTTATCTCAAAGGCACAAGACCAGATCGAGGAATGTGTCTTCTCCGAGGTGCTTGAGACATCTCTAAGTTCGCATAAAATTTTCAGAAATTTTCAAAGGAACTCAGCCTCAGAGATTCCTATCGAAAAAATGCCACCAGACAAATAGAAGAGCTAACTCGTAACTAACTGGAGGAAGTGTCACCAGACCCAAAACCCACTCAGATGCAAACTAAGGACTCGACCGCACAACCTTCAGAGGTCAGCGAGACTCGGGGAGCGAATATTCTTGATGAGCTCCTCGAGTGATCTACTTCTTGATCCTCGCCAGGCTTCAACCGAACCAGAGAGCCCGAGATGGAAGAAGGGCGAGGTCAAGAAGGCGAGTGGAGGAGCAAGGGGGAACGGTTCATTCATGACCGCTTACCCCGAAGCTCAAATTTCATACCCCGATCCGCAAAGATGTTTTCTTCAGATTAAGGACAATTGTGTTCATCATCAATCGGACTCTTCCCGAGATGCTTGATATTGCCGCTTTCGAGAGGGGAAGAGGGGTGGAATGAGGAGCGGCCTTTTCGACCGACTTCGTGGTTCAATAGACAAAGCTCGGGATGAAAAACTCCGATTTTGATGAGCTGGTTCAGAGGAAGTTAATAAAAGAAAAGCTATGAAGTTGTTGCCCCAAGCAAAGCAGAGACAAATCTCAAGATGGAGATGGGGACCAACAGGAGATGTTGAGAATCGGCCTCGGATGGAAAAGGAGACTTCATTTGCTAATCAACCCGAAATTGGTCAACCTCAATCGGTTAGCTAGCACTTCAGTACCTTTTGGCACTATCAACAATTATGCCAAAGTTCTTGAAAAGTACTATCTTTAATTTCAATTGTCGATAAAATGATCGAGGCTCGATTAGAGATCGGAGCTCAGAATGAAGTCAAGCTCAGATGATCAAACAAAGACAGAAGGTGTAGAAGGTTCCCGAGATTGATCTCACTCCCTTGATGGATAAACTTGAGAAGGTTGAGCCAATGATGATCAAGATTGCTCAGATGGAAGAAACATTGGCCAATCAAGCTCAACAGATGGAAAGTCTTAGTCACTTCTTCAGAGTCGGTGCTAATCCAAAACACTCGACCTCACAGATGACCTCCATGGAAGATAAGTCAATGAAAAGTTGGAAGGAGTCAAGGTCGAGCTCAAGGTCAAAATGAATCAAGAAGCACCAGAGTCAAATCGCATTTCTAGAGGTGAAGTTGGAGAGAGGAATGAAGTGATGATAAAATCTGTTGTTGAGGAAATGAGCTCAGTGCTCATGACCAAGATGACAGAGATGCTTAAGGAGACTCTCTCTGGCCAGTTTGCCCACTTATCTGAAGAATTTTCTGCGGCCAAGAACCATCTAAGGAGGCTGGAAGACGAACAAGATCAGATAGCAGGAGAAGTTATTTTGTGTGAGCAAAGAACAATATCACATGGACCAAAGACTCTCCAGACTTCTTCCAAATTACGGTGCCAAGAAGGGGGAAAAGGAAGTTGAAGACCTCAGAAAGTTCATGGCACGTACTTTGGAAAAGAAGGCTCAGGAAGATGCTGAAATGTACAATCTAGCCAAAGCCTTAAGACAAGTCGAAGCTACTGAGAAGTTAAAGTTCGCTCAGGTAGAAAAGCCTATCTACACTCGAGTTTCTGAGCAAGCCATGCTTGATGTTGCAAGAGAGAAACTGAGTGCTAGAGCAAAGGTTGGAACAAGTCGATTTCTTTCGCCGAATCGCCTATGAAGAGGAAAGCCTTGGCGTTGTTCAACCTGTAAACAAACGTGCGAAGGCTTCTAAGCCAATCCAGAGAAAGTTGATTCTCTCAGAAAGTTCATGGCACGTACTTTGGAAAAGAAGGCTCAGAAAGATGTTGAAATGTACAATCTAGCCAAAGCCTTAAGAGAAGTCGAAGCTACTGAGAAGTTAAAGTTCGCTCAGGTAGAAAAGCCTATCTACACTCGAGTTTCTGAGCAAACCATGCTTGATGTTGCAAGAGAGAAACCGAAGTGCTAGAGCAAAGGTTGGAACAAGCCGTCGGGCTGGCCGAATCGCTTTATGAAGAGGAAAGCCTTGGGCGTTGTTCAACCCGGAAGCAAGCGTCTGGAAGGCTTCTAAGCCAATCCAGAGAAAGTTGATTCGATGATGAAGAAAAGCGAAGAACTGAAGTCTCAACCTCGGAAGAAAGTCTTCAACATGAGAGATGCTCAAGACACTCCAATTAGAACAAGCTAAGAAAGTTGTCGCTTTGGCCTCGGTGAGCGTCTGCGGATCGGAAAAGAAGATAGGCGAAGAGCGAAGCGAATGAGTGAATTCGTGAAGTTTAAGAGCAAGAGGAAAGAGACATCAAAAGCACTAAAGTGGCCCCACGTTGATAAATGGATGCCTATCAAACTCAACGATATGTGGGAAGAAGTCAAGAGAACCTTCTGGTTCAATTATGATGTTCTTAGGGAATGGAGAGGGGAAAGCTCAGATCAGAATGAAGCATTCATTGAATATCTCCTAATCTTCTATCCAAAGTATCTACAGGGCTAGATTAACCTTGCGGATGAAGGAGAGGTACAGATAGTAGCCCCTGGTCCATATTCATATCCACCTCCAAGACTTGGTAATGGCTTGGTGAATGAGAAGGCCATTACTCAAGAGATTGCTCAGTATGCTGGTCAGTTGGGTCTAACAGGAAACAGTCCGGACATCATCAAGGAAAAAAATGAGCTGAAGAAGAGATTTTTCGGAATGTTCGACCTGGAGGTGCCCGCTGATGAAGTTGAGAATGAAGCAAACTGAAGAGCAGAAGACTGAAGAGCCAAATCAGAAGACTAAAGACTGAAGACTCAGAAGATTCTGTAATCTTTAAATTTTTGTCTTTTTGATTTTGTTGATAAACTCATTGTAATTTGTAATGGTATACTCATCATCAATGAAGATTTATCATTATGCTCAAAAGATAATATTTCATTATCTTATTTACATGTCTTTTATTTTGATATGCCTGAATGAATGTCTCCGAACTTATTGTATGTTTATATGGGAGAAATTGTTTAAGTATTTGGTAATGAACTATTTAAAGAGATTCATTACTGAAGAAATTGCTAAATGATTTAAATTGATTGGGAGACTCTCTGAAATTGTTGGGAGTTTTTCAGATTTAGGAAATTGTTGGGAGACAACCAATCTTGTAATAGGATAAACTGAAACCTGAGTATAGGTTATATGTTTTGTAACAAGATAGGTTTTGGCATCATCAAAAAGGGGGAAATTGTTGGGAGATGAATTTAATAAAAGATATATGATTTTGATTTGATCCAAAAACCCCCGAGTATGACATGTTCGTAATGATCTTGATAGTTGAGTCGATTCGGTTTTTAGAATATTCGGGATGTTATCTGCGGAATGTATAGTCGCCAGATATAGTTCAGATATGTGATCAAGACTCAAGAGATATCGAGGAATCAAGACTCTAGCACGAAGATTCAAAGTATCACCAAGAGACTCGAAGACTCAAGACTCAGAAGACCTCAAGACTCGTAAGACTCAAGACGCAAGATCAAGATCAAGATTGAAGATCAAGAATATCAAGGCACAAGAATTATCAAGACTCAAGAAGGTATCAATGCTCAAGATGATGAACCTCGAATGTTCCGAGGCAATCAATATATCTATCCAAGGATGCAACATCGAGAAAAACGAGATTCCTTAGAAAGTTAGATATTGCCAAGACATTCAAAAAGGCATAAAAGGAACTAAGTCAAGTTGTTGTTAAGGTTATATCAAACTCGAGTTTGTAACCAAAAAGAGCCGTTGAAGGTGTCTACTTTTAATCGGAGACAAAAGTCAAAAAGAGGAAGACAACATCAGACTATATCGATAATCGATAAAAAGGATGTGTCAAAAAAAAGGATGTCGATGTACAAAAGTTCCAGATCGCAAAAAGTGAAGACCCGGCTACATGAAAGGTTATTGCTTAAAACGTGTTAGGGAGTTTCAAACCCTAAATATAGTCGTTTTCACACACCATAAGAGGGAACTCACGGTTGTCTCTCCAACGGATAGTTTAAAAAAGTGACCTTGGTGTATGCCTATAAATACCGATGACCCTCTACATTGTAAGGTTACGGGAAATTTATACGCAACTCAAGAGCTCAAACTTATTCTTAAAAGTTAAAGCACTCGAAAAACTTAGAATTTCCCAAGTGCTTCTACATTGAAGAGAGCTCACTATACTAAGCCTAGCTTGATAAGAATTATCCAAAGATATCCTAACCCTTTGCATTGTGCTTTATTGTAAAGATATCCTGAAACCCTTGAGAAGGCATTGTGTTTATTGGTGAGAAGAGTTGTAAAGAGTTAGTAAACTACGCGGAGTAGTCGAAAAAACTCTAGAGGAGAAGTTAGTAAGCCACTGTGGGGGTATCAAAGCTTGTTTGTGTTTGAGTAAGTAAACTACGGAGGTAGTCAAAAAGCTCAAGGTCGGGTTGAGTAAGTAAACCACGTGGAGTAGTCGTAAAACTCAGTACGAAGTTGAGTAAGTAAACCACGCGAGGTAGTCGTAAAAACTCGAAGTTGATAGTGAATTTCTCTCGAGGATCGAGAGAGTGGATGTAGGAGCTTGAGTCTCGAACCACTATAATTGCTATGTTCTTTATTGCTTTCCTTATCGCAGGCTTAATTGTTGCATTGACTTGTTTTTGAAAGCATATTTTTCAATCGATATTCGGTTGGAATCAATCCAATTGAAGTTGCATAAGTGAATCACAACTTAATCACTATTTCATAAAGGGAAGGTTTTCAAAGAAAGCTTAAAACGAGTATAAACTAAGTGGTCAACCATTCAAGACGATCGAAAGTAGCTAGAAAAGATAGTTACCAAATTGAACTCTCATTTGAGGATTCAAGAAGTTAGTTATCCGATCCAAGCAACTCGGGATCTCTTACACTCTTTCGGGACTCGGTTGGGATTATCGAGGTATCCGAAAGCAACTCAGATCACCGTCTCGAAGAGACTTTGACTCAGAGCGATCTGGCTTCTCGTAACCTAATCTTCGAGGATTATCGACCCAAGTCGACCTCAAGAAGAAAAAAAGTTTAAAAAAAACACTGAACACGTGTATTCCCCCCCATACACATGTAAGACTCGTTTGCACCGGGACCAACATAAGTGGTGCAACAAAGTTTATTTTTTCCTTTTGTTAATTATTCGCGAGTATCCTTCCACCGGATTGTCGAGCAAGGGCTAAGGGAATACTTGGGAAGTCCTTTTGGTTAGTCCGTCCGACCAAAGCCACTGCCATCCCGAGAGGTACGTTCACGTAAACCTGTAGATTCCGCATGCGTAGGTTTTACGTGGGTTTTTATATGCATGATATGTTGTTGCAATTATTATTTGAATTAATATAGGATTAATTCATGCTAGTAATAATTAATGAATTAAATTTGTATTTAAATATTCACCCCGAATAGATCTGTGCAACTCATTCCCCAACATTATCTTCTATCTTTTGATAGAGCTGGCCAGAATTTCTTCTAGAAGATCCAGAAATTTGAAGAAGATTCAGAAATTTATGTCAAACACGGTGTGTTCTTCCTTCATGATTGTCCTGCTCGTCTTAGTTGAATGGCTGACTATGCTCGACCGATTATGTTCATCGAGCCGTTCGACTGATTATGCTCGACCGGTTGTGCTCGTCGTTACTGATAATATTTTTTTTCGATTTGATGCATTCCACGAGTAGGACAATGGGTCTCCATTCAGGTCTTCCAAATCATAAGCCCCGTTTAACAAACGTTTTGTAACTCTGAATGGACCTTCCCATGCTCGGTCGAACACACCACTTGACACCCTCATTGCTCGTCTTAGAACCAGCTCGCCCATGTTGAACCTTCGTGTTCGGACTTTGGAGTTGTAGAACTTTTCTGATCTTTTTTTATACATGGCGTTCTTGAAGACAGCCTCCATCCTTCTTTCTTTCAACAGGTCTGCACTTAGGGCGAGTGTCTGGTCGTTGATGGCTCGGAATCTTTATTTCTGCGGGTATAACAGCTTCTGCACCAAATGCCCAGGGCAAACGGGGTTTCCGCAGTTGATGTTCTGAAAGTAGTTTGATAGGCCCATAATATTTCGGGTAACTCTTCAAACCCATCCCCCTTGGAATTATCAAGTCTGGCCTTAAGAGTATGCTTGATAATTTTATTGACAGCTTCTACTTGTCCGTTCGATTGGGGGTAATACGGAGTAGAGTAATGTTTTTTTATGCCCCAGCGAGCACAATTTTGTCGGAATTCACTTCCATCGAACTGTTTGCCATTATCTATTACCAATGATTGGGGAAGCCCAAAACGACAAATGATATTTTTCCAAACAAAGTTCCACATTCTTTGTTCGGTAGCTTTAACAATGGCCTCGGCTTCCGCCCATTTAGTGTAGTAATCAACGGCAACCACAACATATTTTACTCCCAATGTGCTAGTAGGAAATGGGCCGATCAAATCGATTCCCCATTTAGCAAATGGCCACTTGGGCGTAAACCGACACCAGTTCTTTCGTAAGCTATGGATAAGTGGGGCGGTACCGACGCTTGTGACAAGCGAGCATATGCGAAAGCGAAGTCTTTTTTTTGAGGGTCGGCCAATAGTAACCTTTTGTCTGATAGTTTTATGTGCCAAAACAAGCCCACCTGAATGGTTTCCGCATACTCCATCATGAATGTTCGAATTATATGACCCTCTTTGGAGTAATACATTTCAATAATGGAAGTGAGAAACTTCTTTTGTATAAATGCTCGTCTAAGATAGTATAATGAGCAAATCTTGTGTCTGAGAGGCGAGTAGCTTGTGCTTTATTTTCAAGGAGAAGTCCTTTTTGTAAGTAATTTATAATTGGAGTCATCCAGGTTTCTTGTTCGCCCGACACATGGGCGATCACAACTCTGGGGATTGATGGCGAACAAGTTGTGATGACCACAACTTCTGTCGTGCTCGTCACTCCTTCTGCTATTTCCAAACGTGCCAAGGCATCAGCGAACGAATTATCCCATCGTGGTAATTGTTTTATGTAAACTTGTTCGAATTGTTCAAGCAACTCCTTTGCTAATTGCTGATATTGTGCCATTTGTTCGCCTCGGGCCTCGTACTCGCATAATACTTGATATACGATTATTTGAGAATCACTGTAAATCATCAGCCTCTGAATTCCCATTGTCATAGCCATGTGTAGTCCAGCGATCAAAGCTTCATACTCGGCTTCATTATTCGTGGCTGGGAAATCAAAACGGATGACCGTTGTGAAAGTTTGACGAGTTGGGCTGATGAGAACCACGCCTGCTCCGGCTCTTGTACTTGTTGATGAGCCATCCACATACATGTGCCATGGTTGGTCGACACCTCTTTCGGGCATTTGTGGATATGTCAACTCGACCATGAAATCGGCCATAGCCTGGCCCTTCATTGTTGTTCGTGGTGCGAACGTAATGCCAAATTGGCCTAACTCCACCGCCCATTTGAGTAATCTGCCCACAGTGTCTGGTCGGTGGAGAACTTGTAGCAATGGGAAAGTGGTTAATACCTCGACTGAGTGATCGAAAAAGTATGGTCACAGTTTTCGAACACTCATAACGAGAGCATATGCAAGTTTTTCGAGGGGAGGGTACCGGAGCTCGGCTTCTTTGAGCACCTGACTTACATAATAAATTGGCAAGTGTGTCGCTCCCTCTGCTCGAACGAGCACGACACTAATTGCATGCTCGGATGCAGCAAGATACAGATAAAGTTGTTCGCCTGAAACAGGCTTAGACAATGTTCGAGTATCTACAAGGTATTGCTTCAATGACTTGAATGTGTTTTGGCAATACTCTGTCTACTGGAATTTCCCTTTCTTTAATGCGTCAAAGAAAGGTTTGCATTTGTCCCCAGTTCGTGATATGAATCGGCTTACGGAAGCCAAATGTCCGGTTAATTTTTGGACCTCTTTCACACTTCTGGGGGCCTGCATGTCGAGCATGGCTTGAATCTTTGATGGGTTTCGCTTCAATCCCCCGTTGACTGACTATATGTCCGAGGAATTTTCCTGAGTGAACCCCAAAGCTGCATTTCTTCGGATTTAACTTCATATTGTACTCCCTGAGAATATCAAACGTTTGTGTGAGGTGGGTGATGTGGTCTTTCTTGTGTTCGCTTTTTACCACAATGTAATCAATGTACACCTCGACTGTTCGACCTATGTGCTCGTCAAACATTTTGTTCACCAAACATTGATACGTTGCTCCGGCATTCTTTAATTCGAATGGCATGCGTCTCCAACAATACATATTATTTTTGCTGCAGAAAGCTGTACTCTTTTGATCGTCCGGATGCATGGGTATTTGGTGATAGCCAGCAAATGCATCCATGAAAGTCATGAGTTCATGTCCTGCTGTGTTATCGACCAAATAATCGATATGTGGTATCGGGAAATTATCTTTCGGGCATGCCTTGTTTAAATCAGTGAAATCTATACATAATCTCCAAGTTCTGTTAGACTTGCGGACGAGCACAAGGTTCGCAAGCCATCTTGGGCATTTTACTTCTCGAATCAGTTTATTATCGAGCAATTTCTTGATTTCACTATCCATAGCTGCATACTTCTCCGGACTGAACTTTCTGTGCTTCTGGATTACTGGAGTTTGTGTTGGATCGAGGTTAAGAGAGTGACATTCATGTTTAGGATCAATGCCAAGCATGTCCTCGTGTGACCAAGCGAACACATCCAAGTTTGCTCGAAGATATGCGATCATTTCTGTTCGGAATGGTTCCGGTAATTCTGAACCAATGAATACTTCTAATTCCGGTCTGTTTGGGTCGATATTGATAGAATCTAGTTGTTCAACAGGCATTGCTCGCTTCCTTTTTTGCTTCCACCGAGGATCTTCGAATCGACCCCCTGTGTTCGTCAACTACCTCCATAGGATCAAAACCTATACGAGGTTCTAGATCCGGCAACTCATTTGGTAGATCAATGTTCATTAGATCTGGGAGATTTGGAACATGAGTTACCATCCCGGATTATGTGTTCGCTCGTAGAGGTGTGCTCGTCAGAGAAGGTGTAAGCGTTCTAGCAATGTGTTCGCCTGTTGGCTTGATTCCCCGATTTCCCATGTTTGCTCCATCATGTTAATGATACTTTGCTTTTCTGGCGTGCATGATAGCAAACAATCTTGAGCTTTTTTCTGGTCGCCTTTTACGCTACCCGTTCCCTCTTGAGTTGGAAATTTAACACAATAGTAATAAGTCGAACAGGCAGCTTTAAATTCCTGAATAAACGGGCGACCTAGAAACCCATTATAAGTAGACGGAGCATCGATGATTACAAAATCTAGCATTCTAGTTCGTCGGATCTCCGGAGTTAGAGTTGACTCTAGCTCAACTCCTAACCTAATCATACCATAGGGTCGGGTTATAGATTCCCCGAAACCCATGATGGTGTGATCACATGGTTCTATATAACTACTTAGGTCCCCAACTTGCTTCTCCATTTGGTGCAGAGTGTTGACGAACAAAATGTTCGCATATGCTCCGGTATCGACCAGGAGGCGATGCACCTTCAAACCGAGAAGACGAGCGCTGATGGTTAGAGAGTCATTGTGGGGGGTGATTATGCCATCGAGATCATCTTCTGAGAACATGATTTGGTGAGAGGGTGGCGTTCTAGCTGATGTGCTTGCCACCTTCACCTGATGGATGCTTTGCATGGCACGCATCTCCATCTTCTTTCATATGTTAGATAATGTCGGTGCCTGATAGCATCCACCCACTGGACCATAATCAGGACGAATCATGTTGATTTCTTGACTTTCTCGACCTTTACCCATAGTAGGAGCCCCTCTTTTAGTTAATTCTGACCTCTTACGGGATTCCTCGGGATCACTGTCAGATGTTTCTTCGGCCTTTTGCTTACCCCTACGATCTCCTATTTTTTTTGTTCGGGAATCTCTGTTCGCCGGCTTTTTTAGGAACTGCGTGAGACGGTTCTCTTCATATAACTTCCAAAGTTGACGAAGTAAATCGCGATAATCTTCGGTATTATGTCCGATGTACCGTGATAATTACAATACTTGGAAGCATTAAGTCGATTTTTATCCATTATGATTCTTCGTGGCTTATCCAACATGTCCCGATCTTTGATTTGATTAAAAATTGTTTCTGCTGAAACGCCCAGAAGACTTCGTAGGGCGTTTGCTTCTGCTCTTTCTTCGAATGGTTTGAAAGACCCTGGGGGTTTATAACCCCCCTCATTCATTATCTTTTTACCAAAAACTTTTTTTGTTGTTGTTTCCTGACCCAATCGTGATTGGGCGAGCAGATCCTGCATGACTATGATCTTGGTTGCTCGCTCTCGGAATTCGGAATATGTGTTCGGCCAATCCTGATGCATGGCCTTCCACATATCCGTATTCAGGGTCAGGCCTCCGACCACCGTGAGGATCTTGGCATCCTCTTCAACTGGGGCTCCATCATACAAACATTTATCAAATCTTTCAATGTATGCTCGATCTGACTCACCCTTTAACTGGGAAAAATGTGTCAACCTTTGTTTACGTGCTGGGCGAGCACACATGGATGAGAAATGGGACAGGAATTTCTGTCCCGGTTGGGCGAAAGACGTGATGGACGCAGCGGGCAGAGTAGAAAACCATCTGTGGGCACAGTCGCCCAACGTCATGGGGAATGATCGGCACTGCGTCACGTCGGTGGCGCCCATGGCGATCATAAAGTCTGAGTATTTGCTGAGATGAACATGTGGGTCAGACTCAGCATCGAACATAGGGATTGGTGGTCGGACCTTTGCTACTTTCTCTTGTATTTTGGCTGCCATGATCGCCGGTGTTAGTGGCGAGCAGGGCATTGTGCTCGCCCGAGGGAGTCCTTTCGTTGCGGCCAGGTCGGCCTGTAAACCTTCAATTACTTTTTGCATTTCTGCAAATTTCGTGGAACTGACAGACTTGGATCGGGGTTGTGTCCCATCATGAGGACCCAGGGGGTCATGCTCGTGATGGGGCAGTCCCCCTTTCCAAATTCATCCTTGACTACCCAATCGATGATGGATAGACAATTTAGTTCCCGCCGATTTTTGTTCGGGATGTGGGCGATCATGAGGATCGGAGGGAGCCGGCATGTTCGTCGGCTGTTCCTTCCCGAGATCCTGTCGCCTATGATCACCGATTCGATCTTTAACGGAGAGCCTCAAACATCCAAACACTGATGGTCTGGACCCTTGAGACTGCTCGTCATCCGACATATCATCAGCCTTTTTGTTGGCATAAAATGCATTTTTTTCAATTTAACTTGCTCGCTATCGTGTGTTTTGAAGGCGTCGATCATCATCATCTTGAACTTTCAACTTGGCCAACTCTTTTTCGGCCCTCTCTTTATGTGCTCGCAACAAGAAAGTGATGGCCTTTGTTGTGGCCGTCGGATCGATGGCGATATCTTCAAGATTGATGGTTTCCACGGTCTGATTTTTGTGGGGCTGATGTTGAGCCTCTTTCTGATCGTGAGGTCGGCTCTGTCCCGACCTCTCCATCTGAGTATTCCTAGATTGAGGCATTATATTTCTTTTTTTCGCCTATTTATCTACTGGATTGTGTATGGGTTGGTTTTTTCTACCCTCATTCTAGCGCCAGTTGTTGCGAGTCATTTTTTATGGAGAATATTATGTGGCTAATTTGATAACAACTCATAAACAAAAAAAGTACGTGTACTATATATGGTAAATAACAGAATTGTTGACCCGGTTAAATACGCTGAATGACTACTGGGGGGCATGTCAAGCCGTGGATGTTGTATTGCGAGATTTATATACACAAGATAAACATACTTTTCATGAGATGAACTTCTATGAAAGAAAATGATTTGGAGAGTAAAGTGTGTGAGTGCTAGGGATTTTCCGAGTTTGGATGGATGATTTGTGAACGGAATTTTTTCTCAACCTAATCACTCCGGGAAATTTTTTTGTGACCCTGTCTCTTGTTCTTTTTTCTTCTATTTATAGTACTTTGACAAGCATGAGCTGGTTTGGCAAGCATGAGCTGGAGACTTTGTATCTTATAAGAACTCATGTGATGCTGCCACGTTTTCAATTTCGTCTTCCTGGTTGACCTTTATATTTGTTTGTTCATATGGCACTCTTTTGGTCGTCCAACTCATATTTTGCTCGATTGGTTCCCTGTTCGCCCCTTCGGACATATCAATTTTATACAGGAATGTTGGGATATTTTAGTTTTGATTAATTATGCCAAAACATTATCAACTTGTGTTATTTAAGATAATCTACGATAATAAGGAACGAGAGAACAAGTTAAGGGGAACTCATAAAATCGCATTTAAGATGATCGAGATCGCATAAGGTCTTAGAGACGAGGCCGATCGAGATCGATGAGTAGGATGAGTTCCGAGTTAACGATGATCGAATAAGAAGAAGCATTTGATTTGTGATGAAGTTTCGATAAAATCCGGAAGAAATAAATCGAGAAGAAATCAAATCAGCGAAATAAATATCCAGATGAATAAAGGAAATCGATTCGATGAACAAAGTTGAAATCGAGTCCGGATGAACAGTTCCAGTGAAATGGCCGATGAACAGTGATTCGAAGACACCGTAAACTGGCATCAGCATTTCTACAGATCGATTTTGCTCGGACCGCATCAAAGTACTGTAATCGTAAGAGATGAACAAAGAATCCGACGAAATGATCGATCCGATTAGACACACAAAAGCAAGCCTGGCCAATAAGAAGACAACACACATATTGATGTGACATAAAGCCGCAAGGAAAAGTGCAAAAGGTCAAAGAAATTCGGAAGTTATTAAGATGGATTTGAATATTACTTTCCAACGGAATATTTAAATCCACACTATAAATACATTGCACTATCTTCAAAAAGAAGTTAATGGAGGATCCGCAAAGTGAAATTAAAGCCAAATATTCAAGCAACTCCATTCATAGAACACGAGCAAGAAATACACACATATATTCAAAAGTGTTCTACCCTAGATCTAAGCACAAATGTTATATCCTAAGCTTAGAGAGATTTTCATCCTTAGCATTGAGGCTAAACAAATGTAAGGGAAAATCTCAACCTAGTTTGAAACCAAACAAACCTTACCCAAAAATGTCGGTTAAGTTTGTAGAGAGTGTGAACTCGTAAACATCTAGCAATCCCGAAAGGGAGGGTAGGCGATCCCGTGAGGGTGATAAGTCCTGTTTGAGTGATAACTCCAGAACATCTAAGCAATCCCGAAAAGGGATGGTAGGCGATCCCGTGAGGGTGATAAGTCCCGCTTGAGTGAGTTTCTTGTTAAGTTGGTGCCCCATGAAGGGAAGATGGATTAGGGACGAGTTGTCCAACCACTATAAAAATACGTGTGTTCTTATTTGCTTTCATATTAACTGTCATACATACTTTAGCAAATCTGCATAACACATTAAAAAAAAAAAATTAAGTCACCTCCCATTGAGATTTTACGAGTTTTAAATCGGGTTTTTCGGGACCAACAAGTGGTATCAAAGCAGGGGTTCAAAAGTTCACTAGATTTTAATGTGAACACCTGAACTGGTCTTAAAACCCATTTAGTTTAAAATGCATAAATTTTATAAAATTCATGGAGGTTGACTATCATCTTCTCATTTTTAAAATGAAAACAATGTTCTTCATTATTTCACTTGTTTAACTAACACTGTTTTTCTCGTATATTTTTATTGTTAGTTAGTTTTGGCATCATTATCAAAAAGGGGGAAATTGTTGGGATATTTTAGTTTTGATTAATTATGCCAAAACATTATCAACTTGTGTTATTTAAGATAATCTACAGATAACAAGTTGAGGGGAAAGAGAGAACAAGTTAAGGGGGAACTCATAAAATCAAATGAAGATGATCGAGATCAGACGAGGCTGCAGACGAGGCCGATCGAGATCGATGAGTAGGATGAGTTCGAAAGTTAAGCGATGAGCCGAATTATGATTTTGATGAATTTCGATAAAATGTCAGTGAAGAAATCAAAAATCGAAATCAAAGAGAAGAAACTCAAATGTTAAATGGCCGGATGAAAAAGGAAATCAGATTCGGATGAAAAGGAAATCAGGCCGGATGAACAAGGAAATCGGCCAGGAAATCAACCGGATGAACAAAGTGAAATCATTGGAAATTTAAATGGGCCGATGAACAAAGGAAAAATTGATGAACAAGTGATTTTAAAGAAATGTTGATTTTCAAGAAGTGATTTCAAAGACATTTGGAGAAAAACGGACCGCATAAAGCATTTAATCAAGAGATGTTGTACGACGATCCTATTAGATACACAAAAAAATGGCCAATAAGAAGACAACACACATATTGATGTGACATAAAATTAGGAAAAGGAAAAGTGCAAAAGGTCAAAGAAAAGTGGAAGTTATTAGTATGGATTTGAATATTACTTTCCAACGGTAATATTTAAATCCACACTATAAATACATTGACTATCTTCAAAAAGAAGCTAATGGAGGATCCGAGAAAATGAAATTAAAGCCAAATATTCAAGCAACTCCATTCATAGAACACGAGAGAAAAGAAATACACACATATATTTGTTCTACCCTAGATCTAAACAACAAATGTTAAGCTTAGAGATTTTTTCCCATCCTTAGCATTGAGGCTAAACAAATGTAAGGAAAATCTCAACCTAGTTGGAAACCAAACAAACCTTACCCAAATTCGATTAAGTTTTTAGGTGAGTGTGAACTCGATAAACATCTAGCAATCCCGAAGGGAGGGTAGGCGATCCCTGAGGGTGATAAGTCCCGTTTGAGTGAGAACTCAGTAAACATTAAGCAATCCCGAAAAGGGAGGGTAGCGATTTGAGGGCGATAAGTCCCATTTGAGTGAGAACTTCGGTAAACATCTGTTGGTTAAGTTGGTGCCCCATGAAGGAAGAGTGGTTGTGGGGACGAGTTGTAAGAACCACTATAAAAAATACGTGTGTTCTTATTTGCTTTCATATTAATTATCATACATACTTTAGCAAATAGATAACACATTAAAAAAAAAAAAGTTTAAGTCACCTCCCATTGAGATTTAGTTTTAAATCGGGTTTTTCGGGACCAACAAGTGGTATCAAAGCGGGGGTTCAAAAGTTCACTAGATTTTAATGTTGAATCGGGTCTTTTTATTAAAACCCATTTAGTTTAAAATGCATAAATTTTATAAAATTCATGGAGGTTGACTATCATCTTCTCATTTTTAAAATGAAAACAATGTTCTTCATTATTTCACTTGTTTAACTAACCTTTGTTTTTCTCAGATATTTTTATTGTTAGTTAGTTTTGGCATCATTATCAAAAAGGGGAAATTGTTGGGATATTTTAGTTTTTGATTAATTATGCCAAAACATTATCAACTTGTGTTATTTAAGATAATCTATGATAACAAGTTGAGGGGGGAATGAGAGAACAAGTTAAGGGGGAACTCATAAAATCGTAGACAAAGATGATCGAGATCGACGAAATCGAGATCGATGAGTAGGATGAGTTCCGAAAGTTAATGATGATTTGAACAAGAAGAAGCATGCTGATTTGTGATGAAGAAAAGTCGATAAAATCTGGAAGAAATTAAATCAAAAAATCAAAGTAGAAGAAATTTAAATCAAAGAGAAGAAATCAAATCGCGAAATTAAATTCCGATGAACAAAGGGAAATCGATTCGGAAATCAGTTCGATTTGAAATCAATCCGCGGAAATCGCCTTCGGACAAATTGAAATCGGCCGGATTGGTGATTTCAAAGAATCGATGAACAAATGATTTCAAAGATCGATGAATAAAGGATTTTAAGACACCGTAAACTGGCAGACCATTTCTACAGATCGATTTCAGTTTGGACCGCATCAAAGTGACCGTAATCGGAAGAGATGAACGAAGAATTTGACGAAATTGATCAGATCCGTTAGACACACAAAAACAAAGCTGGCCAATAAGAAGACAACACACATATTGATGTGACATTAGGAAAAGTGCAAAAGGTCAAAGAAAATCTGGAAGTTATTATTATGGATTTGAATATTACTTTCCAACGGTAATATTTAAATCCACACTATAAATACATTGCACTATCTTCAAAAGAAGCTAATGGAGGATCTGCAAAGTGAAATTAAAGCCAAATATTCAAGCAACTCCATTCATAGAACACAGAGCAAGAAATACACACATATATTCAAAAGTGTTCTACCCTAGATCTAAGCACAAATGCTATATCCTAAGCTTAGAGAGATTTTCCCATCCTTAGCATTGAGGCTAAACAAATGTAAGGAAAATCTCAACCTAGTTGAAACCAAACAAACCTTACCCAAATATTGGTTAAGTTTGTAGGTGAGTGTGAACTCGGTAAACATCTAGCAATCCCGAAAAGGGAGTAGGCGATCCCGCGAGGGTGATAAGTCCCGTTTGAGTGAGAATCGGTAAACATCTAAGCAATCCCGAAAGGGAGGGTAGGCGATCCGTGAGGGTGATAAGTCCCGTTTGAGTGAGAACTCCGTAAACATCTGTTGTTAAGTTGGTGCCCCATGAAGGAAAAGATGGATGTAGGAAGGTCCGAACCAAGAAAAAAAATGTGTGTTCTTATTTGCTTTCATATTAACTGGTCATACATACTTTAGCAAACTGCATAACACATTAAAAAAAAAATTAAGTCACCTCCCATTGAGATTTTACGAGTTTTAAATCGGGTTTTTCGGGACCAACAAGGAACATTGTCCTCATCGAGCATATAAAAAAGTTAATCGAAGCTTTTCGTGTTATCTTAGCCTTGGTTATTCGAGCCCTCGAAAGTTTTCAAAGCCTTGTGTTATTATTCGAGCCCGAGTTAAGCCCTCAGTTATCTCGAGCCCTCGGTTATCCGAGCCCTCGGAGTTATCCGAGCCTTGAAGTTATCTCGAGTTTCAGTTATCCGAGCCTTCAGTTATCCGAGCCTTGAGTTATGGAGCCTTCAGTTATCCGAGCCGAGCCTTGAGATTATATCGAGCACCCGGAAACTCTTCCGAGTTGAGACATCCTAAAGTCACTCGAACTTCGGATTCTTCTTATTGATCGATCGATTCGATGGATCGATCAACATCAGGATCATCTCAAAGTTGCATCGTTATTTGGCGAGGCGGCGTATTTTTTTGGCGAACAAATATGTTTTCGTTTTGGGGCGGTGAGTTCGTTCAATGATTGAACAAATCTTGTTTGATGAGTGAACAAACTTGCTTTTAAGTGGCGAGATGGAATCAAACAAACCTCATTGGGATTATATTGGAAAGTATGCTTTTACTTTGTCTAATTGAATTTTGGACTTATTTATTGAAATAAATTGTTTATCATCGATGCTTTAAATATCATCGAATGTTACATATATTTATTGCATAACTATTCAATAAATAAATGACGTGTTACATTGTAGTTAATTTAGTGATACCGGAGATTTAAGATTAAATTAATGATCCCTTGTAACTAAAAGTACGCCATTCACGACCTAGATGGAAATGAACAATCCATCGTGAAAGGTTGAAGTGTAAGGCTCAGATTGGCTTGTCTTGACCAAGAGATTACATTAGTGCATGACTGATGCACTGAATAGGACCTTACAGGAGGATAAATTCTTCAGAACTGAACTAGGAAGAATTAGACCTCAGTGGTTCGTTATTTCTTAATCTTCGTTATTTAAATAGGATCACGTGGGATTGGTAACTATTGCTTTGACTTATCATGGGTAGAGAATCAACGAGATTCAATACTTTTTATCTTGGGCAATATTTTTGGTCACATGTGATTGCTAAGATTTAATCTGAAGAATCGTGTGCAAGAAAAACGTTTTGTTTGATTTGCTTTCCAGGAGGTTCATAAGCTTTATCATACCAAATCTTGCAAGTGGAATTAGTTTCCGGTATGGATAATAATGTTGAATTGTTCCTTGACCAAGGATAAAATATATTAATTAATGGAAAGCTATTTCAGTGGCTTGAATTAATTAATGGGCTAGATAATCTTAAACACGAGAAATAATAACCGGAAGCCATATTGATTGTAATATGGGTTAAGATGGATAGTGCAATATTAATTATGTAGTGGGATTAATTAATATTTATGGGCTTGAATAATATTGTGGCTCAATATTGATAATTCAAGATCCATTGGAAGGTTCAATCTTAATTCTCATAAAGGCCCCCTGAGTAGCCCAACATATAGTCCAATAACTAAAAAAGGTGATTAAAATAAAATAAATATTGTTGCTTAATTTTTCCTATTATTTTCGAAAATTATGGATAAGAGGGGAGAAAGATTTTCTTTGAATTTTGTTATGGAATGAAGATATGTATTCTTGGAATACAAGATTATCTCATTAAATTCAAGAAATCTCCCACTTGGTTATTCATAGATTTGGTTCGAAAATTTTGAAATATAGAGGGCAAGAAAGATTTTCTTGATTTTCTTGAAAAGATATTATGGAAGATATGTATTTCTTGAAATACAAGAATATCTCATAAATTCAAGAAGATCCAAATCTTGGAATCTTGGACCCCATATTTAAAAATACCATAATATTGGTGAGGTGGGATTTTTGTGGAATATTATAATTATGGGAAAAAAGAATATAAGAGATATATTCAAGATTTTTTGGAGATCAAGAAAAGTTTTTTCCCACATTGTTTTTTCTACAAAAATTTCGCCCATCACCTAGCTATAAATAGGGGATGACTCTTTTCATTCCCAAGTACAATTTCATGTCTTTGGAAAAATTAGTAAATCCACAAAGGTGGTGCAACATAATTTATTTTCCTTTTGTTAATTGTTCACAAGTGTCCTTCCACAGGATAGTCGAACAAGGACTAAGGGAATACTTGGGAAGTTCTTTGGTTAGTTAGTCTAATCGGCCGGATCCTTTGTCTATCCCAAGAGAGCAGACGTTCACGTAAACTCTCAGAGAATTCATATCGTAGGATTTACGTGAATTAATTATATGCATGATATGTTGTTGAATTATTATTTGAATTAATATAGGATTAATTCATGCTAGTAATAATTATTAGAATTAAATTTGTATTTAAATATTCATCCCGAATAGATCTGTGCAACTTATTCCCCAACAACTGGTATCAGAGCCACGGTTTCGGGCTCTGAATTTTTTAAATTGTAATTTAATTACGACATTAAATTTGAAATTGGATAAATTTGAATTTGGATAATAGAATGGAATTATGTGTTTATTTATGCATGCATATAAATTGTGGTTTTTAATTCGATTCGTTCGGATTTGTTTTGCCTCGTGAGAAAATCCACTAGTAGATTAGGATTTGTTTGATTTGATCAATGTAATAGACTAGTCTAGATCTAGGTTTATTTATTTTTTCTAAATAAATTGTAACCGGATCGAAAACGAGGACGAAGATGAAGAATTAAAGGACAAAAATAACCGGGCGAGGCGATTGGCGTGGCGGTTCGTCGTCGGGCGTAAACGTGGGTGCAAGGAGGCGGCCGCAAGCGCGGGCGCCGCTCACATGCCGAGGCCGAGCGGCAAAGTGAACTTAGCGGAGTGGGGGGCGGATCTTGGACAGGCATAGGTCGGGCGTGCACGATCCATTGCGAGCTACTTGGCGTGGCGTTTCGAGACAGAGTATTTTTTTGAGACGATCGAGTGGGAGAAATTCAAGATGGTGTTTCTTCAAGATCAAGCCAAGAAAAATCAAACCATGACAATTGGATAATTTGTGCCCAATATGTTTATTTTTTCTGTTTTGCTTGATTTATTATTGTGTTATTTTATGCTTTATTTAATTTGTTTAAATGTGTTTGCATGAGATTTGCCCAATGAAAAATCTCACCTTCAAAAATTACTAAGTATGTTTAAATAATTAATTGACAATTTTATTCCGGATAATAAAATTGAATTAATTTTAACCTCCATGATTTATTTATTTGTGAATTCTTTTGAGAAATTCCCCCACTTTAGCGGTCAAAAAAGATAGCTTTCACATGAATGAATTCCAAATGGATGATTGTGGATTATTACTAGTAGCGACGATGACCCTCCCCACGAGGCTCGTTCAATACGAAATAATAATCATGTATTTAATCATGGTTATTACTTAGGTATAAAATTGATATGCATATACTTCCCCGAAGTCCCTGTCAATTTTATATTGGTCAAGTGGGAGCCAACTATTAATCTGGATATTAAAGGTTTGTAACTGTTCTTGTTTGTAACCTGCTTGAATGTGTTTAAATAATGACCCACCCCACGTGGCTTATTTAAATTGTTTTGAGATGTTTGCTGATGCATGTTCATATTTTTTTTGAGATTTTAATATGATGCATGTGATCGAACCTTGTGATATATATGTGCTTATACATACTATTGTTTATTTCAGTTCATCATGTCGCAACCTTTTAATCCACTGTTATATACACTCAAAGAACACCAATTAACTGGCGAAAACTATAATGTTTGGAAACGAAATATGAGTTTTGTCCTACCTGCACAAGAACATTATTGGGTTCTTGATGTACCCAAGTCAGGTAAGCCTACTGTTGAATCACCTAATGCGGAAAGCATGAGTATAATATTTGGGAGCAGGCCAATGAACACATGAAACGTGTAATCTTGACTTCACTGTCTGATGATTTGAGACACATTCATGAAGGTGTTGAGTCTGCTGCGGAAATTATACAAAGTCTTGAAGAAATATTTTTAACAAAAGACCGCATGATCAATCAGTTTAAAAATGACGACGTGGCAAGGCTAAAGATGGTTGAGGGAACACCCGTAAGGGAACATGTTCTCAGGATTAAACACTATTTTGAAAAACTGGCTTATCTCGGAACTAAGTATTGTGATGAGGCCCAAATTGAATTTCTGTTGCTAACTCTACCAAGAAGCTTCGATGGATTTTATTGTAGTTTTGTGATGAGTGATCACATGTTTACTATGGATATCCTACAAGAAGCCTTGGAGAAAATAGAGAAGCATTTAGGAAAGAAAGACGAAGCATTGGTGACCAAAAGTCTTTTCTCGAGATCTAGGCCAGTGGTGGGCAAGTCTCAAGAAAAGGAAAGTGGTCATAACCAAAGCAAACTCATCACTAAGAAAAGTGAGAAAAAAACAGTTAGCTGTTTGGGTGTCAAGAAAGGACCAAAAGGAATATATTTTAATTGCGGTGAGAAAGGACATTGGAGGTCAGCCTGTTCCAATCCCAAAAGGAGAGGAAAGAAAGGTAATTCTCACGCACTAGTTGTTGAAACTTGTTTAGCGGTGTATGCCTCCCATTTATGGGTGGTGGATACGGGATCCACTGATCATGTTTGTTTCACTTTACAGGGGTTCAAACGGACCCGGCAACTTAGTGGGAGTGAGATCCACATCACACTGGGCGATGCTACGAGAGTGGCAGCTGAAGCAGTGGGAGAAGTGCACCTGTCTTTTGAAGACAGAGTTTTAATTTTAAGAGATGTTCTTTACGTTCCAAGTTTTAGAAAGAATTTAATTTCAGTTTCTAAACTTTTTTATGATGGATATTCGGTTACTTTTAATAAAGTTGTTACCATTTCTCTTTTTGATAAATTTATCTGTCATGGAATGTTGTCGAATAATCTTTATACAATTAACTGCGACACCACTCACTTAAATGCATCCTATAACACATCAATGCTTTCCGAGAAAAGAAAATGTTCATCAGACGTGAACGAGACACTTCTTTGGCATCAAAGATTAGGTCATATAAATCCAAAGAGGATCCAAAGGTTGGTGAAAGACGGTTCACTGGAGCTTCTACAAGTTGAACCACTTCCAACCTGCGAATCATGTTTGGAGGGTAAAATGACCAAGAGGGCATTTGGAGCCAAGGGAATAGAGCAAAGAAGTGTTAGAGATTGTTCACACAGATGTATGGTCCAATGTGGTCCGTGGTCAACCAAAAGCAAGAGGAGGTTATGAGTATTTTGTCACTTTTATTGATGATTACTCAAGGTACGGTTATATTTTCCTTATGAAGCATAAATCGAGACCTTTGAGAAATTCAAAGAATTTAAGGCTCAAGCAAAGAATCATAGGGAAAAACGATCAAGTCTCTACGATCCGGAACGTGGAGGCGAATACCTCGGCGATGAGTTTTTGAACTACTTTATTCGATAAAGGGATTGCATCCCATTTAATCGCACCTTTAACCCCTCAACAAAACGGGGTTAAAAGTTAAGAAACATAACTCTTTTGAAAATGGTTAGATCTATGATGAGTTATGCGGATCTTCCCAAGTCGATTCCGGGGTCATGCCTTGGAACAAAAGAGCTTACATTCGAACTTGGTGCCATCCAAATCGGTTCCCAAAACTCCCAAAGAATTGTGGACCGGCAAAGCCTAGTATGAGACACATGAGAATTTGGGGGTGTCTTTTTTACGTGTTGGACAAGGAAGCCAGAAATGGATCCTCGATCGTAATTAAGGTTGTTTGTAGGATACCCCCGAGGGAACAAAAGTGTATGTTCTATGGTCCCAAAGATCAAAAGGTGGTCATAAGTTACCCACTTTAGATTTTTTTGGAAGAAGACTATATGAACGAAAAGAAGACCCGTAAGTGAGATTACCTTAAATGAGCTAAGAAGGCAAACCTCAATGCCAATCTGCATTAGATGACATACCAAACGACACACTTTCACAACAGGAACCTCGTCAGAGTGGGAGGGTTGTAAGACAGCCGAGAGATTCATGGGAATAGGAGAGTCCTCGGACTTGATTTTCGACAAGATTTAATCGACCCATGGATATATGACGAGGCAATCCAAGACAAGGATGCAAATTCTTAGCAAACAGCAATGAAAGCCAAAATGGGTTCTATGTTTCATAACAAAGTGTGGGAGCTAGTCGAACCACTTAATGGGGTCAAACCCATTGGTTGCAAGTGGGTGTACAAGAGAAAAAGAGGACCGGACGGGAAGGAGGAAACCTTCAAAGCAAGACTAGTGGCGAAAGGTTATACTCAGAAAGAAGGGATCGATTATGAGGAAACTTTTTTGCCCGTAGCCATGCTTAAGTCCATCCGTATTCTCTTATCGATTGCTGCGCATCTTGACTTTGAAATCTGGCAAATGGATGTCAAGACAGCTTTCCTTAACGGAAGTCTTGATGAAGAGATCTATATGCAACAACCCCAAGGCTTCATTGAAAATGTCCAAGAACACCTAGTTTGTAAGCTCATGAAGTCCATTTACGGACTCAAACAGGCATCCAGAGCTTGGAACCAATGTTTTGATCATGTTATAAAGTCTTATGGGTTCGATCAAAACGAGTTTGAAAGTTGTGTGTATAAAAAGCATGTCGGAACTGCATTGGTATTCTTAGTACTATACGTAGATGACATTCTGATCATCGGGAACGATGTAAAGGTGTTATCAGACGTAAGGGCATGGCTTTCAAAATAATTTGATATGAAAGACTTAGAGGAAGCCAAACACATCCTTGGGATCAAGATCACTCGAGATCGCAAGAAAAGGATGATAGGCTTATCGCAAGCTTCATACATAGACACTATCTTGAAACGATTCAGCATGCAAGATTCCAAGAAAGGCTTTGTACCTTTCAGACATGGAATCCATATATCCAAGAAAATGTCCCCTAAGACGCAAAAGGAGATAGATGACATGAAAGGCATTCCTTATGCTTCGGTTGTCGGAAGCCTTATGTATGCAATGTTGTGTACGAGACCGGATATCTGCTTTGTCGTTGGCATGGTGGCAAGATATCAAAGTAACCCGGGGAAAGATCATTGGACGACAGTTAAAAATATTCTGAAGTATCTGAAAAGGACTCTGGATAGAATGTTGGTTTATCAGTCAGATAGTTCAATCCCCATCGGCTACACGGACTCGAATTTTCAATCAGATATAAACTCCAGAAAATCTACCTCCGGTAGTGTATTTTGCATGGGGGGAGGAGCCGTGACATGGAGAAGCGTCAAGCAGAAATGCGTCGCAGATTCTACCATGGAAGCCGAATATGTAGCCGTCTTGCAAGGCAAATCAAAAAAAGCGGTTTGGCTCAAGAACTTCCTAGTGGACTTAGATGTGGTTCGAATTTGCCCAAATAATAATCATCATTTATTGTGACAATGGAAGCGATTTGCAAATTCAAGGGAAACAAGAGCCCACAAAGCCAGCAAACACATTGAAAGGAAATATCATCTTATATGTGACATCGTTAAGAGAGGAGATATAGATGTGGCAAAGATAGTGTCTGAGGACAACCTAGAAGATCCATTCACAAAGGGTCTGCCTCTGAATACATTCGAGAGACATGTGGAAGGAATGGGTGTCAAGACCGTTGCCAATCTGCTTTGAGTATAAGTGGGAGAAATTATTAGGTTCGTGTAGGTGACATTAGATATCACGGACTACACGAGACATATTGTAGTATACTTAAAAGCAGACTTTGAGTATAAGTGGGAGATTGTTGGGATTATACTGGAAAGTATGCTTTTACTTTGTATAATCAAAACTGAATTTCGGACTTATTTACTGAAATAAATTGTTTATCATTGATGCTTTAAATATCATCGAATGTTACATATATTTACTGCATAACTGTTCAATAAATCTTACGTGTTACATTGTAGTTAATTTAGTGATACCAGATCACAGAAGATTAAATTAACAGTCCCTTGTAACTAAAAGTACGTCATTCACGACCTAGATGGAAATGAACAATCCATCGTGAAAGGTTGAAGTGTAAGGCTCGGATTGGCTTATCTTGACCAAGAGATTACACTAGTGCATGACTGATGCACTGAATAGGACCTACAGGAGGATAAATTCTTCAGAACTGAACAAGGAAGAATTAGACCTCAGTGGTTCGTTATTTCTTAATCTTCTTTCCTTAAATAGGATCACGTGGGATTGGTAACTATTGCTTTGACTTATCATGGGTAGAGAATCAACGAGATTCAATACTTTTTATCTTGGGCAATATTATTGGTCACATGTGATTGCTAAGATTTAATACGAAGAATTGTGTGCAAGTACGCTTGTTTGATTTGACCCCTTGGGAGGTTCATAAGTTTTATCATACCAAATCTTGCAAGTGGAATTAGTTTCCGGTATGGATAATAATGTTGAACCGTTCCTTGACCAAGGATAAAAGATATTAATTAATGGAAAGCTATTTCATTGGCTTGAATTAATTAATGGGCTAGATAATTTTAAACACGAGAAATAATAATCGGGAGCCATATTGACTGTAATATGGGTTAAAATGGATAGTGCAATATTAATTATGTAGTGTGATTAATTAATATTTATGGGCTTGAATAATATTGTGGCTCAATATTGATAATTCAAGATCCATTGGAAGGTCCAATCTTAATTCTCCTAAAGGCCCCCTGAGTAGCCCAACATATAGTCCAATAACTAAAAAAATGTGATTAAAATAAAATAAATATTGTTGCTTAATTTTTCCTATTATTTTTGAAAATTATGGATAAGAGAAAGAAAAGATTTTTTTTGAATTTTGTTATGGAATGAAGATATGTTTTCTTGGAATACAAGATTATCTCATTAAATTCAAAAATCTCCCACTTGGTTATTCATAGAGTTGGTTCGAAAATTTGAAATATAGAGGACAAGAAAGATTTTCTTGATTTTCTTGAAAAGATATTATGGAAGATATGTATTTCTTGAAATACAAGAATATCTCATAAATTCAAGAAGATCCAAATCTTGGAATCTTGGACCCCATATTTCGAAAATACCATAATATTGGTGAGGTGGGATTTTTGTGGAATATTATAATTATGGGAAAAAGAATATAAGAGATATATTCAAGATTTCTTGGAGATCAAGAAAAGTTTTTCTCACATTGTTTTTCTACCAAAAATTTCGCCCATCACCTAGCTATAAATAGGGGAGACTCTTTCATTCCCAAGTACAATTCCATGTGCTGAAAAAATTAGTAAATCCACAAAGGTGGTGCAACATAATTTATTTTCCTTTTGTTAATTGTTCACAAGTGTCCTTCCACCGGATAGTCGAACAAGGACTAAGGGAATACTTGGGAAGTTCTTTTGGTTAGTCTAATCCCAAGAGGTACGTTTACGTAAACTAGGAGAATTACCCATGCGTAGGATTTACGTGAATTAATTATATGCATGATATGTTGTTGAATTATTATTTGAATTAATATAGGATTAATTCATGCTAGTAATAATTATTTGAATTAAATTTGTATTTAAATATTCATCCCGAATAGATCTGTGCAACTTATTCCCCAACACAAACAGCGAGCACACTTGTCCATCGAGCATGATTATTTTAATAGTTGATTAATACACGTGTCCCTTCGACGTGTTCGATTAAATTGAATAATTATATCGAACACAACAGTGTGTTTGGTGGAGATAAATAATAATATTAAATAGTATTGAAAGTTGTTTTATTTCCTTTTTAGGAAATGACCAAACAAAATTAGGATGGCTATTTACGGAAAGTGAACAATCAAAATTAGGACAGAGGGAGTAATATAAGTCACACTCTTTACTAATATAAGTCACACCCTTTAGTTATCACTATGACACCATCTGCTATAATATAAGTCACACTCTTCATTTTTATGAGTAATACTCTTTATAGTAAAAAGTCACATCCTTTATAGTAACAAGTTACACTCTTTAGTAATATAAGTCACACTTTTCAACCAGTTTCACCGTAAAACTTGTTCACCCTATACTTTGTCTTTTAAAATATAATTGTTTCTACCTTCTTTTGAGTTGTGGTTGCAAACAAGTACGTACTCGTTAATTTGTAGTTCACTCCCACTTACGTGTTGTTTGCAGCTTGCTCAATCTTATCCTATATATGTGTAATATAAAGATCAATTAAAAAATTAAATATCTTGAAATATGTGAAAAGACTAAATAGAATCTGAAATTTTAATTTTTTTTAGCTAAATCTTAAAAAAAATGTTAAATTTAAAAGATCAATAAAAAATAAAATAAAAGACATGATAGGAAAAAATAAATCCAAGACACCATATGCATAATTTATAACAAGCTATCTTTATGGATTTAGTTATTTTAAAAAAAATTTTTCGGAATTTAGTTACTCCCTATGTCCTAAAAAACTTGCACAGTATGGTGAACACACAAAATAAAAAAGTATAGTAATAAGTTGAGTTTTGAAAGGTAATTCTGTAAACTTTTATGCATAAAATAACAAAATGAGTTGAATTGTGTGATGTATGGACCCAAAAGTAATAATATTTTATGTAAAATTGTAAATATTATGAGGATGAAATTTATTGAGAGTTTTTCTATTTGTGAGGTGTGCAAGTAATGGGACGTCCGAATAATGAAATGTGCAAATTATAATGGAACATAGAGAGTAGTTTTTATTGATTTTTGAAGACTTAAAAAAAAATTAGTTTGATTATTTTTTAGATTCTATAGATTTAATTGACTTTTGAAGATTTTTTTTAGATTTAATATATATTTTTATATAAAATTAAATGAAAAAGGTCAAATCACCTTAGATAGCACATAAGAATGACTAAAATCAAAATAAATATATAATTAAATAACTAATTTTAATGAAAAAGTTAAGGGCCTGTTTGGTTGGGGTAATGAAAATGGGTAATGGAAATCATTTCTATTAATGTTGCTTAGTAGTGTTGATACACAAGTAATGAGAATAGAAGTGGACAATTGATTACCCTCACCCACTATCAACTCATCTCACATGATTCTCATTGTTGATATTTTAACCAAGCAATAACAATGTAATCAATAACCCTTAGGGGGCATTTGTTTAACGGGATTAGATTGATTAGGTGTGATAGGATTGAGTGGGATTGAGTAAGATTGGATTGATTGGACTGAATTTGTTTGAATCAAGATATGTGTTTGGATTGTAGGATTTGAGTGAGGGATTAGATGAGATACCTATTGAAATGTCATAAATACCCTGAAATTAAATTGAACAATACACTTCATTCTTGTGAATCTATTCAAACAATAGAATGATAATTTGTAATATTGCACTTGGGATATGTTCTATCCCACCTTTCACATGGGATTGTCATATCCCTCCATGGAGGGATTTGATACATTTTTTACCCGGGCTTGAAGCATATCATAGGCCCTCATCCCACAAACCAAACGGTAGATTAGTTGGGATTAAAATCCTAATCCAATCATATCCCACGAACCAAACTGGGCCTTAGTGATTAACCATTCAATGATACCCATTACCATTGTCATTCCCAGGTCATACCAAGCGGGTCCTAAGAGTACTGAAATTAAAGTTTGGTTAAGTTAAGGACTAATTAAATGTTACTTTACTCTAAAAATTATTGAAGGACAAAAAGTGAAAAACTAAACCATGTAAGGTAGAGATGACAATAACACCCTGGCCCACCCTTTCCTGTGTTACTTGGGTCGACCTGGCACGTGCCCCAAGCAGGGCGGGTGACTTGACCGTAAAATGCTATATTCTTAACTAGCAGTTACCCCACAAGAGTATGGGATCACTGTAGTAAGGGTAAGTATTTGGACCAAGTAGTATCGAACCCAAAGGAAGTTTCGTATGCGTGTAAATCCCTGGAAATCTTTGCTTCGTAACTAATATGGATGCAATTTGATAGGTCTAATTCACTACTATTGAGTTAACAAGAAATAAGCAATTGATAAAGATTACACTAACTTCAGATGAAGTGCAAATATTGGAGAATATTGCTTTGGACAGGAATCCCTACGTATACTATCGGAATTGGTTTAGCGACAAGGACTATCTTGGTGTACAAAAGAATAACCCTAAGTGTACTGAAACTAGGCAATCAACTTCTCTAATTCCGTACTAAATAAGGTACAGCAAAAGCTCGGTTTTTATCCCCGACTACTCAACTAATACCCTCTTTACCTCACTTACCAAATAACCAAGTTATTAAGGTTGTGCTTAATTACTATAGCCCTTATTCAAATTGGGTGATTCGGTCGTTCTCCCTAAATGAACCGGTATATTACCAACCCCGTCACAAACCCTCTCCTTAAGCCTATTCGTTAGAAAAGAGTGATGTGGTCGTCCTCTCTTTAACAACTTTCGTACTCAGCTCAATGGTTTTTATTGGATTAGTTATTCAAACTAGCAATTTAAGAAGATTATTCAATGTACTCCTCGAATCATCCTAATCGTCTCACCAATTCACTATTTCTACGCGATCATCCTATCCAAAGCAATCAAAGGTTTAGCCTACCATCTTGATCGTCAACTCACAAATAATCAAGTTAATTATAGAACTCATCAGCAAGAGTATGTAAAACAGATCAATGATCAATCACTTGAATAAAGAATGCAATAATAGTATGAATGAATGAATCACATAAAACCCTAGAAATATTTTTCAGGAAATAAGAAAAACAGAGAAATTCTACAAAGCAAATTCAGAAAACTAGAATGTAAACCAGTAAATTTGTGAATCAAATCGTGTTTCTCGTGGATGATTTTCCTCTCTTTCTTCCCTAAACCCTAGGTACTTTTTCCTCCTTTCCTCTATCTAATTTTCGTCCTCTTCCTCTGCAAAAAAAATGTCCCCTCTTATTTTTCTCATCTGGTCTTATATACTCAGCCTCATCAGACCGCTCGAGCAGGTCCTTTGGCCGAGCAGTATCGCTCGACCACTTAGTTCGATCGAGCATTTATAAGTCGCTTGAATTGGTTTCACTCGAGCACTACACTTGGTCGAGCGGTTTCGCTCGACCACACCTGGTCGTGCATCTCCCCCTGCCTGGATTTCCGTCTGCTCGACCGCATTGGTCGAGCTGTAAGTGCTCGACCTCGTCCTTCTATCACCTTTCTTCCCTCCAACTAATATTTTTTCAGTATTTCTTTCATATCTTTTCAACCGGGAGTCCGATTCATGCACCGCGAAGTCTCACGAGCTCCATTTTCAGCCCTCTTTCTTGTTATACAAACCAAAGAAGCAAATTAGTGATTTTATACAGATTATGCTCAATCACCACAAGAATATCACTAAAAACACTCAAAACATGGCTAAAACTCGCTCGTAACTCACTCAATTTCACCTCTAATCAACTCCCCCAAGCTTATAATGTTGCTTGTCCCCAAGCAATGAAATTATAAATTGAGTGAAATTGACAAAACAAATCGAGATACCAAATCATGCATGCAATTGCTTTCAACTTTCAATGATCGGTCACCCAAACAAAAACTCGTCCTCTTTTCTCCTACTCATGGGCAATCAATATAACTCACCAAATCAAACATGGATGTGCTCTCGACGGTGTGTTTCACTCCCTCACAAGTGTTTTCGCAATAAGTAAGGACACTCAAACAATCAATCACACAAATCAGTGACCATATGCTTGTAAATACTCTCAACATCGATCACGTTCAATGTATTCATACCGGATCAACAAGGACTTGCACTAGGTTGTAACGGGAGGCTCTTTGGACAGGTGGGATGAATATATGGGAAACTGACTCAATGAGCAGAGAATAAGAAAATCGTAGTCAAATTATTTCAATCTAAGGGATGAAAGTGTTGTTATCAAATGCAATATTATTTGCATCTTTTTTTCTTTTCAATTCTCCCTCCCCCAAACTAAAACACTTCAACCTTTCCTTTCTTTTCTTTCCCTTTTTTTTTCGAGCAAGAATATATCTTTTCCGTTGCTCAACTCACTCTTATTTCTTTCTCATCCTTCCACAAGCTTCCCATTCAGCTGTTCATGCATACACTCAACCCATAAATTAAGTGCATCAACCAATTTCACCCCCTCATTTAAGACTTTTCCTATTCTCCACCCAATTTTGGACAAAAGAGTTTTAAAACGGATAGGGCTTAAATCTGCTAACAAACGATTAGGCCTCAAGCTCAAACGGGCTAGCAAGGGAAAAATGTCATCGGTTGGAAATTTGGGCTAAAGTGACTTACAAATCGAAACATGGCCTATGATCACTTCCGGCATGCAATACAAGACACAATCAAGAAGAGAGAATATCCACAAGTTCTAGAACCTCAAAGGTGATGATTCACACACAATGAATGAGATGAATGTAATGAATTTCAATCTCGTTAAAGGCTCAAATCTCTCGGTTATTCACATCCATGCCTAGACCTAGCAACTTATGCCTCATGCCACACAAATATTCAAAAAGAAAAATCGCAAGTGCCCGACTTCCCTTTCAAATCCACCTTACTCACAACTACACACATTCTCAAGCACTCAATCATTCCACAATTACTCAACCCAGCATTCACACTTAAAGTAAAGCAACATATAAGCAAGTAGGACATCAATCATCACTGAAATTAATCAAATTCACACCCACTTTCATGAGTACCACGAGATAGTCAGTTTAAGTACATGCCCAAATAGAAGAGATGAAAGAGAAAAGAAAAAGACAAGAGTTAGAAATTGGGGAGTTCCCCATTTACTGTCATTGCTCTGGAGGTGGTGGAGGGCGATACATCGAATGATCCTATCCTCTTACCACCTGGGGTTTCAAAATGTACCTGCACTCAACATCCTCAAATACTCGAGATCAAAACACCACGATAAAACACAAAATAAACTAAAATAACACCAAAAACAAATGGGTTGCCTCCCATTTCAGCGCTATTTTTAAGGTCCTATTGTCAGACCGAACTTACTTACATTCACGAAGTGAAAATCATGTTACCTCCTCTGTCCTCAACCGACCAACCGATGCCCGATTTTTGTGCTTTATAGCACTTTGAGGAGTCTATTTAATTGATCATGAGATAAAGAAGAAGAAACAATAACAGGATACCTTTCATTATCTTCCAAATAGGCGTACATAAGGTAGCCCGGTAATAACTTCAATTCCTTTTTAGCTTCCAATGGTGGGGTTTTGTAGAACATCGCCTCAAAAGGCTTCTCCTCCAAGTGTAATTCTTCTTCTTCCCCCACTTGCGTCACCTCTATCTGCTTCAATTCTTCAATATGGAGTGTGTCATCAGCGCAAAGATCGATCATATCAACAAAATGACAACTCTCATCCCCCATCGGATATTTCATTGCCTCATAAAGAGCAATTTTTATCTCTTGATCATCCACCTTCACCGTTATTTTTCCATTCGCCACATCTAAAACCATCCCAGTAGTAGCCAAGAAAGGTCTCCCCAAGATTAAGGGCACATGCTCATCCTCCTCCATTTCAAGGACTACAAAGTCAGCTGGAAAGACATGACCATCCACTTTCACGAAAACATCTTCCACTACGCCTTGAGGTCGAGTGATGGACCTATCGGCTAGTTGAAGAGTCATCCTAGTCGGTTCCAGTTCTCCACAGTTCAGCTTCTTGAATAATGATAAGGGCATAAGGTTGATGCTTGCCCCCATATCACACAAAGCTCACTTTTTGATTCCATTCCCAATGTCACAAAGAATAGTGAAGCTGCCCGGATCTTTCAACTTTGGAGGAAGGGCTTTGTGCACCATTGCACTCACTTCGTGGTTCAACTGAACGAGCTCAGGTTCATCGACTCTCCTCCTTTTGGCAATTAGATCTTTCAAGAACTTTGCATAATTCGGCATCTGCTCCAATGCATCATAAAAAGGTATGTTTATGTGCATCTTCTTGAATACCTCTAAAAACATAGCAAACTTCTCGTCTAACTTCTTCTTCATAAACTTTTGAGGATAAGGAACAAGAACCACAGATTTAGGCACCCCCCATTCATCCCGTTCAGTTTCTTTCACATTGAGCCTTTTTTCTCTCGAAGACTTCCATACCAAAATCCACCTTACCAAAACCAGCAGAACCAAAACCACCAACCAAACCACCCAAGGGGAGGGAATCCTGATATGGCTATCCGAGGGATGTTTGAGGCTCAACCTCAAAGACATTATGATGGAGTGGCTTTGCCAAGGGTGGAAACTAACAACTTCTCTATTTCATTGGGGATCCTTAAGATGCTCCTTGATTCTCAGTTCAGAGGGGAGGTCGGGAGAGACAATCCAAACACTCATCTCCGGAACTATTTGATGATTGCTTCGACATTTGATTACAATGGGATGTCGGAGGATGCAAAGAAGCTCAGATTGTTTCCGTTCTCACTAACCGGGATAGCGAAGGATTGGTTCGATAACACAATTCCCCGAGGAAGTATCACCACTTGGGCTCAAATGGAGCGAGCATTTTTGGAGCATTTTTATCCTCCATCCAGAACAATGAAGGCAAGAACTGAGATATCTACATTCCGTCAAAAACCGAATGAAGGTCTCGATCAAGCATGGGGAGCGATCATCAGAACTTGTTAATTGAGTGTCCGCAAAGATGGGTTGATGAGCAAGATACAAAGGGCCTACTTTTTCTTGTGGAATCTATTACAATGAGCAAAAGCACCTCGATGCTTGTGCAGTGGTGGTTTTTCAATAAGAGTGCCCGGAGAGCAGAGAAATTGTGGAAGGAGTTAAAAATCTTTGGGGAATGGAATCTTTGAACAATCACGCCGAGTGTGAATCGATGGAAGACAAAGAAGGGAACTCAAAAGTCGTTGATGGCTATGATGGAAAAAATCAGTAATCTTCAGGTTAGCCAACAGTTTGGGGGAGGAAGCAACGAGGCAAATGAGTTTATGGGCCAGTCGATATTTCAGCAGGAAGAGACCAACTATATGGGGAGGCCGAATTACAACCAAATAGGGTACCAACAGGAAATTATCAAAAAAGGCGACTACCTACCTCCGGGTCAACCTTTTATGCCTCAGGGTCCACCACCTTCACAGAACCAACGACAAAACAATTCAAACTATCAAGGAGGTTCTACATCTTATCTGAATCAGTGGAGAAAGAACTAGATTTTTTCCTATGGAAATCCAAAAGCTAGAATCACTGTTCCACCAGGTGTTGATCCAGGTTCAAAGCCTCCTGGTGGAGAAGGCGGAACATCAGTTGCTGAGATGTTGCAAGTTCTTGTGCAACAAGGTGAGGAGGTGAAAAAAAGATTATCTTCTCTTGAATTTGATCAGAAAGAGGGGAATAAGAAGAACGAGAGGAGAGAGCAAGATTTCCAGAGGATGCAGCAAGAAAACAACAGGCGATTTAATGCGCTTGAATATCAGATGGGACAGATAGCGAAGTCAATAGGTAGAGAGATGGGCAAATTTCCATCTATGCCCGAGGTGAATCCGAAGGAACATTGCAAAGCTATTGAGCTTAGAAGTGGGAAGAAGTATGATGGACCTCCATTACCGGCTGAGGTAGAGAAAAATCATAGGCAAGTTGAGGAAGATAGTGAGGGTAAAGAGGTGGAAGATGATGAACCAGTGGAAGAGGTAGACAGTGGATTTTGGTATGGTTAGTTTTGGTACGGTTGGTTGTTGTATGGATGGTTAAGGTTTTGGAAGTTTGGATTTTGGTTAGGGAATTGGTTTTGCTGGTTTGGTTGGTTGGGATACTGGGTTGGTTTTGGGGGTATGGTTGGTTTGGATGTGGGTTCGGGTTATTAATCCCTTCGGGTTGCAACTGATTCTCTCTGTTCCCTCCATTTCCATCAACATTCAACCCTTCGTTGCCTACCACTGCCATTCTTCTCTGGAAAGCTCGATTCCTTCTTGCTATAGCCGTGGTCTAACTTCGATTCGATCAACGCTCGTTTCTCCTTTTGAGCGTGTTCTCATAAACCTGAAAACTCAAGCAAAGAAATCAAATGCAACTAGCACAAGAATATAGTAAAAACAGAAAAGGAAACACCCACTACTAGCTACTAATCTATTTCCAAGTTTTACACAAAGCGCATACGTCACTTCCCCGGCAACGGCGCCATTGACTTGACCGTAAAATGATATATTCTTAACTAGCAGTTACCCCACAAGAGTATGGGATCACTGTAGTAAGGGTAAGTATTTGGACCAAGTAGTATCGAACCCAAAGGAAGTTTCGTATGCGTGTAAATCCCTGGAAATCTTTGCTTCGTAACTAATATGGATGCAATTTGATAGGTCTAATTCACTACTATTGAGTTAACAAGAAATAAGCAAATGATAAAGATTACACTAACTTCAGATGAAGTGCAAATATTGGAGAATATTGCTTTGGACAGGAATCCCTACGTATACTATCGGAATTGGTTTGGCGACAAGGACTATCTTGGTGTACAAAAGAATAACCCTAAGTGTACTGAAACTAGGCAATCAACTTCCCTAATTCCGTACTAAATAAGGTACAGCAAAAGCTCGGTTTTTATCCCCGACTACTCAACTAATACCCTATTTACCTCACTTACCAAATAATCAAGTTATTAAGGTTGTGCTTAATTACTATAGCCCTTATTCAAGTTGGGTGATTCGGTCGTTCTCCCTAAATGAACTGGTATATTACCAACCCCGTCACAAACCATCTCCTTAAGCCTATTCGTTGGAAAAGAGTGATGCGGTCGTCCTCTCTTTAACAACTTTCGTACTCAGCTCAATGGTTTTTATTGGATTAGTTATTCAAACTAGCAATTTAAGAAGATTATTCAATGTACTCCTCGAATCATCCTAATCGTCTCACCAATTCACTATTTCTAGCGATCATCCTATCCAAAGCAATCAAAGGTTTAGCCTACCATCTTGATCGTCAACTCACAAATAATCAAGTTAATTATAGAACTCATCAACAAGAGTACGTAAAACATATCAATGATCAATCACTTGAATAAAGAATGCAATAATTGTATGAATGAATGAATCACATAAAACCTTAGAAATCTTTTTCAGGAAATAAGAAAAACAGAGAAATTCTACAAAGCAAATTCAGAAAACTAGAATGTAAACCAGTAAATTTGTGAATCAAATCGTGTTTCTCGTGGATGATTTTCCTCTCTTTCTTCCCTAAACCCTAGGTACTTTTTCCTCCTTTCCTTTATCTAATTTTCGTCCTCTTCCTCTGCAAAAAAAACGTCCCCTCTTATTTTTCTCGTCTGGTCTTATATACTCAGCCTCATCAGACCGCTCGAGCAGGTCCTATGGTCGAGCAGTATCGCTCGACCACTTAGTTCGATCGAGCGTTTATAAGTCGCTGGAATTGGTTTCGCTCGAGCACTACACTTGGTCGAGCGGTTTCGCTCGACCACACCTGGTTGTACGCCTCCCCCTGCCTGGATTTCCATTTGCTCGACCGCATTGGTCGAGCTGTAAGTGCTCGACCTCGTCCTTCTATCACCTTTCTTCCCTCCAACTAATACTTTTCAGTATTTCTTTCATATCTTTTCAATCGGGAGTCCGATTCATGCACTGCGAAGTCTCACGAGCTCCATTTTCAGCCCTTTTTCCTGTTATACAAACCAAAGAAGTAAATTAGTGATTTTATGCAGATTATGCTCAATCACCACAATAATATCACTAAAAACACTCAAAACATGGCTAAAACTCGCTCGTAACTCACTCAATTTCACCTCTAATCGGCGGGGCAGGTCTGGGTATCAATTCTAGCCTACACTGTGGATCCACGCTCCATTCTATATATTAAATTTCAATATATATATTTTATATAATATATATAAATGTTATATATTATATAATTTTTATATTTATTAAAACATATAATAAATAATTCATCTTTAAAAATATTTTTAAGGTCAATATATATTAATAAAACACAATATGGTATTTCAATTAAATTTCTATTGATATCAACATTTTAAAATGTAAAAATAAATTCATAAACATGCTTCTTGTATCATTAGGTTAATTTATTTATTTCAATTGAAATCTTAATTTTATGGCATATATTTTAAAAAATATATATTTTACTATAAATTTATAATACAAATTTATATTTAGAACGGGCCGCCCTGCCCTACTCCGTTATATAGATTGGGTGGGTTTAGGTTTCTAGGTACCTGCCCTGCCTACCCCAGCCCATTGTCATCCATAATAAAACAACGTGTATAAGTGAGTCAAGCATGCTCACGAGCTATTAGTGTTGGACTCCAAAAAAGCTCGAAATCGAGCTTGAGCTACTCGAGTAGTTCTCGAGCTCAAGTTCGAGCTCAACAATAATAGATTCAGCAGACCCGCAAGCTTAATTGAGCTCACACAAGTTTGCAATTTTACCAATGTTATGCTAATTATTATAAATATATTCTAATCATAAATAAAATAAAAATATATAATTAATATTATGTAAGTTATAGAGTCGAGCTCGAGTATGTCGAGCTTTCCATCGAGCCGAGCTTGAGTTCGAAATTATTGAGCTCGAGTCGAGTTTCAAGGAATTCGAACTTCACACTACTCACACCCCTAACGCGCATGGGTGCTTGTAATTGTAGTTTTATTTTTATGCGAAAAATATTCAAATATTACTTGAATGCCTAACATCTTAATTTTGAAATCTACCGCTGTCTCAAAAATTTCAACACATGTCAATTTTTTTAATTTAAGTAAAATATTATATTTATTTTAATGTATATCATATTTTAATATTTGTCTTGAATTTTAATCATTTATATATTATGAAAAATAACATATTTGAATCTTATAAATCCATTGTCATGATCTGGAAAAGATTATTGTATAATGGATTCAAAAGTTAGAATATATATGGATTTATTTAGATCGAACCAATCTTGGATAATATAGACATGGTCTGTTATTAGGTTGGATGTTTGAGTACTCGGAATTTTTTAATAATGCAGTGTCGGATATTTTGTGGGTATTTGGGTAAACTGATACGGGTAGATACACACTTGATATGCCACGTGGACGTGTCCCAATTAAAAATATTAATAATAACTTTGGATACTATATCGGACACGGACAGACGTGGAGCCAAATTTGTAAAATTTATTTTATTTTTTACCTTGAAATAAATTATTTTATATTAAATTGACTCAAATTAGCCAACAAACAATAAAAAAATATTTTTTTGTCTCTATTGCTCACACTGTCACACCAGTGTCAAACTGTCACATATTTTTATTACGATGTTCATCTAGTTTTGATTTTATATTTATTTAGATGTTAAAAAATTACATAAGTTACAAAGACACATATTTTCTAAAAAAATTGTGAAAATATTTATATATACAATAAAAATATAAATAATTTGAAAAATTATAATCATACACAAGTCGTATTTTACCCAATTATTTTTAAAAATATGTGTCCTAATACCGACATCATATCGTACCCGTATTGCCGTACGCATATCCGTGCAACATAGGTTATTAGCTAGACCAATTATATATATATATATATATATATATATATATATATATATATATATATAAAATTTATTTATTATATTTACTTATATTATTTGTGTTAATCAAAATCTCCCATTCATTAAATTTAATAAGTTTATTTCTCTTCCATTAATAACTTAATAAATTTTATTTGATAACTTCTAATTTTTAAACAATAAAATTCTCCAAAAAATAAAAAATTGAGTCGGTATTAAACAATAGTAATAGTAATATCTTTGTCAAATAAACGGTTAAAATGTTGATCCGATTTATTTTTTTTTTTTTAGAATGTAAAAAACGCATTCCTGCACAAATTTTCTTTTTTGTTTTAATATCATTCTCATCCTCCACTTTTATTTATTTACACCTCTGTCTATACTCTTGAGCGGAAGTCATCGATTGCAATCTCCGCTGGAGAGATCTCCGATCAGGTAATCGCAAATTCCTGGATTTCGTGATTGTATTGTGTTGGTGAATAATTGGTCCGACGAATCTTCCCTTCTGTTGATTAAACCTTGGGTTTTCTTGTTTACTTTCGAGATTGCTTTTTAGGTAGAATTACTACGATTTTACCAATTTGATAGGTTAAAGAGGTCTGATTTGGTGTTTTCCTATCGTTTTTTGATTACATCCTTTGATTCAGTTCTCGTGTTAGTTCGTGCTCGCAAAAAAACAGAAAAATTATCACTTTATGGGCAGCTTAAAGTCATTCAGGACTTCTGTTTTTTGGTACTAGTGTGGTTTTTTGAGTGCGAATTTTGGTCAATATAGATTTGCTGACAAATATTTGGAGCTTTAACTAAATTATATGGTATGCAGTTGTTTCTAGTTATTAATTACTAATTTGTGATCATCCGAGGGCAATGCACATCGTCTTTGTTAATTAGAGATGTGATGTTCTTCTAGTATTTGAAACCAGAGAATCTGTAGTCTGCTGCTTCTGTAGGCAGCTACTGTACAGTATTGTTATTGGGAGATGGGAGATTATTACAATTTCTTCCAGGCCAATAGATAACTGCATCAGATTCCTTCTGCAATATCTTTATTACTTCACTGTATCTTGATTTCTTGCAGTTTTAATTAGGGAACTGTAAATACGAGTATGAAGAATTTACATATTATATTTGATTACACATCCCATGAAAGTGTGCGGTAATGTAAAAAAAAAAAAAGTGCTCTTCCATTTCATTTCTTCCTATATGCAAGCAATATCATGCTATTTCTCATGCCTTTTCCCTTTTAATGATTTTTGCTTTGCGACTTGCAGAAATAGCCTTTATTAGGTGATCAAGCTTGAGATAAATTCTTCATGGGGACTGAAAATCCCAACCGTCCAAATTATCCATTAAGACCAGCTGCAACACCGTTTGCTGCTCAGCAATCTACCACACCATTCTTATCATCGGGTCCTGTGGCTGGATCAGAAGCATCTGCCTTTAGGCCTGCACCTCCCTCTAATTTGCAACCACCTCCTTTTTCTGCTGGACCTTTCGTTGGATCGGACCCCACTGCCTTTAGACCCCCTCCATCAAGTAGATCTAATGAACTAGTTAGACCACCTCCTCCATCATCCACATATGGCCCACCCTCTCCAGGATTTCAGCGGTTTCCGAACCCCCAGATGGTCTCAAGTGGTCAAGTACCACCTCCTCGCCCCTCGTTTACAGGTCAGCCAGTTGTACCTCCACCAATCAGACCCTCTCCAGGTCCCGCTTCTCTTCTTTCACAGCAACCACCACCTTCAGTACCCATGGGGCCACCTCAAAGCATAAAAACGGGTCAATCCTACACAAATTTTCCTTCTTCCATGCCAAGTTCCCAACCTTCTTCACCACCACTAGGGGCATCTTATGCAGTGGCAGGTAGTACCTTTCCAGGGTATGCTAACATGCAACCCAATTCTGTTTCTCAAGCTCCACCTATGCCGCCTGCCTCCTTTCCACCCCAACAAGGAGGGTATGCTCCACCTGTACAATCTGGCTCCTTTCCATTGCATCAAGGGGGTTATGCCCCACCAGCTTCCATTCTAGGTCAACAAAGAGGTTATGCTCCTGGTCAACCTATGACGACACCGGGCATCTACACTGGGAACCAAATGCAGCCACATGGCCATGCACCTCCTATTGGTGGTCCCCAGGGTTTGGCAGAAGATTTTAGTTCTCTCTCTCTTGGATCTGCACCAGGATCATTTGATGCAGGGCTTGATACTGCAGCACTACCTAGGCCATTGGATGGTGATGTGGAACCGAAGTCGTTTGCTGAGATGTACCCCATGAATTGTTCTTCTAGATTCTTGCGATTGACAACAAGTGGTGTACCGAATTCTCAATCTTTGGCATCAAGGTGGCATTTGCCTTTAGGGGCTGTTGTTTGTCCTCTGGCTGAAGCTCCTGTTGGGGTTAGTCTCTTACATCTATTTACATTTTTTACTACCAGTCTTATCTGCTCTAATTGCCAATTATTTTTCATGTAGGAGGAAGTTCCAATTGTAAATTTCGCCACAACAGGCATCATTCGATGTAGAAGGTGCCGTACCTATGTGAATCCATATGTCACGTTCACAGACAATGGTAGAAAGTGGAGATGCAATATATGCTCATTGCTCAATGATGGTAAATCTTTTTTCGAACTTTTGATGCTATATTAGATCTTGCGTTATACATGTACATTGAATTTTTTAAGTTCTCATTAAAGCTTTTGAATGAAGTCTTGTATCTTTTTTTTTACTGTTGGCTACTCATCTGCTTCCAAATTAGTTCATGGTACCATTAGTTTTCTGTTACTAACATGTTAAGTGACTCTTCTGCATGGGGTAAAAATAAGAAGGAAAAGTTCCTTATTATTTTACTATTGTAAATAGAAAAGGAAGCTGGTAAAAGATAATGACCGAGCCTTTTCCTTTTTTACTTTCATGGTTGTTGCTCTTTCCAAAACTTTCTTTTTATATTGTTGTTTTTTCCGTGCTTAAAAGCTTTCTTTCTATATCGGACTAATATATATCTCTCTTTTTCTAGGGTTTTACATTCTTCCACTTCCCTATCATAGATTTTTTAATGTACTTGTTTGTAAATAGTAGTTCTTAGAATCTGATCTCCCATCCTGTAAATGGCAGCTGCTAGGAAATATTCAGATATCTTCAAAATGCCTTGTCCTATGAATGTTCTAATTGAAATTTGCTCCTTTTCCTTTCATTAATAGTAGCAATACACTTTATAAGACAGTTATGTCTTACTCATGCATGGTTTACAGTCACTAGAAGAATCAGTCTTTAAATTTCTATTAATGCTGCCTAGTTACACAGCACAACGTCGAAAAATGTTTACCTGGTTGTTTGTAGTTGCAAAGGTGCATGACATTGACTCTGTGCTTCTTATTTACAGTTCCAAGCGATTATTTTGCCCCCGTGGATGCTACTGGAAGAAGAGTTGATCTAGATCAAAGGCCTGAGCTTATTAAGGGAAGTGTTGAGTTTATTGCTCCAGCTGAATACATGGTCCGCCCCCCCATGCCACCATTGTATTTTTTCCTCATCGATGTGTCAATATCTGCAGTTCAAAGTGGAATGCTCGAGGTAACAATTTTAACTTGATGAAAATAATTGTACTAAGAAAGATGATTTTGTATTCCGTCATACTGGTTGTTCCTCTAAAAGTGTTGCTCACTAGCGTCCCCAGCATGTAGTTGAAACTTGAAAGGAGACGAGAATTGGCAGTTTTATACCTATATCTGTTGTATGCTAGTTTTTTTCTCTTATAAAGGATTTGCTACTATGTACAGGAATTATATTGCTGTTATACTGTGTAAAGGGTTAAAAATTATTCTTTTTATTATGATATACAATATACAATATATTGTGTACGTCGGTTTTACAAAGAAGTCACTCGTGGATTTAGTAATGTCTTCATGGTTTATATTTCTTTAACCTAATTTTTAAGGGTATGTTTGTTTTGAGATTATAGTGGGCGTGGGAAATTCCGGACTTTGAAGTCCTAGAATTTCAAAATCTTGATAAATAGTTAAGATGTATGTTTGTTGTGGGATTTTATGGGGTAGGATGATGGAAAAGTTGATTGATGTGATATTATTATATTATTTTGAGTGTATTGAGAGAATAAAAAAGTAGATGATGTGAGTGTATTGGGAGAATAGAAAGTAGAGTAGTAGTAGGTGATGACATAGAGTAGGATTAATAGGATTTCAAAATCCTTACTTTAAGTTTCAAAACAAATGGGGGTTTGAGATTGTCCAAAGTCCGGCCAAGATAATCGCGAAACAAACATACCCTAAGTGTTTGTAACAAATGAAAATGGAAGGGGATCTGAATAGCAGTTCTTTAATTTATAGGGTTTTGAAGCAATTTGGTATCCAACAAAAATTCTATCTAATACTTCAGCTTCTAAATGTTCTTTCTTTCACTATATTTACTTTTTCTTTTTCATCTTTTAACTGTGAAAATGTTATTAAAGTTAAATTCCAATGCTAAGTTTAGCTTCTTTTCAAGTGCATAATGCTATTTAATATTATGAATCAATGTTTCTGAGGAATTCCATAATGACACATTTTTCACTTTTTTTGGCAATATATGCTTTCTGCTAAGAACCTAATACCATAGGATATTGCATCTATGGAATTTTTTTAAAGTTTTTAACAACTTAATTATTTCACTATCTAGTTATTACTCGGGTATTTTGTCATCTTAAGACTGACAGAAATAGAAATTTATTCAATTATTTACTTTTAACGATCAGTCACGCAATTGTCAAGCTATTCATCTGCTTCTGTCCTATGTATTTTCTCAATCAATGCTATGTTTCAGGTTATGGCACAAACTATTAAGTCTTGTTTGGACAGCTTGCCTGGCTCTACCCGAACTCAGATTGGCTTCATAACTTATGATAGCACGATACATTTCTATAACATGAAGGTAGCCGATACTAAAAAGTTATTTCTTGGCATTTCTAATCTTCTTAACCTAACTTTGGTGGATTTGTCTTGCATCAGTCATCATTGGTCCAGCCTCAAATGATGGTCGTTTCGGATTTGGATGATATATTTGTCCCGTTGCCCGATGACCTACTTGTCAACTTGTCTGAATCTAGAAGTGTGGTGGAGGCATTCCTTGATAGTTTGCCCTCCATGTTCCAGGAGAACGTGAACATGGAATCTGCATTTGGTCCAGCTCTTAAAGCTGCATTCATGGTTATGGTGTGTGTACATTTTTTATTTTCACTACCTTATATTTTCTTATTAGGGGGAATTTCTCTAATATTTCGCCCCATTTGCTCTTTTATAATCATTTGAACCTGCTGATTGACCAGACCCTTAGATCTTTTTTTTCCTTTACCTTCTATTTAATTAATTTGTTTTTCCACTGTCAGAGTCAACTTGGTGGTAAATTGTTGATCTTCCAGAGTACTCTGCCATCCCTTGGTGTGGGCCGTTTGAGGCTGCGTGGAGATGATAGTCGGGTTTACGGGTCAGATAAGGAGCATTCTTTACGAGTACCAGAAGATCCATTTTATAAACAAATGGCTGCTGATTTTACCAAGTATCAGATATCTGTAAATTTATATGCGTTTAGTGATAAATACACAGATATAGCATCCTTGGGTAAGTATGTTGTATCATGCTTCATACTTGTTGTTTTAGTTGAAATAATCGATTGCTTAGTAATGCCTCTAATCCTGATTTTGCACGTCAGTTCCCATTATCCATGGATCTTTTTATCATCACCATCACCCATTCCCTACTTGTGGGGTCGGCTACACGAATGTGTATCCTTAGTAGTATTTGTATGTTAAGAGTATTTTATCATTATCATCATCATAATCAAAGCCCATTCTTGCTAATACACATATAAATACCCTGTAAAGAGTCGTGAGTCGTGACCAATAGAGTTGGCTATCATATGCTTAACACAAATAGTGAACCTTTTCTTTTCTTTTCATTTTGTGTTTTGTTTTTTTAATGCTACTTGGTTGTTACAGTGTTACCTATGTAACACCATCATTCCCTTTTCAGGCTTGTGACCAGCTGTCGCAACATGCTACGGTTTTGTATATTATAGTATTTATATACCTAATTAATGGGTGGAGTAGTGACACAATATGTGCATATTGTAGTACTTTTAAGTAAAAAATTATTGACTGGGGATTCCATTTCTGATGTTATATGATTGAATTAGAAGTCCTTTACGTGTCCCTGTACATTGTCATCCAATGTGCAAGTGACCAAAAGATATCAAGTATCTATTAGACTCTAGGTTGAATATGTTATAGGCAAGAGAAATCTAGGATTGCAATTTTCTAATGTTAACTATAGAAAATGATGTGAACTAGGAAGATATGACGCTTCTCCATTATAGAGAAAATTGGAATGGAGTTACATAAATTGACACGTAAAAAGAAAAATTATACATGTAGACTGCCTTGATTTAGAGGTTCATTCCCTTCTTCGTTTGGGACTTAATTGCTCTAAGACAAGGATATGATGTACTTCATAAAAGTGTCATTATGCTTCTTTCTTCAGAAGACATCACAGCGAAAAGATCATAGGTGATGTACTTAGTTTATTGGCAATTCTGATTCATTGAATGAATACCCTGGCTATCATACTTGTTCTCCAGAAGAGGAAGTGATGTAGTATTCTTTATTCATAGAAGATTGTCAATTGAAATTCGATCCAATTTCCTTAGACTTGGAACTCTTTTTTTTGGCAGTATCAATTATATAGGCGCAGCGATGATACTTGAGATTTTATATATGCAAAATTTCATGGTTTTAATCTAATCTTCTCAATTTTCTGAAACACCATGCGATTAATTGATGTACATTGGGCCTTTAGTTGCTATGTCATGTTTAAATTTAACTTAGCTAGTCATCTTTTAATGCTTCACAGGAACTCTGGCAAAATATACTGGTGGTCAGGTGTATTATTATCCAAGTTTCCGTTCCGGTGTTCACAAAGATAAGTTAAAACACGAGCTAACAAGAGATCTTAGTAGAGAAACAGCATGGGAAGCGGTCATGCGAATCAGATGTGGAAAAGGTAGATTTCTAAGTAGCAAGTTGCAAAAATGAAAACCATTTTCTCTTCAATTTAGAGTATTATTGGATAAGCTACTGATGTGGCAAACTTGTAATATTTTGTCTGTAGGGGTGCGTTTCACATCGTATCATGGAAACTTTATGCTAAGATCTACAGACTTACTTGCTCTTCCTGCTGTTGACTGTGATAAAGCTTACGCGGCACAGTTGACTCTTGAAGAGACACTTTTGACCACACAGACGGTGTACTTTCAAGTTGCATTGTTGTATCCTTTTTTTGTTATATCTTTTTTAAGTAAGCATCTTGTATTGTGCACATATCCTGCTGCAAGTTTTAACTTTTCAGTTGCTTCACCACACGCACTGGTAAGGCTACTTCCTTTCGTTTTGAATAGTTGAGAATCATCATATTGCACCCCACCTTTTCTCTCATGAAGATGTGGGTGTTTGACCTTTGAGTTAGTCTCATGTAAAACAGTTTTACCGTTCCAATGATTTGCAACTATCACTTTATTGTAAAACAACTAATACTGTTTAATGAAACAACCAATATTATCAAACTAATACCTTTTAATGAAATAGCTAATACTGTTTAATATAAAACACAAAGTGCAAATCAGTTTCATGTTAAAACTGGTTACTCAAGACTTTGCCTTGAGTTATTTATTTAAGCTTTCAATAGTTCTCTCTATGGCTGTTTAACTGTCATTGCAACTCCGTATCTTTATGACATTTATGACCCTAAACTAGAGAAATAAGAGAAGTGGAATCCCTTAACTGTTGCAAAGATATACATCCTCGTCTGGAGAAAGGCGTATTAGGGTTCACACTGCTGCCGCTCCAGTAGTTGCAGATCTGGGAGAAATGTATCGCCTGGCTGACACTGGAGCAATTATCTCTTTGTTCTCCAGGCTAGGTAAGAACGTCCCTCTGTCTCAAGGAAAGAAAAAGAGAAGAAAAACCTATTCTTTTTATTTAATTTGATAAAATATCATAGACTCGTGCCAATTTTAATATGGCATAAATTAATCAGCAGCAATCGAAAAAACTTTGACCTCCAAGTTGGAAGACTCTCGAAATGCTGTTCAACTCCGAATTGTCAAAGCACTCAGAGAATACAGAAATCTTTATGCCGTCCAGCATCGCTTGACTGGAAGGATGATTTACCCAGAATCACTAAAATTCTTACCCTTATATGGCCTATCACTGTGTAAGTCAACACCTCTCCGTGGTGGCCCTGCCGATGCGCAGCTTGATGAGCGCTGTGTAGCTGCTTATACCATGATGGCCTTGCCCGTTAAAAGTTTGCTGAAACTTCTGTACCCTAATTTGCTTCGTGTTGATGACTTTCTTGTAAAAGTAAGTATCTAGTTTTTTTTTTTGATGGAGTACATGGTTTGGATTTGTGAATGACATACCACCATTTTCCAGGTATCTTCTCAGAATGAAGAATTTGACATCAGAAAGAGGCTACCGCTGACTGCGGAGAGCTTGGACTCCCGAGGTCTCTATATATTTGATGATGGGCTCCGTTTTGTCATATGGTTTGGCAGATCCATATCACCTGACATAACTAGGAATTTGCTGGGAGAAGATTTTGCCGCAGACTACTCGAAGGTGAGTTATATATATCTATATATATATATATAGATATCAGTTTGTGATTGCAATTATCTGCCAAATAGTAATTACATTTAAGTGGATTGCCTTCTAAATTGAGGTGTATTTGTGTCGGTAAATGAGCATTCATGCATTGTGTTTGTGTGTTTCTCTTTTCTATAAACATAGTCAAACTTTGTAGAATTAGCTATAGCATATTTAAACTTGGTTTATGCGTTTTCTTAATTTTTGTTGGCTAGAAATTATAATCACTCTCGATAGCCTCAATATCTAATAATGTTTTAGTTTCAGAAGTACCATATTCAAGCTTCTAGTTTCTGTCCGTGACTCCGTGCAAGAGCCAATAAGAAATTTAAGCTTCTGATTGCACTTCAATTCATAGATAGTTGTGGTCAAGAATCTTTTTGCTCTAGATTTTTTGGCCTTGCAAACTTTGTGGTATTATTCCAATTTTTTTTACAGAGAGTAACTGTAGAGAAAGGTAATTTTTTTGATGTTGTTTGTAAAAGCTATTTCAAATCCAAGTATGATACTTACTCATTTAATGAGTTCCACATTCCAATCCTTGCTGTGAGTCATGGGTTTGCTACTTTGAGCCACTTAACTTATATGATAAACTATCTCATGTTTTATTTATTTATTTATTCATTGCATCAATTTTATTTTATATTGACAGTCTGGGTTTGTTATACTTTATCTTCGAATCCAGGTTATCCTTTCACAGCGAGACAATGACATGTCAAGAAAGCTGATGAAGATGCTTAATCAATTTAGGGAGAGTGATCCTTCGTATTTTCAGCAATGTCACCTCGTGAGGCAGGGCGAACAACCCAGAGAAGGCTTCTTGCTACTGACCAATCTTGTGGAGGATCAAATCAGCGGCGCAAATGGCTATGTTGACTGGATGTTGTTACTCTTCCGGCAAGTCCAACAAAATACATAATATACGGGTAATGATCTAATTAATAGTATTGCCTAATTTTTTCACATCGATTCTAAATAGCAAGTTTTTCTTTCCCCTTTTTCGGTTTGGGGGATGGCTATGATAACAGGTCTTAGTGGGTACATATTCTCTATTTATATTTTTAAACTATTACGAGTGCCGAACTTCCATAAATTGGTTTTTGTATCAAAAAAATTGTTCACAGAATAAAAGTTGAAATTAGAAAAATATATTTCTCAGTAAATTTAATAATGGATGAGTTGAAATGGGTTGATAGGCACAAAAAGTTGGAACATATTGATTTTGTAGCGTGGGGAGGTCCAGTTGGCAGTGACAGGTACCTTTAGCTCTTAACCAATCAGTTGTAACTAGAGATTTTCTTCTCGAATTCAGAGTTTGTGGTCAAATGTTCTTGAGATCTAAACATGAGAGTGACTTGGATTGAGGTTTTGATCATAATAAGGGGATCAATTCTTTTGAGCAAAGTTACTTATATAAATTGAAAACTGTCTTAAGACTACATTTTGGCATAACTCACACTATAGAATTGTACTACCTCAGTCCTGATTTAGATTGTCCATTTACTATTTGACTCGTGTTTTAGCGAGCGAGTTGTTTATTAATATTTGAAATGATAAAGAGATTTTTAAGGCGGGGTATGATAGTCCTACCCCTCATCTATCCTACACCTCCTTAAAAGTCACTTTATCATTTCATATACTAATAAACAACTCGCTCGCTAAAACCACGAGCCAAAAGTGAAATAACCAATCAAAAACAGGACGGAGGGAGTAGTCTGTTTAGCTACACCAATTTGTAAGTTGTTGAAGACGGTTGCTTTTCTTGATGTCCGTATTACCTGATAACAATTCTTATGACAGGAAATCGATCTTATTATGGTCTAGTGAGAATTTTGAAGCAAACAGTAGCTGCCCATCGAAACTCTTGATAGCCAAGTTTTGAAGTAAATGTTTTTTTCGACGCAAAATTAAGATATAGACGGTGATGATGAGACTGCGTTACTTGTCTATGTGTGCTTTAAATTGGAAACACCGGATTGTCAGATGAAACAGTCCAGATTGTGGTTCTCCAGATTTCAGTTTGAAGGGAAATTGAAAGGAAGTTGCTGATGAGGACGGTGTCTCTTGTACCAGAATATGCAGGCCCTTTTAATAAGAGAACCCTAAATTATATTCAAGATTTATTTTTCTGGTTTTAGACTTGTGTTCTTGGTATTATAGCTTAAAGATTTTAATTTTTTTCATGCATTCAAATGCTGGTTTATTTTTGAGATTGACAGCTATTTTAGATGTATTTTAGGGATGTGTATTCTTCAGATGTAGACGCTTGAGATTATTGTGTATGTTGGGTGTTGCTTCCCTACTATTAATCTTCTGCCTTGGCGAGAGCGTTGGTACAATTTCCTTTTACTGTTCTTCATTTCTTTCTCAGGGGCCCATGGTTTTAAAATTTCTCATTGGGGATGATAATGAACATAATTATTGGGGGGTTAATGAGAATAAAAGATGAACAATTCACATTTATCTTATTTTGTACAGGGTAATGTTACTTAAAATAAGTTAACTATCACCCTATTTTGATTTATTACACTCCTATAGCAATTTCTCCTTGACGAAATCAGCTAACAATCAATTTTTGTCTCTCTATTTCAAAATTATAGCACTACGGTTTATACTAGCAATGTAATTACTATTGACACAACAATTCTTCAAGCATATTCCTTTCGTTAGGAGCCGTATACGAAAAATAAATTTTCAATTACCTTCCCATTGAAGAATTTAAACCAAGCACTTTTTTTCAATTTTGGTAAAGTTTTTCAATTAAAACATAAAATAAAACTGCACCATGTATGTGTTCTGCATATATATATATATGTAAACGACACACAATACGGTCTTAGTGCTTCCGTGTACTAGTTCCAAAGAGACAAGTCAGATTATCATATTTGGGTGATGATAAATAACTTATTATTTATAGTATATACTAATAAACTTCACAAGTAGAATTGTATATAATAATGAACTTATCTTAGTTGAGAATATATGCACGCTACAATAGTTGACTTAGGTCAAGAGTTGAAAAGTGTAGAATAATACATAGGCAGATTCATTGATGTATAGTCTAATCCACAAGTGTGTTCACATGGGGACTTAGAAGTAGCGTGTTCACATGTAACGAAGTTTCGAAGCAGCAGGTAGTGGTGCTTAATTTGTCTATAAGAACAAGTCTTATTATGTGTGTTTTGTTGAAAGGGGGAATAAATGGCGAAATAAACTCAAATTCTCAAGGAATGTTAACTCATGTGGTGACATTCAATTTGTGGTCATGAATATTATAATCACCACTTCAACTCTCAACAAAATAAATGGAGGTTTTTCTTGCATTACCCTATTTAATTATTTTGTTTTAATTGTTTCATCATTGACCATATTCATTTCTTGAAAAATGAAAAATATACTAGTATATGGCAATCAGGTAATGCAAGCAACCCTTCATTTATTGTCAGAGTTGATTCTGCTGATATGTGTATTAATTCGTCACCACTGATTGATCAATGTCACCAAATTAGTGAGCATTCATATGATATGTACCCTCTAACTTAATTTCCAGGTATGTTTACGATCCTTTCTTTTTTTCGATTCTGTGCATTTCTATATCTTCCACCATATATTTATCTATATCTTTATTTCAGAAATCGATCCATCATCTTTGACCTATATGGAAATTCAATTTTTTTTTTTAAAACAAAAAAACTGGAAATTAATTTCTTAGAATCTTAGATTGTTTATTTGCAGAAATTAAGACATGAAATTTCCCTTTTAATTTCTTGAAATCAGCTTTGATTCAGCACATGTCTTAGGTAGAATTATGTTATTATAACATGAAAATGTAGTTGAGATATTTTGGTAACTGATGAAGTCAATGCAATTCAGAGTGTTTCTGTTAAAGTTGCACTGTTTGGAGCCATCACTAATACTCTTGGCCTGCATTGTGTTCCATCTGTTTGAAGTGTTTCCAACTGACTTGCCAAGCTCAAGTACCAGAAGAGAAAGAAGTCAGGCCCGCGTCCGTTCCAAAACCAGATTTGAGAGTGAAGAACTTGGGTCAATCTTTGAGAAATCAACACCCGTGGACGTAGATTGAACCACGTAAACCTTGCTTGTTGTTCTGTGTGTTTCATGTTTGTTGAAAATCCTTGATTGAAATTTGGAATTATTTGATGAGAGAGAAAAATGAAATGAATGAATGTATGCCCACATGTGATATTGTAATCTGTGTGGTTTAGATGAAATTCAATTCAAAATAAATATCCACACCACAATTAATCATCCCAATTAGGATCTCGCCGATGTACTTGGCTTTGATAAATTCGCTTACGCATCTATCTAGGCTTTTCATCCTTCCTGAAACTATTGGATTTGTTCTACTTCTTAACAGTCTCACTGAATTTTTCCAATTCCCCGTAATTCATTATTTTGTATGGATTTATTTTACCATTAATGTTTGAGGCTTTGTTGACTAACAAACTTTATCTACTATTGGCATCTTTATGGACATTCATGATGCATACTGTAGAAATTCCAGGCATATGTTATTAACCTCTTTAAATGTAATTGCATGAGGGATTGTATAATTCGCAACAATCGTATTGGGTTGCAGTATCTACATCAAATTCTTTGTATAAGTTTATTAAATGCATGTTTGTTGTTTAGTGAAATAGAGTATTGGAGTTGAGCGTCTTCTGTGCATGTTGATGCTATCCGACGTAATTGGACCTTCAACATCTGCCTCCCAAAATGGTAAATGATTCATATCACTGCTTATTTTTATCAATACATCAAACTTCATATTCATATTCTGCCCTCTTCAGGATTGTGTCTATTCAAACAAGTTAAAGATAGAGACTCCAACGTGGCCGCAGTTGGTGTAATCTGTTTTCCAAATTACTCAAAATTACAAATGTAATTGCCTACGGAATTAATTGTGTAGATAACTTGTTTTCCTACGGAAGTTACAACTGCGTAGGCAATTTGCTCATTAATAGTGTCATGTGCATCCAGGTGCAACGTACACTCATAGTGTATTTTAAGAATATACAACTTGTTATACTGAAAGATGCAACTTATTTACATTGAACCGTGCAATTATTTTTCCACATTAATAGTTGCACGGTTCAATATAAACAAATTACATATTTTATTATAACAAATTGCATGTTTCTAAAATGCACTATAAGTGCACGGTGCACCTAAATACATACAAGACTTTAACCTATTGAGTTACGACAATACCAATTGACAAAGTTCAGTATTGGGACACAGGTTTTTTTTTAAAAAAATTGAATAAAATATGACGTGGGTATGACTATAATATTTTAAATTCTTTTATATTATCCTATAAATATTTATACAATTTTGTTTTGAAAATACATATCTATATACTGTATGCAATTTCTTTGTAACACCTAAATAAACATAAAATCAAAACAAGAACAACATCACATCACAATAAAACATGTGAACTACGAATAGCTTGATAATGATGTGACCGTGTGAGCGATGAAGATAGTCAATATCTATTATTTACTACTTCGGGTTAGAATTAATTTAAACTAATTTAATAAAGATAAATTTATTTCAAGGCAAAAAATAATATTGCAAATTTGACATTTGCGCGTCTTTTATCTGTGTTCGACACACTGATCAACCGTGTTTGATACGGTATCTAAAATTATTATTAATATTTTTAATTGGCACACATCACATGACGTATTGAGTGCGTACTCCATCCATATCCGCATACCTAAATACTCGTGAAATATTCGACATTGCATTATTTTAAAATTTGATGTACATATACCTTTTAGGTGATCAGTGAATGAATTTGTAGATAAAGCTCAATGAAAACTTGAGATAGTGTTTTTTTTATTTTATATATACACTAATATTAAATTTTATTGATTAATGAAAGTGGTCCATATTATTATATAGTGAGACAAAGTGATTTAATATTGCCACGCCCACGCCACATGGCCCACTACCAACACACCCAATCTGACTTCCTATTTTGGGCCTACAACGCTTTTACTCACTGACTCACCACTGTTCACAATAATAATATAATTGTAAAGGATAGGATTTCAGATGCAGGGGCAAGATCAAGATTTCATAACGATTTTAGAAGTGTCGATTTGTTATCTTAAAAAGTCATGATTTATTTACATAGAAAATTGCAACTGTTAATATAGGAACATAGTTGCATGTTTTTTATTGGAAAAATTGCACGTTTTTTATTTTATATAATAAGACGCTTCTAAAAATCACTATTATAAGTCTTGCAAGACGGAATCTGCACATGAAACCCACTCAATTGTAATTTTTTTTTTTGGACAGAACTCAATTGTAAATTTGTGATTGGTTTGAGATGAAAAAATAAAAGTGGATGGAATTTTATGTTAAATTAAAATTAATGTTATATTAATTTATTATCAATAGTTAGTGGAGTAATAATTTGTTGAAAGAAAAATATGAGAGATAATAAATTGATGTATGAAATTGTGAAAGAGAATGAGCTAGTGTAAAAAAAATAGGAGATAAAATAATTGAATAAAGAAAAATATAATGACATGGTAGTTTTTAGGGATGGGTGTATAATATGTAGATTCATATTTTGATAGAAATTTAAATGCGCAAATTCAAAATAGAATGGGATGTGGATGACATATCCACCATTTGGGTGACATCATCCCTTTCTAAACAAAGTCTAATATTTTTTAGTAAATACAATTATTAAATTTCAGTCAAAGTAACTAATATTGATCAATTAATATTGTTTTAAAAATAATTAAAATTATTTGAAATTATACTTGAGTTGAACAAAGCACCTAGTGCATACATAATTTTGAGTCAGTTTTCAGTGAAACTTATTCATAATATGAAATTGAGTATTATCATTAGCACTACAAAAAAAAAAACTTTTAATGATAATAATTCTGTCATTAAAGCTTCTCTAGCTAAAGCTTTCAATGACATGCAATAGTATTTACTCTTCGGTGATATTTTTTTGTCATTAATGACTTTTAGCTAGAGAAGTTTTAATGTCATGTTTGTTGTAATTAAATGTCAATTTTCTTATAATGTAATACTTTTATATTTATAAATTACAATAACATTTACCATGTAGTTCGGTGTATTTGTGTGTGTAAAAATGTTATGATATTAATTTATAAGAATTATAGTATTATTAAAGGAGTTTTATCAATTCAGGGCCTAAAAGATGGTAAATCTATCAATTTAAGGCCTCAAAGATTTTTCCTATCGGTTCAAGGCCTGGAAGATAGAAAACTATCAATTTAGGGTCTGAAAGATTGAAACTATCAATTCAAGACCTATACAGTTTAAGGTCATGTTTGTGACTAAACCCTAAATCCTGAACCATAAACCCTGAACCATGAACCATAAACCCTGAACCATGAACCATAGACCCTGAACCATGAACCCTAAACCCTAAAAATAAAAAAATAAGGACATGAAATAAGGGCATGAAATATAAGTGTCAAACATGGTCTTAAAATGTGTGAGCCTCAAATTGATAGTTTCTATATTTCAAGCCCTGGATTGATAGTTTTCTATCTTTCAGGCCTTGAATCGATAGGAAATATCTTTCAGACCTTAAATTGATAGATTTACCATCTTTTAAACCCTGAATTGACATTTTTCCTATTACGTAAATGAACGTAATAATATTATTGAATGAATCTAATTTCATGTTATAAGGGTGTGATTGGTATGTTGGAATAGATTGGGAATTAAATGTTGATTCCTTAATCTATTCCAAATACAATGATTGATTATTATTTTTTTTGGAAGGAATCGTCATTTTATTAGGTGCTTTAATATGTTTTATCGTGCAATACATTAAAACATACTCCCCCCATCCTGATATAAATTTCTTATTTCTTTTTATTATTTTGTTTAAGAAATAATAATAAAATAATAAAAATGAAGAGTAGTTATGAGTATTGGAAGTGAAGAAAAAGGTATGTGAAGCAATGAGTGAAGTAGTGAGTGACATTCTTTGTAATATTATGTGAAAAGTAATGATAAAAATTATGGGTTGTAGAGTTACTTTTTCCATTTATAAAAACAGAAAACTTTTGTAGGACGAATAATAAAAAAAAACTAATAGTAGGACAGAAAGAATATAATACAGTACAATAAAGCGGGCGCTGCCGTACAAGTTAGCAAAGACAAAATCCTTATATGAATCATTTCGGGTATGTTTGTTTTGGGATTATAGTGGGCGTGGGAAATTCCGAACTTTGAAGTCCTAGGATTACAAAATCTTTGATGAATGATTAAAATGTATGTTTGTTATAGGATTTTATAGGGTATGATGGTAAAAAAGTTGATTGATGTGATATAATTATATTATTTTGAGTGTATTGAGAGAATATAAAAGTAGATGATGTGAGTGCATTGAGAAAATAAAAAATAGAGTAGTAGTAGGTAGTGAAGTAGAGTGGATTTAGTAGAATTTCAAAATCCTTACTTTAAGTTTCAAAACAAATAGGTTATGTTTGTTTCGGGACTCACCCGGATAGACTTAGGACTTTGCGATCCAAGTCACTAGTTGGGGATTTCCACATTCAGCTTTTAAATCCACTCCTATAAAATATACCTATACACTTATTTTTACAAAATTCAATACAATCATATCACCATTTTTCTTCCACTCACTTATTTTCTCTCATATTTTTCTCTCACCCAATACAATATAATAATACTACATTAATCATTATTTCATATTGATTTGACATAAAACAAAAATCTCACCCTACCAAAATCTTAAAACAAACACATATTTTTACTATTCATCAGGATTTTTAAATCCATAGGATTTTGAAGTCATGACTTCTCCCGCACACCTAAATTCCAAAACAAACATACCCATAGAAATTGTAGATTGTAAAGTTCAAATTCCGATCGTGATAGTCGCGAAACAAACATACCCTTCAATACAGAGTGGGCCCACTGCATCTGTGGGCATTAGGCAATTTTTTCCAAGTGCATAGAGGAAGGGCCGGCGGGCCGCCCTGCAAAACAGGCCCACTGACTTTACTAATATACATTACTGTGCATAGAGAATACTCCAAACTGTGCTAAGTGTTTTAACATGTTATACAAAAAGATAGATTAAATATATTTATGGATACAATTTTTTTTATTTTCATCATCCAACAATTACTTAATTACTCAAATTATCAATATATTTTACTCACAATCAATTAGGCTCCATTTGGATGGATGGATTTGAAAATTCATAGATTTTACACACAAATCATACTCTCCAATGGATTTACAACAACTTAAATTTGAGAGTTTATGGAAGAGAGTGAAGGAGAGGGGAAGGGTAGAGATGAGGGATTTCACAAATGACTATATTTTGATGAGGATTTAAAATCCCTTCATTTTAAATTAAACTCTCAAATCTAAGTACTTGTAAATCCATTGTAGAGTGATAATTTGTGTGTGAAATTCATGAATTTTAAATCCATGGATTTCAAATTCATCCATCCAAATGGAGCCTATGTTATTCATAAATGGACTTAATCTATATTTTTATACAAGATGTTAAAACACTCTAAACACAATTTTGATGGACGGAGAGAGTTAGTTTTGATGAACGTAAGGAGTACAACTTACTAGATTGGAATTTTTTCTCATGGATATGCAGTCGAAGAATAAATTAGTGCTCCAGTATATATGATTTGACAAAAATTTGTGTGAATTTGATTTTTTTAGTATTATTGTTATGTGTAAAAAAAATTATTACTATTATACATAAAAATTAATATTGTTATGCACAAAAAATTTTACCGTTTAAAAAGTTTTTTAAACAGTAAATTTTTATGCATAATAGTGATATTTTTTATATATAACAATGATAGAATTCATGTATAAATCAAAAGTACATTACTCATATGATTTTGTCGAATAACATTATTGTATGATCATCTTATTAAATATTTTATACAAAAGATAAGATCTTTTGTATCATGATGACAGTAATTATATTGCTCCAAATCATATAATATTTCACAAGTATTTGGAAATTATATTTCATGTAACACTTAAATATTGGTAGGAATAATTCTAATGTCGATTGGGTTCTTTATAAAGTTCAATATTTGACTTTCTCCAAACCCTAAAAATCGAGAACTGGAAAGAAATAGTTCGTGAATAAATTTAACTTGAACAATTAGTTTAGTAATTTTCACTAAAAGTTAATAATTTATCTAATAAAATGCAATAAAAAATAGAATAGTAGGTATTTAGTGCAATTAGGTATATTTCAAATCTCTCTACTATCTATTTCCCAATCTTTTAAATCTCACGTGACTTTACAAAAATCCACTATTCACCAATTCTCCCCTCCACATTAATTCACAATTTATTTTTAATTTCTCCACTTACCATTAATCTCACATATTAATTTTAAAATTTTAAAATTTGAATTTTTAAACTTCAACGATTATTTTTCATCTTTCTTCCCAGTCTTCACATTCATCTCTCATAAATCACGTCTTCCTCATTTTTTATTTTTCTCTGCACATTCTTCACTCTCATAAATCACATCTTTCTTATTTTCTAAATTTTCAGGTTGTGAATCTATCTCCTACTATATATTTTATTTTATTTTTTCGACATTTTTTTTTCTACTTTCTTCTATTTTATTTTTAACGTTTTCTGTCTTTATTCTTTCTTTCTGATTTGAAAGTTTTTTATTTTCTCCATTGTTGTCGCCTCAATTACTCCATTTTCGATAACAATTATGATATGTATTAATTTAGTCATTCTATTTATTTCACAAATTTATAATCCTACATATCTCTACGCTAATCACGACTACTCTCTTCCTCATTATTCTACAATTTCTCTTTTTTTTAAAAATTATTTCATTAAGAACAATTGGCTATTTTTATTTTTAAAACTTTTTACAACCCAATGTTATTTTACAGTTTTTTCTTAATTATTTATTTTCCGTAGAACAAAAGAAATGACGTAAGTTTCATCATAATATGTTAATCGTCTCTTACAATTTTATTTTATTTTTGGTTTCCACAGTCAATTCTGCTTTTTTTTTTTTTAAATCTACATCCTTTATTTCTACAAACTTGTGTGGATCTGGGCAAATTTTTTCATTTGAAAATATTATTCATATGATTTTTTTGCATACTCTTTTACGTGTTATTTACTTAATTATTGATTTTTTTTAAGACCTTATTTATGATTGCTCATTATCTCTATTACTAATTCATCATCTTTATCCCAAAATTATCTCAACTTAATTAGTTATTGACTACTTCTGTTCCCATTTTTCTTTAAATAAGAAAATCAATATACATATTAAATGTTTTCAAAATAAATAAAATATTGATTACAAAAAATAACGCGAGTAATTGCCAAATCATTTTTAAATTATTGATTTATTATTATTAAATTTTCTTCTTGATCAAATTTTGTAGGGGAGGAAAATTTTGTTTAATGTCGTAAAAGTATATTCCATACTTTATCAATTAAAAAAGAAAATATTTATAAAAGAATGAGATGTAGCAATTCTAAAAATCCAAAGTCAATTATTATTAATTATATTCTAAAAAAATTTGGTTTTATTCTAACAATTTATATAAATATATAAAATATTTAATTTATAGGTTTCTTTATCCCTAAATTATCTCAAGTTAGTTATTGACTAATGTCTCATGCCTTCACCTAAGAAACCCATTTTCGAAAAAAAAAAAAAAAAAAAACTCATAATTATTTTATCGTCATAATTATTTATCCGTATCCAAATAAAAATATGTTTCACCTGGTAATTTTTTATTTGATTTTTTTTTAATTTAAAAAAAGTTAAAAATCAAAAAAAATTAATCAATTTTTAAAAAAAAAAATACAATATGAGAAGTGAAAATGTTTTTTTTCAAGAAAAATAATGATTCCAAAATTTTTAATTTTTTAATTAAACATATCAATTAATAAATTTATTTTTTTTCAATCCTCGCGAGTTTTGCACTAGTTAGGTCTATTTCAAATTCTTGAAACTTATAAAAAGTAAGTACCAGAACTTGATTGCGCGCGGAGACCATAAACACTTGTATGATTGTTGTATGTTAGTGTCATTTTTACAATCTCAAATTAAAATATTATAATTAAATTAATATACATTCTCACAAGAGACTGACAGCAAAAATAATTTTCTAATATATCAATAACCGTTTGCTTAAACTTTTGAAATAAGTATTTTTTTTGTTCAACTGTTATTTTTGGAATATTTTGTTTTAAAAAATAATTCTCAAAAATTAAATCAATTTGTTTAACATACTTTATATTTTTTTTAAAATTAATATATATTTTGAACATCCACAAGGAAAAAAAAAATTTTTTAATTCACAAACAATCAAAAATTTAAAATAATAATATTAAATAATGTAAAATGACTATAATAAATTTGATGAAGAAAGGTAATAATATTAAATAATATTAAAAGTTAATTTATTTCTTTTTTAAAAAATGATCAAACAAAATAAAGATGACCATGCGTTTAATCTTTGATTAAGCAATACTCCAAATTCCAGCTGCGTGAAATTAACATTCGAACCTAAAACAGAAAACATCAGATTCCTAATTCACAGAATTAAAAAAAAATAGACAATTTAATCTTACCATATTTTTTATGGCTGTCATTGTTCTGAGAATTCCATAAATGAGTAAATAGACTGATAATCATTTAAAAATATATATGGGCCAATATATCATAATAAAGAGTGGGAAAAAGGAAAAATGCAAAAGAATAAAAGTATATATTACATGTATATATATTTGTTTAAATTTAATTTTATTAGATGAAGAATTTTAGTGATCAGAGCATCTAGTTGCTTAATTTTTCATTTTATTTTTTTAATTTCCATCATTATATATATATATATATCATTTTTTTTTTTTTTGATACAAAAAATTTCCCAAGATAGATTAGCTTACTTGTTCCTCTTTCTTCAAATCTTCAAAAACCCTACAAGTTATAAAATTATGAATTATGAGGAATAAAAAAAATTATTTTTCCATTTTATCAATCAAAAGGAAATTGAGAAAACAAACGACTTGACCATACATATATTGTTAAATGACAGAATAATGCATGTTATTTTTTTGACTTAAAGATTTTATCCTTAACACATGTTTTCGCTAATTTTAAATGATGATCTTCAGGTCTTTATTTTTTTATAAACATATATAATTATATATATTAGTATTAGATATAGGGTTTTTTTGCTAATCATCCGAGTAATAAAGAAGAAAAAAGGGAGCATTTTTTGCTATAAAATCACTATTTAGGTCTATTTCAAATTCTTGAAACTTTAATTTTTTAAAAATTATTTTACCAGAACTTGATTGTCGCGCGGAGACCATAAACACTTGTATGATTGTTGTATGTTAGTGTCATTTTTATATGAGACGAATCTCAAATTAAAATATTATAATTAAATTAATATACATTCTCACAAGAGACTGACAGCAAAAATAATTTTCTAATATATCAATAACCGTTTGCTTAAACTTTTGAAATAAGTATTTTTTTTAAATAAGAAATCAGAAATGCAAACGTCCTAAATAATGTAGCTGTATGATCGAACAAGAAAACAGAATACTTTTTTGGAATATTTTGTCTTTAAAAACAATTGGACATTTTCAAAAATTTTAAATCAATTTGACTCGTTTAGATATTTAAACATATTTATATTTATAATATCTAATATAAAATATTATATATTCATTTATTACATTTTTATATTAATAAAAAAAAAAACATAAGTGATAATATAAAATAATATATAAAAATCACTTTTTTTATTTTTTTATTATTTTTTTCTAAACAAAAATTGTTTTTATCAAAATATATATTTTGAACAGTCAAGTAAAAACAAGGAAACAAATGGGTCGGTATAAGAATTTTCATTATTTCGAGTAAAGAAATAATCTCTTCGTCCTAATTTTGATTAATCAAATGCTATAAACACAAAAATTTAAAATAATAATATTAAATAATGTAAAATGACTATAATAAATTTGATGAAGACTCTTATCAATAATTTAATATTTAAATGATATTAAAATAATACAAATTTAATTTCAATTTTTTCAAAAATGATCAAACAAAATAAAGATGACCATGCGTTTAATCTTTGATTAAGCAATACTCCAAATTCCAGCTGCGTGAAATTAACATTCGAACCTAAAAACAGAAAACATCAGATTCCTAATTCACAGAATTACCCTATTAAAAAAAAAAAAGAGAAAAAAACTTTAAATAGATTTTTTTATAGGTCCAACCATAAAAATTTAGTTGATTCTACTAAAAAATTGTCACAAAGAAGAAGAAGAATATGGCTTTTGTGATGCATTGTTCTGAGAATTCCATAAATGAGTAAATAAACTGATAATCATTTAAAAATATATATGGGCCAGGAATATATATCATAATAAAGAGTGGGAAAAAGGAAAAATGCAAAAGAATAAAAGTATATATTACATGTATATATATAAAAAGTAAAAGAGAACATAGTAATAAGAGGGGTTTCTTACTAATTTTGAGTTGTGTAGATGAAGAATCTGAATCTCCCCAATGAGGAAGGAGTGATGCTGTCAGAGCATGACCTAGCTTGGCTTAATTTTCATTTTATTTTTTTAATTTCCATCATATATATATATATATATCATTCTTTTTTTTTTTTTTGATACAAAAATTATCCCAAGATAGATCACGCTGGCAGCTTCACTTGTTCCTCTTCATGGAATAGTGGGGCCAAGTATCTTCAAAACCCTAGTGTTTGTTCAAGTTATAAAATTATGAATGAATATGAGGAATAAAAAGGGATGAATAAATATTTTGCATCCATTTTATCAATATTTTGCATCCATTTTATGTTCAAGTTATAAAATTATGAATGAATATGAGGAATAAAAAGGGATGAATAAATATTTTGCATCCATTTTATCAACTCAAAAGGAAAGTAGAAAAAGAGGAGAAAGAAAACAAACGACTTGACCATACATATAAGTTGTTAAATGACAGAATAGGGGTGGAAGGAATGCATGTTATTTATAGGAGGAGAAATGATGGAAATGCACATTTCTTAACAGTGAATTTAAAGCCTTGTCATGTGGGCATGCAGCTAACACATGTATTTACAGCTAATTAACAATCTAAATACACTGTATCTCTATCTATAGGTCTATACACACACTATATATAGGCATGCAGGCTCACTCATTAAAAACACACACACATATATATATTTATATATATTAGTATAGATATAGGGTGGTCTACACTGTTTGCTAATCATCAGAGTAATAAAGAAGAAAAAGGGTAGGGCTTTTTTGTGCTATAAAATCACTATTTCTGTGCACCACCATCAATTATTCATTTCAAACTTGTACTACCGTTAATACTCCCTCCGTCCCAAAAGATTCTGCTTTAATTTTTCGACGCAGAAATTAAAAAAAATTATTTTATGGGGATAGTAAATGTGTATGGGGTAATAAGTGTGTATTGTAAGAGTAATAAGTGTCCATTTTTTTATTTGTAAAGTCTTATAGAACAAATCAAAAAAAAAAGTGTGTTAAAATTTCTGGGATGGAGGAGTATTAATTTTTTTTATATAAGGTGACAATTGACAAATGTAGCTAGCTACTTATAACAAATCAATATGATAAAGATGGAAATGTAGATTCAGCTATAATATCATCAGGGGTTGCTTTTCGGGCTTTTCCAATAATTAATTCTTTATTTATATATATATATATATATATATATTTCTTTTTTTCTTTTTTGCAGGGAAAAGACAAAAAAATTTCAACTCACCCATATTGTTGGCACCTTAGTCGGGGGCGACTTACCTTAATCAGGCGACTTACTAATAGAGGATGTGCCCGAATAGTATATACATGTAAAAGTCGGTAAGACTCAATTCACATGTTGATAAAGTGCAAAGTGGTTAAAAAACAAATTCCATTATTTAAGGGTGTGTTTGAATTTTATTTTTTAAGTATTTTAATTTATATTGAATGGCAATTGTGACAAGACTAAGTATTTTTCTTTCGCCCAAATGAGTCCTGAAACAAACTTAGTCCTAAATAATGTAAATTATTAGCTGTATGATCGCTATTATATTTTATATAAGAAAACTATTTATAGAGATGGGAACTTATCAGATTATCCACCGACTAAAGTTCAGCTGGTCAGATTTAAAAGTCTTACTTATTTATACAGGTTAGATTTGGACATTTTCAAAAGTATTTTAAACTCAATAAGTTGACTCGTTTAGATATATATAAACATATATATTTATAATATCTAATATAAAATATTATATATTCATTTATTACATTTTATATTAATAAAATCGTATAAGTGATAATATAAAATAATATATATTCAAACGAACCATTCAATTAAATATTTTAAACAATAAATCTTGTTAAAAAATAGAACAAATTGGGACTCACTTAAATGGACTTGGAACTTTGTGATTCATGTTATATACTGGTTTGGGCTTTCCCATCTTGTTTTCAAGTTTACTCTTATAAAATATATTTATACCCTTATTTTTTACAAAATTTAATATAATCACATCACCACTTTTATTTTCTTCCACATATTCATTCTCCATACTATTATTATCTCACATAATACAATATTTTAATACAATATCAATCACTATTAAATATTAATTTGATATAAAATAACAATTTCACTCTACTAATGTTGGGTTATGGAGCTTGATTAACGTCTCATGATCTTTTAAGGCTATTTATCCAATTTTAAAGGTGCATTTATGGTATTTATGGGCTTTTTAAGGCTTTTAGCTTTTGGGTAAATAACTCTATGATACATTGCATTCAGTATCACAAAAAATACTAACAAGTTTTCTGGTTTGGTAGTTTCCCTAAATGCAGTCATTCTTGACGAACTGAGTCAACAAATCTGTGTTATTTATTTTTTCGTTCCTAATAAATTCTTTGTAATTGTCGTTTATATATTCCTAATACCAAATTCCAAAGTAAATACATACTTTTATTATTCATCAGAATTTTCAAATTCATAGAATTTCAAAGTCATGACTTCTCCACACACTTAAATCCTGAATCAAACATACCCTATTATTATTTTTTTTTAATTTTATATATAGGGTAAATGAGCTTAAAAAAACTTTAAATAGATTTTTTATAGGTCCAACTCTTTTATTAAAAATGTTAGACTTGATTCTACTAAAAAATTTGTCACAAATAACAGACCAAATTTGAGCCTAACATCTACATCTATATAAAATCGATGATCGGTTTATTTTAATCAACAAAATCGAATAATCCAATGTTAGCAAAAATTGGAATGGGACTGAATCATCGAATCGTGCCGAATTGGTGATTGCACATTAAAAACTATTTTTGAGGTCTAACTAGTCAAATATCGATCGAACTAGTGAAAACCGCCAAGTTTCCCAATTAAAAAATAAATAATTTTTTTTACTACTTTTAATTACATATCATTTTTTCACTAACTTCTCTTGTGAGTAGGGGTGGGAATAGGACCTACTAAAGATAGCTCCTATAGTTAAATAATCTAAAAACTCGAGACATTTTTTTAAAAGCATATTTATTTAAAAAGACTTAGCTTTTTAATAGGTCTTTTTAAGTCTTCAAGAGGCGTTTTTAAAATATATTTATATAAATATATATATTAATAGGTCTTTTTAATAAAATAGATAATATTTAATTATATATATATATATATATATATAATATATTAATAAAATAGATAATATTTAACGCTAATAATTAGTATATTTTAGTAAATTATATTGTGCGATTTTAAATTTTATAAAGATAAAATTTTTATTCGTGCGATTTAAAATTTTTATAATGAATTTGAATTTTTATAATGAATAGTAATCATAATAAGGTTGTAAAAAAAATATACCTTTTATATAGGCTTTTAAAAGGCTTGCAGACCAGGCTTATTTAATAAAAAAGTCGGGCCTAGTCTTTTTAAAAAGCCTATGATAGATAACAGGCCAGACTTGGGTCAAAAATTAAATATCAGGCTCAAGGGGCTTTTTTTTTGGGCTCGGCCCCCTATTATTCCCCCTACTTGATAGAAACTTTGGATCGAGATCTAGGAGGATCTACCCCCACTTTTTATATTATTTCATCTCACAATTTCCCTAATGCTTACTCGATGTGGGACAAAAATTATGAGATATGAGGTCCCACTTTTATATAACTTCCTATTACATTTTTTCTAATACCTACTCAATGTGGGACAAAATTATGAGGTTTACCTCTTCCCCCTTTATATTATTTCCTCTCACATTTTCTTTAATATTTATTCGATGTGGGACAAAACCTCTTCCCCTTTTATATAACTTTCTCTCACATTTTCTTTAATACTTACTCGATGTTAGACAAGATTTATTCCCTTTTATATTACAAAATCTCATATTTTTTCTAATATTTACTCGATGTGAATCAAAACATCTTTCACTTTTATATTATTTCATCTCACATTTCTTATAATACTTGCTCTATGTGGAACAAAAATATGCTAGTTTTCTCCTTTTTCAATTTTTTAAAATTATATTTTTCCTTACAAATGTGAGATGAAATGGAGGATGAATTGGACATTTTTTTAAAAATAATATAACATAAAAAATAGACAAAAATCATTTTAACAATTGAACCCATATGTCCAATTGATCCTTAATTCAGTTTAACTGTCGATTCAATTATGAAAACACTGCTTTTAACTAAAGACTAGTTCGGCTCGGCCAATTCCCACGTCCAAATATATAATAGCAAACTTACAAAATAGTGTATTCTATAGTCCACAACATATTCTTTGCCATTTAAAACAATAATTTGGACGCCAATTATAGAGGTTCCAACTTCCAAGTGTAGAACATCTAGTCCTACTTCCTAGGTATCTAATATAAGAATGGATTTCAAGATTTGATGTGCATTTCAGTATGCTACATGTGATCACAAAACAGACAAATGGGCAGCAGAAAGAAGTTGCAGCAGATAAGGGGTTTTATTTCAAAATAAAGGACACAAAAAAGAGTTGTAAGCATCATAATAACATAGAAGAAGATAAGGAAATAAGAACAAAAGGAAAAGGAAATTTGTCAGGTTGTAATAAAAATAGGAGAGGGGCCAGAGAGAATGGTCAATGCACACTTTTATAATTCGGTTGCGCAATAGAGACAGGTATAAAATTCAAAATTTGTCTTATAACTTTTCTTTTTTTTTAAAAAAAATAATCTCATAAAAGTTTGATGTACGAAATTGATCCCAATTTTTTACGAAGTGAACTATTTTATTCCAAAATTCGTCAGAATTGATGAAACGGCGGCGTTTTTCTGTCATGCATTTCAGTCGAAAATCTCAAAAGTGAATGCTCATGTGTAAGACGCATGATCAAAAACGACGTCGTTTCGTTAATTCCGGTGAGTTTGGGACGAACATTGTACAATTCACGTAAAATTGGGACGAATTTAGTACATCAAATTTTTTTGGGACAATTTTGAAAAGAGGCACACTTTGAGACGGCCTCACGGTGAGACGGTGTATAATTTAGTCATTAAAGCTTTAATATTTTGAGAAGAGTGGATGTTGATTTGTGATATAATGTACCCTGTTTCATACAAATTTTTTTGTCTTTTAAAAATGGTGAAAAATTATGGGACTATTTTAATTTATATCCCAATAGAATTATGAATGTAAATCAAGACTAGAATCTTTGAAATCACCAATAAATATGATCACCACATCTTGAATTATAAATTCAAGAATGTGGTCATAAAATTGGAAATATGTAATCTTCTATATACTAAAGGCGAAGTGATTAGAGGTGAAATTGAGTGAGTTACGAGCGAGTTTAGCCATGTTTCGAGTGCTTTTAGTGATATTATTGCTTTGATTGAGCATAATCTGTATAAAGTCACTAATTTGCTGTTTTGGTGTGCATGATAGGAAAGAGGGCTAAAAATGGAGCTCGTGAAACTTTGCGGTGCACGAATCGGACTTCCGGTTGAAAAGATATGAAGGAAATACTGAAAAGTATTAGTTGGAGTGAAGAGAGGTGCTAGCAGAGAGAGGTCGAGCGCCTGGCGCTCGACCAATGCGGCTCAAGCGCGCGGAAATACAGGCATCAAGGGGCGCTCGACCAAGGGAGGTCGAGCGAAACCGCTCGACTAATGCGACTCGAGCGAAACCAAGTTCAGCGGTCAAGAAGCGCTCGACCAAGTTAGGTCGAGCAGAACCGCTCGACCATGAGTCGTGTTCGAGCGATCTGGGAAGAAAACATTTTTTTCATGAAGCATATATAAAGGAAGAGGGGATTCTGAGAAAAAAGAAAAGGAAAAAGGAGACGAAATTAGATAGAGGAGAGGAGAAAAAAACACTCTAGGGTTCTGAGAAGAGTTGAGAGGAATTCCACCACGAGAAACACGATTCGGTTATCAAATTGACGGTTTATATTACAATTTTCCTGGATTTATCTTGGAGAATTTCTAAGTTTTCTTATTTCTTAAAGAACAATTTTAGGGTTTTGTTTGTTTCTTTCATTCAATACTATTATTGCTCTTTGAATTCAATTGATTGATCATTGTTGATTTGGTTTACACACTCTTGCATAATGATTTCTATTATTCAATTGATTATTTGTGATTTGACTATCAAGATGGTAGGTTAAACCCTTGATTGCTTTGGATGGGATGATCGCGTAGAAATAGTGAATTGGTTAGGCAATTATGATAATTCGATGTGTAAATTGGATAATCTTCTTAATTTGCTAATATGAATAACCAATCCAATAAAAACCATTGAACAGAGTACGAAAGTTGTTAGAGAGAGGACGATCGAATCACTCTTTTCCAACGAATAGGCTTGAAGAGAGGGTCTGTGATGGGGTTGGTAATATACCTGTTCAGTTAGGGAGGACGACCGAATCACCCAACTTGAATTAGGGCTATAGTAATTAAGCACTACCTATATAACTTGGTTATTTGGTCAGTGAGGGGAAGAAGGTATTAGTTAGGTAATCGGGGATAAAAACCGAGCTTTTATTGTACCTTACTTAGTGCGGGATTAGGGAAGTAGATTGCCTAGTTTTCAGTACACTTAGGATTACTCTCTTTGTACACTACGATAGTCCTCGTTTCCAAACCAATTCCGATAGTATACGTAGGGATTCCTGTCCAAAGCAACATTCTCCAATATTTGCACTTCATCTGAAGTTAGTTTAATAGTTGTTATCTGCTTGATTCCGTTGATTCAATAGTATTCAAATAGAACTCTCAAATCGCATCCATATTAGTTACGAAGCATACATTTCCAGGGATTTACACGCATACAAAACTTCCTTCGGGTTCGATACTACTTGGTCCAAATATTTACCCTTGCTACAGTGATCACATACTCTTGTGGGGTAACTGCTAGTTGAGAACTTAGCATTTCACGACCAAGTCACGAAGCACCCCCAATTTATATGGTGGTTTTATTTTAAATTTTTTTAATTTTTGAGAAGTTATTTATAGTATATTATTATTAGTTTTTAAATTTTCTAATTTCGGTCATTCATTATTTAATTTTAATATTTACCTTTCATTTATATCTTATCTATTAACTATGAATCACCCCCTATTTATGTGGTTGCTATATTTAAAATAATTCATCTTCAAAATATATAATTAATTTATATATTAAAAATACATATTCCATAATTTATAAATTTATACTCCCTCTTATTCTTTTTAAATATTACTAGCATGTAACCTGAAGTACTACGTCTACACGAGATCGAAAATACTTTTTATATCATTAATTTAAAATTATATTATTTTAATATTTAATTATTTTGATTAATTTAATTATAGACGTAATTTTTTTCTAATATTATATGTGCATATTTTAATTCATTCCTTATTCTAAATTACTCTCTCCCATTTTTTTAATTTTTTTTTAGTTTTTTAAAATATTTATATAATAAATATCGTTATGATATTTTCTCCTCTCATTATATCATATAAACCCATAATAATTAATTTTTATGATCATTTAAATTTTCTTATGCCAACATTAACCTTAATTTTTTATAATTAAATATTTATAACAATAAATATTATTGGTTGGAAAAACTATTCACACAACATATTTGTAGAAAAATAAAAAATTCTAATAACCATGAAAAGTAATTATTATGGGTATATATGAGAATCGTAAGTGAGTCGAGCCGGCTCGCGAGCTACTCGTGCTCGACTCGTAAAAAGATCGAAATCGACTCGACCATAATCGAGTTGAGTTCGAGCTACTCAAGTACCTATCAAGTTCGAGTTTGAGCTCATAAATACTCAGCTCGAGAGATTCGCGAGCCTAATCGAGTTTGTACAGTAATTACTATTATGCCATTAATTTTACTAAATATATATATTTATATTTTATTAACATATTTTATATTTAATTTTATAAAATTATATAAGTAATCGAGTTCGAGTACATCAAATTTCTTTTCGAGTCGAGCTCGAGTTTAAAAAATTAGGCTTGATCGACTTTGAGTCGAGCTTCGAGTATTTTAATTGAGTCGAGTTTGAGTTCAACACTACTCGACTCGGCTCGTTTACAACCCTATATGAGATAATAATTGATGAAAATGTCAAAACGATATGTATTAATAGGAGGAAATAATTTAAAATAAGAAATGAATAAAAATATATATAAATAATATTAAAATATAAAAATTATACCTATAATTAAATTAATTAAATATTGAAAATATTTTAATAAAAACTAATAAAAAAATTATTTTAAATCCGGCAGAGTTACATGCCATGAAAGTGGAATTATGAAAATGGTAGATAAAAAAGATGAAAAATGTAATAATTGAAGAATAGAGAAGCAGATGTATGTATAGTACATGTAGAAGTAGGGTGGTCCTGGTGCTAGTTAGTGGGTACAGAAGTAATCAATTTTCTTGATATGCTAACACTAACAACCAATAATAATAACATACAATCTCTCACACATACACACACACATTGATCATCACTCATCAAAGAAACAGAACAAAACAGAGCAGCCCCCCCAGAATGAGCAGCATGCAATTGCAGCTAACATCTAAATTCAATGACACTATTAAAGCAGGCCAGCTGCTTATCTTTCTACCTCCCATTTATATATATATATATTTATTGATTGATAATTGTTGTCATTTGCCAGCTACACACACATTGAGCGTGACAGGGTGGTGAATAAAAGAAGCCTATGCCCTATAGTTGCAGATGGAGGAAGCAACACCTCAACAGCCAAGGGGGAGAATTGCTAATTTGGCCTTGTTAATTAATTAGGTATACATTTGTATTGCTTGTTAGTTACTGTTGAATAGTATTAATTGTTCTCACGTAACGATATTAGTTGTTTTCATTAGTCAAGGAAAATAATATAAATGAATTAATTTTACATCTCTTTATAAAGTTTGAACTTTTAGATGAGAAAATTTTTTCATGATATCAAAGCCTATGGCTCATGCCCAGATCCTGAGTATGATTCCCGCTTAAAGTTGTTGGGTTATGGAGTCTGGTCGATTATTTCACGTCTCAACTTCTCGGTGATCCAACTGATCAACTGCTTCACGTCGAAAAAAAATTGGGGTCTTATTTCACAATATTCGACCAGAATGGACCTTTAGGGTTTTGGTCCAGTTTTGCTTATAAATACCTATCTGATTCATTGTATTTGTTATCACCGAAAATATTAATAAATTTTCTGGTTTGGTAGTGCCCTCCAGATGTAGTTATTCCTAACGAATTGGGTCGCCAAATTTGTGTTATTTAATTTCATGTTTTTTAATTTTCTATAATTGCAATTAAAATCTTAACAAAAATAACTTCATCTATATTAAATTGTCCACTTGATGAGTCTTCTTTCAATGATGGAGTAAAAAAACTCAGTCCAAGTGAGAGAGAGTGTAAGGAACGATATGAATTGATTACACTTAACAAGTATTCCCTCCGTCCACCAATTTTATGCACATTTGTCTTATTCGTCCGTTCACCAATTTATGCGCACTCCTTTTAAGGAAAAGTTATTTTATTTTTATCCCTCAACCATCACTTAATTACTTCAAATGTCATTGTATTTTACTCACAAACAATCACTTTATTTATAAATGGACCTCACAATACTTCATAATACTCTTAATTTATCTACTTTATTTTTTTTCTTAATATGTGTGTCCACGACATCAAGCATAAAATTAATGGATAGAGGGGGTATCCGTTTTCACTTGATGGTTATTTGTGCACTTGGTGCATGTATACTCATAAGTGTACTCATATGAGTCACAATAATATTTCAGGTGAAGTACTAGTATTTCATACTCATAAGAATGATCTTACATATAATTAAAGATCATATGAATCTAAACACGGGAAACAGTTAAAAAAAATCCATTTTATTTTTTGATATTTTATAACAAACTATACATGAAGCCAAAACAAATTAAGTGAGAACATTATATTCCAAATAATTCTTTTTTTATGTATTTATTGTCTGCTTGAAAATCAGAGAACTTAGGCAAATCTTGTGCTATTGTGCAATGAACAATACTCCTAACCAATTTTGCATTTCCCTAGGAAGAGATATAAGTCAGAATGTGCTATTGTGCAAAATTGAAAAATATGAAGCATCTAATGTCCCGTGTTTATAAATGTTAAATATTCCAATATTCAAAAACAATTGACATACACATTGTAAAGCCATCGTTGGAGCATTATAAACCAACACTTGTATCATACTTTTATTATACAAGAAAATTCAAATTTCATTTAATAAGATAAAAAAAATCAAGTATGTACCTGCAGGAAATTTCGCGTAAGATCTCCTACTGAGCTTGTTTACAATCACTAGCTTCATCATCGTAGAAACATGCAACATCGTTGTTGGAATCAGACTTCTTCCTAGAAAATAAAAAGAGAAAAGCACAAATCTTGGCCGAAATAGTTAAGTCTGGTCAAAGATTAAAGCACTCCAAGAAGGCAAGAACCATGGCAACCTCCTAGTTTCTGCAGATCCATTTAAGTATCTTAAATTGTAGTAATAAACTAGAAACTCATGGTTTCTGCAAATCCATTAAAAGATACTTAAAAACTGTAACGCCTAGAAACTCATACTTCCTGTGCATCCATTTCAAGAATCTTAATGTTCAAATTCTAAAAACTTCAAGAAATTATGTGAAGAGTAAAAAGATGGTGCATGAACTTAGTTGATAATCAAACCTGATATTTACTAAAATCTGCTTCTATACACAACCAATAATCTCAGTTCTCAATTCAAATTGATAGCTAAGATAACAAGAGCATGCTTTCTTACCAATTCAGTGATCAAAGAACGTAGAAATGATCTCAAATCACCAGAAATCTCCACAAGAACAAACTCCATTTTCAAAATGATGAAATCTGTTGGCATCTCTCACAACTATCTCCCTTTCGAAACACTTGGAAACGAGTTTCGTAAAAGCATGGCAATCGCCACACACTCTCAGGTTCTTCGTCACCCTAATCGGCATTTTCCTCGGAGTTGTAAGCAGACCATACGCCAAAGCAAGGCGTTCGCTATGCCCGTTAAGCATCTTCACTTTCTCTATCTCCTCCACATTATGCAACACACAACTTGTTTCAGCTCTATACCCTCCATCTCTTTCTAACTTCTCAGTTATCTCGGAGAGTTTCTCGTATATTTCATCACACCGTGGATGCGATCTATCCCTCGTGATAAATGTATGAATCTCGTTCCCAACCTCGATCCAACTACACCCCGGATCCTTCTTCATCCCCTTATCTCTCATTCTCTTCCTAACTTCTTCAACTTCTTCCCATCTTTCAAATGCAGCATATAAGTTTGAAACAAGCACGTAATTTCCGGACTTTTTGGTTCGATTTCTAGAAGCTTCCTTGCAGCTATTTCTCCTATTTCCATGTTCATATGAGTTCTACAAGCACCAAGAAGAGCACACCAGACAGTACCAGTAGGTTTCATTTTCATGCTTTTTATAACATCAAGTGCTTCTTCTAAACGATTAGCACGACCAAGAAGATCAACCAAACAAGCATAGTGTTCAGGCCATGGTTCTAAATCATATTCACATTGCATTTTATTGAAATAACTTTTACCCTCATCAACTAATGCAGAGTGACTACAAGCAGATAGAATTGCCAGAAAAGCAATATGATCAGGAACAATATTGTTAATCCCCATCTTTTTAAATAGTTTAATAGCATTCGTACCTTGCCCGTGCATTCCATATGCCTTGATCATGCTCGTATATAATACTAAACCTTTATCGTTCACACAATCGAATACTTTAAACGAGTTACCAACAGCCCCACAGCTCTCATACATATCTACTAAAGAGCTTGCAATGGATTCCCCTAAATGGAGGGACCTCCTAATCAAAAAGCAATGAATCTCTTTACCTTTCCTAAGTGCTGATAAATTAGCAGCAGCTGAGAGAATGCTAAATATTGCAACAGAATCTAACTCCACCCCTTCTCTAATCATGTGAAAAGAAAGTTCAAGGGCTTCACTTGCAAGCCCGTTATGGACGTAACAATCAATCATGGTTGTCCACGATACAACGTTTTTTTATTTTAATTTCTTCGAAGGCGTTTCTTGCGTAATCAATTTCTCCACACTCATTGTACACATCTACAATGGTGTTCTGAAGGAGGAGATCGGATAATTCTCTTCTGATTATGTGACCGTGGATCTCTTTTGCTACTGAAATACATTTCAACCCACGAGAAGCTAAAAGAACACTTTCGATCATCATTCGATCAATACCAATCCCTTCCTTCAGAACTTCCCTCATTGATTGCAAAGCCTGAATGTAGCAGCAGTTGTGAACATAACCAGCAATGATTGTTGTCCAGGAAATGAAGTCTTTTATGGGAATTCTTCGGAAAGCAGAGTCCATAAAGACTGTTTTACAACACTTTGCATACATGTCCATGATTGTGTTTCCCACTTGAAGATCCAAATCCATCCCGTTTTTCCAAAGGCATGAACTTCCTTTCCATTCAACAAGTTTCCTGATCTTCCACAGGCTGAAAGAACACTAATAACTGAAACTTTTTCGGATTTTTTCTTCCCATCTCTTGTTATCTCTAGGAATAATTCAAGTGCTTTATTGTAAAGACAATTCTGCACATAAGCAGCTAACATTGAATTCCAAGAAACACTATCCCTATCACCAATGTCGGCAAAAACTCGTTCAGCTTCATCTATTCTGCTGCATTTAGAATACATAACAACTAAAGCATTCAACACATATCTCTCATAACAAACGCCCGATTTCAAGGCAGCTCCATGAATCTGCATACCAGATGATAGCTCCCCACAGGCCTGAAGAGCAGCAACAAAAGTGTATGTGCTGGGGTTGATACCAGCATTCTGCATTTCAACAAACACCTTAAGTGCATCAGTGCTCAACCCGCTCGAAGAATATGCAGAAATCATTAAATTCCAGAGCACAACGTCTCCTCTTTCGCTCCTATCAAACAGTAACTTCATCGCCCCTATGTTATCACATTTGGCATAGAAACTAACAAGTGAATTCAAAAGGATTTCACTACAAACAAGTCCACATTTAATCATGTATCCATGAGCCTCTCCTCCGAAACGTGTATCTTGATCTCCAGAACACGCCTTCAACACGCAACTACACGTATGCCCATTTATAGGAACATTCAGGGCCCGCAAATCGGCATACAGTTCAATTGCTTTCCTACGTTCCCCATTTGAGACATAAGCACCAAGCATGGCATTATAAGCAAAAATACTTCTTTCAAGCATTTCATCAAACACCTCTACTGCATCCAACAAGGACCCACATTTCCCATACATGAGCACGAGTTTAGTGCCCAAGAACACTGAATCATGCACATGGTTGCGCTTTATTATGTGGGTATGAATTTGTTTGCCAAGTGATAGGGAGTTTTGGGCAGCACTCTGATCAAGAAATGATGCGTATGCTGCATCTAAACACTTGTTTGGGGTTTCACAAACTAATTTATCGGTGAATGACAAAATTGGATTTTGTGAAAACTTGAGAGGTGGGACTTTGGGGGGTCTCTTGACAGTGGGAGGTGGTGCAATGGAGATTGAAGCAGAGGTAAAATTTATGTGCTGGATTAGCGTAGCCATTGCTGATTGCTTTCTTGCATGGGAATATAAGGAAAAATCAAATTATATACATATATATTATATGCTATATATTTTCAGTAGATGAATAATGAAATCGTTGTTATATAAATAGAGGCCTTCAAACCCATTGCGAGGTAGATAGAAATAAATAAAAACCACTTGGCTTTAAAAAAACATGAGCTTTTAAGCAACAGGTTCTTTTTAAGAAAAAAAGATATTAAGTTTTCCAATGGATTATGAGTCATGACTAAAAATTAATATTGATAAGTTGGAATTTATCTTTATCCTACGATATGCCTATGAAGTTAAATTTTCATTATATATACCAAACAATCAAATTAGCTGTAGATTATAGCAATAAAGGATGGAAGAGGGGGGGAATCTTTGTTCCCATAGTTGAGGAATATATATTATATATATAGTTCGTGTAATATACGAACCCGAAAAAGGCTCTTGTACATTTCACAACAAAAAATGGAGCAGCTTATGCCCATAAAAGCACACACTCGATTTCTATGTCTCCTCCATTGGTAATAATAAAGTTTACCAGTTCTTCAAACACATATTATGTACAATCTCATCTTACACTGTCATCATGTACCACAAACAACGCCCTCCCTCCACACAAACTGTACCCTTCCAATCATCAAAATTACAACATACGCCACCACCCGAGCCATAGTCGTGAAGCCATGGGAAGGAGGAACGACGGTCTTCTCTTTCACACTCGGAGGCTAAGCTCCTCTCTCTTAAGGCTCATCAAAAACACTGCCCTTCATTTCATTCCAATGATGCCCAACCAAATGAGGTAACTCAAAACATCGATCCAGCCTCAGCTGTTGACTTACACAATTACCCCTGGTTCATGGAAGATGATCTCAAGCTCTCATCTGGTAACGTCCACGAAAGCAGGTGCCCACCTGAATCCCCACTCAGCAAATATTTCAAATCACTCGATAGGTGGAGGGCAGTCACTGGAAATTTGTGGGACTTTAACACCTTGTGTAGTATCAGTTTGTACTCCGGAGCTTTATCCCCAAGCCGTAGACCACCCTTAGGACTTCCTGTTTGTTTTGATTGTGCAGATTCCTCACTGGACGAGTGAACCATTTTCCACACTTTGAGGGCCCCACTTTGGTGGCCCGAGGCATACCAATAAGTATCAGTCCAATCAGAGAAAATCGAACCCGTAAGTGAGAGAATGGAATCTGATGGGAGCTGTGATGTGTTCACCACTGCAAGACAATCACCATTAATGCTCCACACAGCGAGCATGACCCCTGCTGCGGTCAGAATATCTCCGGTCAAGTCGTTCACGTAGATTGCAGAAACAGGGGCAGGGAACTCGGGTAGCTGCCTAACGAATACCATGGAACTAAGATCCCAGAATATTACTGTACAATCATCGGACCCACTCACAATCATCATGTAGGGCTGGCTGACATGAAGGCATGTGATTTTACCAGTATGCCCACAGAGAGCCTTCTCCAACTGCAAACGTTGAACAGCGCGGGGCCCGTCTTTCCCGAGTCTCCAAATGCAAACCAAGCCATCATCTGCCCCGGTGACCAAAATCTGTCCATCATGGCTCGCGCTAACACACTGGAGTTGGTTGCCTCCGTGGAGATTTTCATGAGTTGAAAGAAGTCTCTCTTGATCGTAACTTAGAAATCGTAGGCTTCGATCTGGGAAACCCCATGTGACACTTTTGGTGAACGTTCTTGGTTTTATCAAGGTATTTGCCCCAGCAATGAGAATCTTGTCACCCAAAGTCAAGATTTGAGATATAGAAGATGGGCTCTTGCGTATTTCGTGAGGAACGAGACTCAACGAGTGACGAAGAGGATGGGGTGGGACCCGTCTATCGATTCGTCTCTTGACATGGGACTTTTGGAAAAGTTGTTTTGGTGTTTGTCCAAAGTGATTAATTTGGGCTAGTATTGAAGCTTTCATAGCGGGATCTGTAACTGCGTCGATGTCAACACTGCCCTCGTATGTATAATGGTAAAATACATTTACAGCTTGTTCTGCTGCCTGAAAAACACGACACCAAAACACCAGATAAAATAAGAAAAATCCACGAGACTGTAAACAACAAATGTTTCGAGACATGAGGAAGGCATGTGATGGATTTTTTTATTTTTTTTTGGGGTGGGGGGGGGGGGGTGTGGAAGGCGTCAAAACAGACAAATTAAAGCAAAATAATTGCTGTCTTCTATTCCAATATCAATTAATTAATTAAATAGGCTGCCTTACAAGAAAAACTTCCAGGTTTTTTACTTGAAAATGAGATTCACTAAACCATTCTCCCCTATATCCCAAATTAAAAAAATAGGGAATATGGCTTAACCCATGAAAGGCAAACATAATTGACCTAAAAAGAAACATCCTAGAACATCGCCAAGAAGAGAGAATAATGGAATAGATGCTACACAAACAGAATAACCAATTTTCCACGCATCTGAGAACAAGAATGTTGAAGAAGTTATTCTATTCAAGGAATTATTAAAATGAGACCAAATTATTATGAGGCATTTATAGAACTATCAAAAAGATGGCTAACAATGATGATTGAACAATGGCTAAAGAAATATATTCCACCTTATGACAAATAAATAGTTGGACACTAACCTTCCCTCTCTGTTTATATCCAAAAATAAGGTCTATCCAATGATGCAGATTCTCAGAAACATAATCAGACTCCAGAGCTTCCCTATGCTTCCTAATAAATTCCCTAACGCTGCCATTCGCCCATGGCGGCAAGACAACATCACCAACCTGGTACAAGATTACAATCTGTCAGCAAACTATAATATAAAAGAAGGTCGACAAAGTCTTAAGTAAACCAGTTTTACCGTTTGCATTTTAAACACTATTAGCTGTTTCATTAAAAGGTATTGGTTGTTTTACTATAATGTGATAGTTGTGAACCAGTTGCACGGTAAAACTGTTTTACATAAGACCAACTCAAGAAGGTTATACAAAAGAACCCTACTTAGAGACCAACGGCAGCATTAAATATTCAAAGAGGTTTCACTAACCTTTTCTCCTGATTGTTTCTCACCCAAGTCAAGACCGAACATGTTCTCCAGGAACTCGGGCATATAGAAGAATTCTGGTATCAGTTCCTTAACATCAGATGTGTTGCCTTTCCCAGCAGCACTCAACCAGGTATCCTTTATACTGTTGAAAAGACGGTCAGCATGATCAAACTGTCCCCCCTGCAACTTTAGATTCTCATTACTAAAGGGGGGCAAGCGCAAGAGGTAGAAGAGAACAATCCCAGCACTTGAATAATGAGAACCGTAATGGAACTTGGGAACTTCTGGATCATCCCAGCTCTCGTATCTGTATGTGCATGAGACGGGCATGAGACGGGTTAAGGAGCAGATTAGGAAAACTATGTTATATTTAACTCTATTCTAGCAGGGACAATTGAATTGATAAAAACAAATTCATAAGTCATTGTCAACCTCTTTCTGAACTCCTCTTCTCCTTCTAATGTTTGGCATCCCATTGATTTATCAAGCTTTCGGAATGTTTTTGGATCAGAAAAATTAAGAGTCTCACTTTCATAATCTGCCAGTACCCAAGGGAACACTGGATACTGAGTAAGATCACTGTATCCTCGACCTGCCAGAGTGTTAAGATGCATGATATACTGAAAATTGCTAATTTCTCCATTTTGCCACCTCTTGGAAAAAGATTTTGCCATAACTTTGAAAAGACGGCTGCCTTCATTGCTTTCCTGTTTTGTTGACCCAGATATTGTGGCATCCAAACTGTAAAATATGTAAAGCAAAAATGTGAGCTTAAAATTTTATGTAGAAATTGCTCAACTAAGAACAACTATGCAAAAGAAACAACATTCTTCCCTCAGTCTTTTAACCAGGCACTACACATGCTAATGAAATTTAACAAAAGAGAACATTGTTAGCATCGTAAAGTGAACATGGAGAAATAATCTATGGAGAAGGAGGGCATCTAACAACAATTTCTGGGGTTAATCCAATTCAGCACAGTGTCAGTAAAGACAAACAGCAAGAGTTCTTCCTTTTCTTTTTCCTTTATAAACAAAGTACACTAACATAATAAAGTTGATCGTCTGAATATATAAAACAAAAACAGAACCATAAAGCATAACTCCAATGTCTGGAACTATCCTGACTATGGAAATTGTTTCCAAAATTTAACACAATTGCAGGTTAAACTTTAAGAACATCTTTATGAGGCAATTACAAAATTCCCCATCTTTACCATATTTATCCTAATGATTTTTTAATTTTTTTCTTGTACTGCATCCCTGGTTAACTAAAAAGAGATTTCTATCATAAAGTATCAATATATAATAACAGTGAGTTCTGTGAAATAGTTCAAGTATTAATTGAAATATTTTTATCGGTATGTGATATGAGAAACACACTATTTACTGGAAGCATACAATAAATGGACAAACAGTTTGCCAAATCATCATTACTGACGAACCAACAGAAAGCACAAAGAACCCATAACAATAGCCTGTCAAAAAGGAAAGTATAAAGCCAGGAGAAACTTAAAACTTACATGCTGTTTCTAGGTAGATTCATGGCCACCAAATTTTTGAAAACTTCTTCTCTTTCTTTTTTATGGAAAACGAGCAGGTCATTGCAACCATCCATGCTGAAAATCTCGATAGCAACAGGGCGAAGCTGATATTCACGCTTTAGAAGCTCATGGACACTATCGAGCTTCCACATACGCCAAAGATGAGGCACATTTCCACTATTGCCCACTTTTTCCTTCCCCCAAGCACCACCATTATATGCCCATGCCCTAGCCCCAGCATATGATTTCACTGTAGCACTCCATGATGAAGTTGATTTGGAATGGGAATCCATACTACAAGAAAAATCTTTCTTCACACCCAAAGCCTGATCGATGATGGAGAGTTCGTCTTCACTCTCTTTTTCACATATACACCCAGCATCATCAATGTAAAAATTCTCAATGATGTATAGAGACAATTCTCCAATCAGAAATATACCGTCATGCTTGTCGAGCCCTACAACTCTTTCGCAATTGTACTTGTACTTGATTTTTTCAAGAGGTTCCAAATAAGGTCTGATCAAGTAATCACCGTTATCGCTTAGTTCTTTATCTGATTTATCATCTGCCACTCTGGCTTCATCGATTCTTGAGGAAGAAGATGGCCTAGGGGATCCTAAATCAGACTTCGCTGGAACACTTTCTGTTCTATGAGATGATGCAGCACTGGATTTGGCACCAAATTCAGTAGCTGAATGCATACTTGCATCATTTATACTACTCTCTTGATCGTCATTCCATCCAACCCCAGAAAAGGCTATGTCCCGAACATCATCTGATTCTCTGAAAGATTCACCATATAATTCACCGGTGAAAGATTCATCCTTAGGGTTGGCAGTTAAAAGATTGAAAAAGGAATCTGATTCGATATCAGAGGCGTGATCTTCGTTCTCGATTTTATCATTATGCAGTTCTCCTTCCTCAAAAAGAAATTGTCCATTCAGAACAGTTTGGATGGAATCAATCTTTGGTTTGCAATGTTCAAGCTTTTTGCGCATCCTATACGGGCCCTCAATGGGACAAAGTTGCCACTCGAGCTCCTCTTCGTTCATCGAATATTTACTAACAGGAAATATTCCTCGTTCATGCACAAGTTGTTGGAGATGAGTTTGCCACTCACTCTCAGCATGAAGCACCCAACCATACTTATCCTGACGAATAACACGTAATTCTGTAGCCATGGCATCACGAACCAATTCAAGTGCAATCCTTCGTTCGTTTACCTGATCCCAATGTCTTTGCTCCAATTTCGGTGTGTCTTTTGTTTTTCTTCCCATTTCTCTCTTACGACGACTATCCATGCCCTTTATCCTCACTCCAGGGAACTTTGCAGATCCCGCTATATACTGCACCCACATTATGGCAGCACACTTTTCCAACACCTTATTGACGATAGCCTCAGAACTGTGAAACCATTCAAAAAACCCAGATAAGTTTCCAGTCAAAAGCTTATCGAAACCACCATGCATAACAACTAATGAAGAGCCTTGGTTTGGTTTAGAAACAAAAAACTCTTCGAGAGCAGCCCTACGATGTACAAGAAGATATTTGAGAATATCAATAGCTACATTCTGGACACTCTGTCTATGGTCATGGAGAAGGGATATTAAATTTATACAGAGACAGCAATTCAGATCTGTTTCGAAATTACTGGGGCAAAATATTATTCGCCTATGAGCAACCAATAACTGTAGCACCGCGAAAATATCAACCCCTTCCTCCGGTGAAGGATTAACAAACAATCTTTTCTTGGGTTCATTCAGCAAGCCCAGACGCAAAAGGAGGTCATCTTCACCTATGGTGAACAAAAATGGTGGAAGGAAACAGTATAGTATCATACGATTCGTATTCTTGAAAAGAGCATGTATATAAGTATCAAGCTGTTTGTTTCCTCTCCCAATAGAAAGGAGTCCTTTGCCAGTAGGAATCGTTTCTTCAATTCGACCATCTTTATTCGCCAATTGCAACATGGATAACAAGAACTCCAGAGTCTTCAATACACCAGTAGGCTGAGGAAAAGCTCCCATATATACACGATCGACTATCATCCAAGATAGTGCATCTAAGTTTAAGGACCACTTGGTTTTATCCAACTTCTTTTCATCTTCCTCATCATCACGTAACAGACGTCTCTCGAGAAAGTTCATCAATCTAGTAAGGCATAACCCCTGAAAAACTAAAACAGATTCAGCATCAACATACAGAGATACCGTTTCCAACACAGCCTCAACAACCGATGAAGCTTTCATCTGCTCAGTGACAAAATCAGATAGAACTTCTGCCATAAAATCGAGCACTGCGGTGGCAGCAGCAGAACATGGCCCGCCTCCATAGCCACAATCATCCACTTCCAGAAGAAGCTTTGGACTGATGGCAAACAATATGTTCGAATCAGATTGACTCTGAGTAGCAAACTTCAAGTCTGAAGAGATATTGCTGTCATTCAAAGACACAAAAGACTCAACCGATGGAGTTGAAACTGACGGGGTTTTTGAATCATTTCGAGCGGCACCGCCCAACCAAGATGTCAATGCTAAAACTGGAGATGAAGACGGAGTTGGAGACATCCTGGAATTAGATCTCTCAGAGAAAATAGGAGATCCAAGCATGGGGGACGACAAAGAACTCTGTGAATCATTATGCTGAGGATGGTCAGGTGAGCTTTTTGTATCACGAAAACTGAATTCCTGCTCAACAGCTTCACCATCAGAATTCCTCACAGGTCGTGTGTCTTCCTTTGCTGGTTTGTCTGGTGATGACACAATGCCAATCTCTGATTTCTCACCTGCCATGTTATTTGAAAAAATAGGCATATCTTCTGAACTAGCACTAACATTCCCCTGGGTAAAGCTCTCGATACTGATAGAGGTCTTTGCTGACAGCTCTTGTTCTTGAGGCAAGCTAGAGAAAGTATTTTGAGAGCTACTGCTATCGTCACCATCATTCAAATTTTTGTCTTCGGTCTTTACACTGAGTTCTTTAGCCATCCTCACAGCATGTGCAGCCCTAAATTGACAAGTGAGAAACTTTTTTAACCAAAATAAACCAGTCACAGCCAGTTTAAGCTGATTAACATAAATGCAGCATGTATAGAACTTATTTGCAGCTTTATCGAATCAAGGTCTGAAAGTTAGTAAAACTATCAATGTAGGGCCTAAAAGATTTTTCGTGTTGATTCAGACCTGAAAAATAGAAAACTATCAATGCTATACCTGAAAGATGAAGCTATCAATTTAGGACTCACGCATTTTAAGACCATGTTTGACAACTTATAATACCTAGTTATCCAACAATATTTTTATACATCACAATTCGGAAAAAAATAAAAGATATATTAATTCCATATGAGTGGAAAAGATGAGAAAATAAAGTAGGAATGGGAAAATAATAATGTATATATATAAATTAGCATGCCAAAGATGGTGTTAATAGTTGAGTCCTAAATTGATAGTTTGTATCTTTCAGGCCCCAGATTGATAGTTTCTTATTTATCAGGTCCTAAATCAACATGAAAAATCTTATAGGCCCTAAATTGAGAGTTATATTAAATTTTCAGGCGCTGAATTGGTGCTATTCCTAATCTTTTATTAATAATTTAATATCAATTATCTTAAGAGGGTAGACATGAGACCTGACACAGGAAAAATAGAGGTCAATACAGCTTTCAAGAAACTCCGAACGTTTGCAGACAGCAGAAAAGGGAAGACACATTTTTGCAAGATCGACCATAAATCTGAGAACCGAAGTGGCAGCAGCAGGTGCTGATGCTTCTCCACCCATCAAGCGAGCAGCGTATGTCTTGTGCATCAGAGCTTCACCTTGGAGCTCTCCAGACATGTCAACATGCCCGTCTACGAGCTCTGCCACAAGGCTAGCACCAACCTGAGAAAGATTGCCAGTTTGATGTGCAAGCACCGATTGCATGCATAACCTATCGAATGTCGATTTTGCCATCGCAATAATAGATTCCAGAAGCTCGACAAATTTTAACTCCGTGTAGCTACTGTCACTTGGCATGAGCGCATGAAAATCAATCATGCGGACTTCTGGTAATCTTGGATATACGGGCTTCCCGAATATCAGACAAAATAAAATGTAATATATATCAGGAGAATCGTAGAAACTTGGAAGCACTCTTGCCAAACGTTGATAACCTCCACTAGAGCGGAATTTAAGTGAGAATGTAGGAGAAGACGCAAGACACACACCTATAAGTAGCAATGTAAAATAATCAAACATTTTTTTATCGATTTGGTATTCGTATACAAACATTAAGATTCGAACACAAAATTTAATATTTGAATTTGAATACAAATTTATTTATTTTTTGAAAAGTAATCAAATTCAAATATGAGCATCATTGTATTTGATCCGGTATTCATGATTATTTGCTTAGTATATTTATTTTTTATTTAATTAATAATTAATAATATAAACTACCTCCGTCCTATAAAAGCGTGCACACCTACTTTATTATCGAGTTTTTGTGAGCGAATTGTTTATTAGTATTTCAAATGATAAAGTGATTTTTAAAGAGGGGTATTATAGATCTACCTCTCATCTATTGTATGCATCTTTAAAAATTATTTTATCATTTCAAATATTAATAAAAAACTCGCTCGCAAAAACATGTGAAAACAGTAAACGTGCACGTTTCTTTGGGACGGAGGGAGTATAAATTAATTTATACTATGAATTTAATGATTCGAAAAGTATTCGAATCTGAATGATTAATGAGTAATATACAAATATTTTAGGAAAAATTAGAATTTTTAAAATATATATTTAAAATTTCTAAAAAAATATTAGAAATAAAATTTCAAATCGAATAGTCTAGTACCATCAAATTATTCGAATACCACTTTCGAATCGAATGACTCATATTTAAAATTTGAATTTTAAATGAAGAAGACTATGAATACTCGAATAGTCTAACGAATTGAATCGAATACTGCAATATCCGTTTCGATTCAATTCGTTTACACACATACCTAGAAGGGTCATGATCCATCTCATGCTGGTGGGGTGAACAGCCTCATCAAGAAAATAAGTAATTAATTTTGATGAAACCATTTTATGCCATTGCTCAAGTATCTCGTCGGATTGAATGGTCACCTGTAGATCAATTAGCATTTCAAGTAACATATTTCTTACAATAACATGCTTCCCCATTGCTTCTCGTGTAATATGATCACGGGATGTCAGGTCTGGCGGATCGAATGTCATAATCACAAACCTCACAACAAGCTCGAGTTCAGAAGGAAGAAACCCGTCCTCCAATATGACACCGAGTAAGACGACTAGTTTTTCCAAAACTGGCACTTCGACATCACCCCTCTGTAAGGTAACGAGCAGATGCTGTACGAGATTAATTCTGCGGAGAATAGTCAGGTTGTGATTTCTGTACCAATGCATGGAGACGAGATGCTCGAGAAATCCAAGTAACGAAATTTGAATCGGGACTGGAGCTGTCACCCAAAGAGTCCAATCCAACAAAACATGCTCAACCATATCAGCATTAGACAGAACAATGCAATTTGACGTCTCGGTCTGCATATCTGCATTTTCCAACTCCGACATATGACTAAATGTATCTTTTGTTGCTGAAAAGTCATCCATATCCGCTTGAGACCCGACCGATGAAAATTCATCACGAAACTTAGATAAATTGAGCTCTTCGAAGCTGGTGTCATTAATGGTGGCGGCAGGCGACAGATTGTTTTGCACAGTTTCTATTTTTCTTGGTTCGGAAAAAGAAGCCTCGCAGGCAGAAATTTGGAAGAAGATCTCGAGTGAATGCATGTCGAATAATGACATTCTGCGGTGAAGGAAAAGAGCTAGCAAGTGGTATCCTCGGTATTTCTGCATGTCGCGCACATTCTGAGGATTCTGATGAAGTGCGCACGCGAGCAAAGTCAATGCCATGTGAAGCATGTCCCGTGTTTCAGCAGCTTCAACAAGTGCAAGTACAACAGTCATTCCACCAATGGGGCTTATTGTATCACCAATGACACATTGCTTACAGACGTAAATATCCCCAAGAAGGCGACCAAAACGTGGTATCCCTGGAGTAAATTCGGTAAAGGTTACAAAAACAATTAACTAAGCAAAAACATGATATAGACATGTATAGCTAATAATTTAAGGCTTAATTGCAATAACATCACAACCTTTTCGCAAATTGCAATCTAGTCTAATCCTTGAATCTTGGTAAACAAACCTCAATTTTTTTTATTTTTCTTTACAATTCGAACCAACGGGCAGATTCACTCCTGCCCGGATATTGACGTGTCACCTATTTGGCAATGAATAATTAATTGTATGAACATGTTTAGATTTTTTCAGATGGCAACTAATAATGAATTGTCATTTTCCAGGCAGGATCAAAACTGCATGTTGGTTCAAATTGCAAAAATATTTTGAATTGAGGTTTAGATTATATTACAACTTGCGAAAGGGTTGTGATTTTAGCTGTAATTATCCCTAAATCTAATGTTACAGTGGACAGATGATTGGAATACATAAATCAAAACAACTATTGATTCACTCACCGCCAATCGGAGAAGCAGCAGCTGAAAGAGGATCAACAAGATTGAGCATGGATAAGGTTCCAGATGCTCGGAATATCTCCGTACTGGTCCCGTCAAATGCAAATATTAGTTTTTTGCCCAACAAGTGCAACGACAGATTTCCTAATTTATCAGAATCCCAAACGATTCCACTGTGATCCACTTTAGAGATCCCTTGTTTGCCACCAGTCTCGGGTTTTTGCAAGTTAGAGGTCAAGGACAAGTCTGTGTCTAAAGAATCTAAAATAGCCATACTGCCGCCTCCACATGCCTGGTTTGGAACAAATTGCAACAGATCGGTGTCCTGGAAAAGACCTCTATACCCTCTCCCAAGAATGTACATAAAGCATATGGAACCTGGTGAGAGCACCTCTTCAAAAAGGTGGCAAGATCGGAGTTTCCATGACAAATCACTAACCCTGGCACAAGCAACCGGTGTGCCAATAGTCACCTGTAGAGACTTTCCCACAGGAGAGGGGGAGTATCCAAGTTTTCCAGTGTGACTTAGTTTTCCATTAACGTATACATAAGCAACCCTAGCTTGGAATAGCCCAGCCAAAGCATTTGGTTTGCTGTGCACAACTGCAAGGTGATGCCACCTACCTTCCTCCATTTCTAGCCCACTAAAAGTCAAGGAGGAAGAGTTGCTAGTTGCAAGGGTTAGAAGTCCATCATCCTGAAGAAGCAGTTCTGCGTAGAAAGCATTTCCATTATCTACAGCACCAACGGAGAATATGCGAAGAACCTGGGCTCCGAATTGTCCACTTCCCATGCCATGCCTTCTAGAAGATCCCGCCTTTGGGGCTTCAGTCTCCCTTGCAGATGATTTTAGAAGATTTCGAAATTGAAACCAACAAACGAAAGAATAACCAGCAGCAGGAGGCCATGACCTTTCCCCTAACGGCACTTGAATAGAACCATGTCCTATCTTGCTCATGTCTAACTCCACAAACGGTGCGAGAGCAACATCATCCGAGCCCATATCTTCTAGAAGTATCAGCCTCTCCATCATTTCAACAAGACAACGGCCAGAACTAGCAAGTCTCATTTGAAAGATATATCTAATGAGAATTCTGAGCTCAGGTACTGATAACCTGTCAACCAAGAATTTTGTAATTATAATTAAATATGACATCCTAACATAGAAAATGTGAATGAACATAAATATGTTTTATGATCTAATTCGTAGAATCATGCAATGCGATATCAAACTCATACTCTATAACTTGATATGATCAAATATCCATGTCAACCAATCAAAATGAAAGAAAGTACAGAAACAGAAAGCAATGAGTGCTCCAAGTAATAATAGCGATTACCTATAGGCGCCAAGAACTTCAACTATCTTCAAAGCATGAGAAACCAATGGAGAAGAACTAGACATTAACGGGTATATAGTCTCCAAAATAAGCTGCACACAACCTAGCAGAAATGGAACAAATACTATTACCATGATTACTAAAATCAACAAAATGAAAAGATATTTAATCGAGAAAATTCGCACCTACAGATGTGAGGTTTTCTTTATTGAAGGAGCTCGCACGAGCAAGCTTTTCAATAAGATTTAGCAATTCTAGTTGAACCTTTGGAGTAAACTGAAGCAGACAGCGAATGAGCACTCTGATAGCTGCAGCATTGTATACGCGTTCTTTATCAGGGACAAAAGCACCAGATGGTGTGATCAAAAGAAAACTATCTGTCTCATTTTTCACATCATTAGATACTGATGCAGATTCTGATGTCAAAATTGGTGGAAGAACTAACTCTAGTGCAAGTTCTAGAAACAATTGTATGACTTGGCGTTCACATTCAACACAGATTAACCCAGAATCAGTAAGAAGATCAGAAAAGGTATGTGAAGCAAGAATAATGTGCAGCTTTGTCCGGTTAACAGCATTATCAGAAACTCCTGCTGTCATTACATGCATCATATACATAAACACCTTAGCACATATTGGAATAGATGGTTGGTTTTTCGGTTCTTCATCCCTCTGGAAAGAATGAAGTGTGGTCAATAAAAGAGAAAACCCAGTTGCTTCACCAAAAACCCTCTGAGCCGAGCCATTATTTACAAGTATGCGCCATAAGTATCCAAAAGCATCACATTTTGCATCATCTTGAAGTGTGTATTGAGATCCTGAATCGCTAGTTACCATTCCACTCTTCAAAATCTCAACTAATACGCCCAATTCTTCAGGATGAGCCTGAATAAAAGAAATAAAAATTGGACTGAAGGCAATTTAAAATACAACACTGCTTAATAAACTGTGCCTGAGTTCAATGAACAGAAGACGTACAGCTTAAATATGACAAAGTTGAATCATACAACGGTTAATGCAAGCACAAATTAGATTTGCCAGAGTCTAACTTGAACAAGACATCATCATAAATAAACATCTTACCACCAACAACTCTAAGAAGTTCTTTTTGGTATGCAACAGGCAGCAATGTGTATCAACGAGATAAATCATTTGAAAGCTAACTCCTCAACAAAGTCTAAGCAAAGCAAAAAGGCAACAATTTATGAAAATGTAAAAGTGGTTTGATATATATGGTGTCCATTACTCGAGAATCTCTACATGATACACAAATTAAAAGTATGCATGGCTCAGGGATATAAGTTGATCTTCGAGTTTAATACAGTTTTGGTCCCACAGGACACGGCACCTCACGGTTTTGGTCCCAATATTTTCAGTTTTGGTCCCATGAGCGAATTTTTTTACCCTTTTGGTCCCACCGTTAACACTTTTGGTCCCATAACTGGGAAACCTACGGGACCAAAAGTGTTAACTGTGGGACCAAAAATGTAAAAAAAATTGACGGTGGGACCAAAACTGAAAATATTGGGACCAAAACCGTGAGGTGTTGTGTCCTGTGGGACCAAAACTGCAATAAACTCGTTGATCTTCCTTATTAAGATAAAACCATCTAGAACCAGATTTAGAACACACACCAAAATATCATTTTACCGCAAAATACAAGCACAACAAAAGGATCCATCTCATTTAAAGCTGTTACCCAGGGCCAACAACAACACAAACATTAAGCACTATAACCAGAAATGCTTTTAAGGAACATTCCAAGACATTTAACCAAGCAAGCTATAAATCAAAACTTCATGATTTAACAAGGGGAAGAAAAGACAAATCACAAATGTTATATATCTTCCTCTCGGGAGGAGACAACCTTATCTAAAGTGTAAAAGTCAAAACAAAAGGCAATAAAGTAGTAATTCAAATAACAAAAAGAAAAAGAAAAACAAAGAAAATAAACAATGAAAAAATAACTTTCTATTACCTGTTTCGTATCATCAGTAATCAAACATGTCAACACCCGAAGGGCACCTTGGCGGTGTTTATCAGAGGCCAAAAAAGGAAGTGCAGTTGCCACACCATTAACCGAACGAAATGCTGCTTGATTAGCTTCTGCTTTCTTTAGTAACGAGACTAAACAATCCCAAGCCACTGCAATTGTCCCCTCTACTTCAAAAAGTGGGAATTTACCAGAACCAGATTCTAGAAGCTTTGGAGAAGAAAGAATTGTATCCTTGCTGTCTAAGTGCTTCTTGAAGCTGCTAGGGCTAGTTTTTCTCTCCAATTGACCATGGTCACCATTAGGCTGCTCGTCCCCCGACAGAAACTTATGCTGCTTCAGATCATCTAACAGAACCTCCAGCACACCAACTTCTCTTAGAATTTTCTTGTACTGTTGATCAAATGACAAGAGTTTCTCGAAAAAAGACAAAATAGTATGCTTCAATTCAGAAGTTATTGGTTGCTGCAGTAAGCAGCAAAGTGAAAGCAACTCTTGTTCAGGGATGATATTCACAACAGTAACTGCATATTCAAGAATCTTCAAGATTATCTCTTGTAGAGGCAAAGGAAAACCAGCCATATTAAGAATCAAGAGGGGAACAGTTCTCAATTGCTGACATAATTTGTAGTTTTCAAGATGACTGGAAAACATCTTAAACATTCTATTCAGTACTTCGGCCTGCAGTTCTGTACTTTCTGCTTTGATTAAAATGTCTTGCAACATTTGTACAGCTTCTAAATCTTTGACTTTGTCATCATCCTTCTCCCAAATGTCATCGACTGCTCGGTCAGATGATGATGTACGGCTCCGACCATGCCCATTAGGCTTTAAATGGGAACTTTTTGAACCTTTTAGTCCTGAGGCATCTGAGGGACCAGTTTGGGCAAAATTAATTATGACATCTAGAAGTCTACAAATTGTTGGGGAGAGGCTCTGTTGTGAGTTGTGTCCTCCTTTTGAGTTTGCCCCGTCCTCCCCCCCAGCCGTATGCATACTGTCTGAAGCAGAATCATCAGAAGGTATGGAATAGAAAGTCTGGCCACATTTATTATTTGACAGAGTTAATGCAAACTGAACCAGGAACTGATAGCCATGAGCATTATGAATATCCTCCCTGAGCTTGATACCACCAGCCTCTACATGAGAAAATAGAAGGTCAACATTGAGGTATTTTCAGCAGTTTTATATATATATATATATATATAACCACGCACACATATATTGTGAAAATCCATGGCGTCAAGAGTGGTCATAAACTAAACTTCTAGCTCAAGTGATTATTATATCAACTCTAATTGAAAAGTGAGAGAATCCATGTTTTGGATTTCAGTTAAGAAGAAAAAAAAAATCTACAACGAATTCCTTTAAGTTCAACATAAAATATCATGCAAACTTACCAGGTCTGTATGACAGTTCAACACATTCAAGAAGTAAGTCCACAATGCCCATTGTATATGCTGGATCACCACAATCAGGATTAAAATCCTTGACAGCCATTAGAAGAACTTTAATCTGCCAATATGAAAAATAAGAAGCAGCATTAAAGTCAAGCTGAATTCTCAAAATAAAAGAAAACTAACGAAAGCAACGCAAAAGACAAAGTACGACATTTGAAGAATTACTAATCACATTCTTGTCTTTTTCTAAAATGTAACAGGTGGTTATCTGGAACCAAGGATGAAAGAGATTGAAATAATTGCTCAGACATTCCTATATTTACATGTGTAACGAATGTCCAAGTTAAATTAGATATAAAGTGCTGTTAGTATCAACATGTTAAGGAGGCCTTAGGATATTATAAATCTCATGTTCTAGTAGCACCGAGCAAATTTAGGGTATGTTTGTTTTGGGTTTTAAGTGACTTTTAAAAACCAGATTCTGAAATCCAGGGCTTTTGATATTTAGGGGATTTTAAAATCCGTGTTTGTTTTGGGTTTTTGAGTAGGGTACGATTTAACTTTATGTATTATTATACTATTTGTTGAGTGTGATTGTAAGGATAATCATTAGTAGGTTTTATAGGTTATGTGTAGAGGTGTAGGATTAGGTTTTTGAAAATTAGATTTTAAAAACCCAAACTAGAATAGGTTTTAAACTTCAAAACCCAAAATCAGGTTTTTAAAACACAAAACAAACATACCCTTAGCTTTCACACCAAATAAAAAAGGAGGTATCAAGTTATTAATTATAACCGTCAAAAACTTGTATGAAATACAATAGTTATACGATATCTAAAGAAAAGACTCATTCTTCACATGTATAGGTCATGTCTGGTGTCAATCATTGGTTCTTTGTCATATGCTGGCGTGTCCCTTTTTTTTTTTCTTTTTTTTTTTATAAGAAAAGTAAAATGTTATTAAAGTAGAAATTGTAAGGGATGAGAAATCCCTTACACAAAGTACTAATGTAAATTGCAGGGCGCAACTCCAGTCGCTAGTTAAATCTGTTACATAAAGATTTTTAAACCTCTTGTACCGATCATGTGCTGGCATGTATAATAAATTAATTATCCCAAGGAAAATATCTTTAAAAAATATATCAATGACGGCTCACTGTAGACCAGATACCTCAGGGTTTCCGGTTTCAAGATTACGGCATATGTTGATGTGAGGAACGCCTCTAAGCTTTGACTTATATTTCACGGTACACGTCAAATTGGCTCCAAAAAAGATCAGGAATCTTGGAAATTATTAAGTATCATATCATCCGTTGGTGATTGAAGTTCTTTAACAAAAAATTAAATCAAGGGGTAACATGATATTAAACCTAGAATGCCCATTCTTATTAAATTATCTGATGCCAAACACATTGTATGATAAATAGCAAAAACAAAGCATAGGTTTGACCATATTAAAAATCTAAAAAGTAAGTTATGTGCATATGTGCATACCAGATGATGCCTGTGTATGTACTTGGCAGTGCAACCATTTTCATTAGCCAATAGAAGACTAAGGATCTGGAAACACAATAAGACAGAGGCCATTAGTTCACCAGTTTAAAAAAAAATCATGCTTCCCAGACTTAAATGTTCAAACAACTCATTGCATTTCAAATACCCCACGAAGTGTACATTTACCTGCATGGCATGCCTATGAAGCTGAATGGCATGCAAAGGAACTAGACCCTCTTTATATTGAGTGAACACCACCAAAGAACCATTTGCAACCATGTTAAACAGTAGCTGAAGTGAATTATCCTCAATCAGACTTTGAGCAGCGGAAGGATGGCTAGCCAAAGCTTTCATAATATGTACAACCTTGCCCTCAACCTGATAATTTCAACAGTTAAATGTTCAGAAAGCAAAGAAGATTCAATTTAACATCCAAAAGCAAAATCAAGGACATAACAATATCAACAAGAACACAAAGTACATAAAATTCTAATTTCCTAAAATTATAACCATTTTTTAATGCTTTAGACATTAGACAGCCGGGAAAAAAACTTAATTAGCACATTAGAGATGTAGACTCTCGAGGACAACAAGTTTTGTAGCATTGAAAAAGTAAAGAGATATGAGGAGTGTTTTAATGCTGCAGCATTATTTAATAATTATTTAGATACTAGTTGGAGAAGAACGTGTTAAAACATCACCCATTCTCACCTAGGTCTCAAAATCAGACTCATGCCTCAATAATTTTCATAATCATGCTAAGCATTTTGCAAAGTTGATATGTAACAAACTAGCGAGAATTTAAATGCAGTTATGCAAGTTTAGTAAATTACAATATTTCTGTATTTCTTCTTCAAGAGATTTGAACTAACCTGAAGATTAATCATTAAGTTTCTGTTCAATGTACTATTAATCATTTAGTTTCAGTTAAATGGACTACGTGTGGTTTTATTCTAAAGGAAACTGGTAATATGGTGGTGCAGGGCTTTATCTACCGCTACTGCAGCCACATCTAAGCTTCTGCAGCAAAGTCGCATAAAACATAGGAAAGTTGACCCAAGAACAGAACGAAGTAATGTCTGCATTATTAAAATAAAAAGGCACCTCAAGCTGGCGAACAGGTCTGATTTCTGCATCATTGTTTTCATTCTCCTCATTTTCATTTGGCTTTTTAAAGTTACTGTCCCCACCAGGAGCAAGAAGAGCACTTAGGACATGAATGAGACAGCATAAGATCCCAGAATCAAGGAATGATTGTTTATCAATCGGCTGCAGATACGAATTCATCTCGCATGAGTAACAAAAGAACTAAAGTGATAAAATTACTAGAATAAAAACAATTAAGATCCACTCTGACAGATAAGTGCAACTGAAAGCTTACTCACGGTTGTAATTTTGATATCCCTAGATCGCATCAATCCAAATTAACTAAGGAGAATAATCATCTATATGAAATCTAATTTCTTCTTAAAAATTAGAGCATTTCATTCAAATAGAGGATCCAAATGATGTGGTACGTAATACCTAATTCATTGAGAAAAGTCAGGAAAGTATACTCCACTATTAAATATAATAACCTGATCACCAGAACAGGAAATTTTACAAACTCCTCTTTGCTATTTCAGAATAATATTTAATGTAACAGATTTTGTTCAAATTTTTCTTTCAAGAGAATGATATTTATGAGATTTAAAGGTAGCATAGGCGAGTACACAAACCCCAGACACGAGTACTTCCACTGCATGTAACAAGTTTGCACCAGGTCTAATGCCATCCTGCAGAAAATTATGAGCATGAGTAATCATGGTAGAAGATAATTGTATTGCACTATTGCTTTAAATAGAACAAGAATAGCTTCTCCAGAAGAAACATCTGAAAACACCTGTGTAGTTTCTGAGAAGAACGATAAAACTTTCTCAGCTTCCAAAGCTCTTGTTTTACTGCTAAGCTTCAGCTTTTCTATATCAGTTACAAATGCCCTCCCCACAACAAAAGAAAAAATGTGTGTCTCTACTAACCTGCATTAGTTGCATTTCAGAAATCAGATAATGACAGTATTCTGACTACAAAAAGTTAAAAACTTAAATAGCAAGAGAAAGATAATTACACTCAATGTGCTTAGAGTTCACATTAGTTTTAGTCTCATAATGCATCTCTAGGAGTGAAACTGTGAATTGTGGTTAAAATACAGTAATATTTCACAAAGAATAGTAAAATATACTGATAACCATTTAGTATTATTCAAGTAGTTTGTATGAGACTGGTTTGGTTGTTTTATTATGGACGTCTCAGAGAGTTTAAAATATCACTCAGCTAAAAGCTATTAAACCTTTTCAAATTTGGTTTCTGAAGAAACATAATAATTGGTAGCATATCATAAAAGAATGAAAATGTGCATCCGTTTAAAAGCTTTTTGAAACATATAATAACTGAAAATAAAGTGAAGAAGAGAAAACTCCCTCTTACATGGAAATCAATTGGGCAACATTTGTGTGTTGCTTCTCTAATCTACAAAAAAATTCTACGGCCCAATTCAAGGCCTTCTCCTTCTCCTGTGACACAGAGGACATGGTGATGAGTACATCAATAACAGTAGAACTACTGCGTATGGGAAGAGGTGAGGCAGACCGCAGATGCAGGATTATAGTCAAAAACAATAATAAGTTAACATTGAGAACATTTAAGTCATCCCACAATACCTTTTCAGAACTAGATGAACGAAATTCTTCCCAATATCTCCTGAAATCCAACTCCAGTTCATGTCTGTCGCTGCTTGAAGGATTTGAAAGGACAAAACCAAAGAATTGTATCAATTATTAGTGTATTGTATTTGAACATCCAAATACAATCAAGCAGCAGAGGCCAAATTCATAGAATTTCCAAAGCAAATGCTTTAAATACATTGACATAAATACTATGAATATCAGCAGTATTTTAGACATAAATTCCATTGTTACAGAAACACAATATGAAGATAAGCCTCCTGTAAGTGATTAATATAACCAATACTCTTCTCAGAATCTCTATCCAAATTGTAATTTATCTGCTGGACTATACATGAACTTTTTCCAGTCTTCTATCTACAACTCTCTTTTATCTTGAACCTCCCAAGAATTTTCTAAAGCCCACGTGGATTAGAAGATCCCAAAATAACAGTTATTATAAATCTCGAAATTCCAGAAATTCGGGGAAAAATAATCTTTCAATTCCAAACCAATTTGCACAAACACATAAGTATTTTATGTGATGATGCATTCCAGAAATTTGTCTTATGAACCCCAAATCAGCACTCTTGTTTACTGTGGCTAATGACGCATAATGGTATCAATTGCACTTTCAAGGAAACCAAAGGCATCAATAAAATATTGCACATTTGCACATCGGAAAAATCCCAATTGCTGGTTATCTCCTAGTAAATGGCATCATTATAAGAGTAAACTAAAAGTAGGCTTATTATGCGACCTTTTTATACTCAAAACTGAATTTAAGAAAGACGAGAGCTTGTTATCAGGAATGCAAAGAAAAAGAGATTTAAGCACAATTGTAAAAATGTGGAGACCACAATTAAATAATCACAACTTCCCAATTAATGAATACATTGAGGACATGTATACTTCTCATGATAAGATGAGAGACGATTAATAAATTAAATTCTCAGATGAAGATTACTATTCAAGAAAACTCATGTATCATACCAGACAAATTTCTTATCATACCTGTATTTACATAGATTTTAATGTGCAATATTAAAAAAAATTGATTAATTCGCCTTGTAAGTCAGCTTTGTCAACTTATTAATTGCAACCGCAACAAAATTATTCAAGTCAAATTTCCACAACAGTGTGTCCAACATAAACCATCTTGGATTACAGTCGCAGTGAATCGTATTAAATCAATAGTTTGCCTCTGTCGTGGACTGTGCATTCCTTAGAAACGGAAGCAAAGTTAAAAGGAGATTCTTGTTCGAGGGTACATATACACAAACTTCATGAACGAATTGATAATAAAAGGGAGATGGGTATTCCGGTAATAAATCTTAATGATAAAAATGATAATTATGTAAGGAACTTTTACTGCTTATATTGTAGGATGCCACGTCTAGTATAAACTTTGAATAGGACCACGCTGTCCAAGAAAATATGGTCATATGCTAAAGGACACATCTGATTCTATTGGATACAACAGACCTCCCACCTAATCACTCAAAGTAAATGAACCTCAATCAAATTATCATGGAGTACAGATTATTATTTTATTTTTCTTGATAAGGAGCTGAAATTTTAATGATGTAGAAAGTGTAAGGGATGAGAAATCCCTTACACAAAGTACAATTGAAAATTAGAGGGCATAACTCCAGTCTCTAGCTAAATCTGTTGCAAAAAGATTTTTAAAACTATTGTGGCCGGTTACCAAAGAGCCACTTTATATATTTATCCTATCCCAAACTTCCTCTAGGGATTCCATTGACTCCTCAAAAATTCTCTTATTTCTTTCATGGGATACAGTGTTCCTGATGTTCATCTCTTGAGTATTAAATCAGGTGCCACAACAAGTAAAAAGCAAGCACATTTTAATAGTTGCTAGTTTCAGCCTGGCTAGAGAGTAGCATGTTTCATTATAACTTATAAATATGAGTATAAACTTCAGAGTATGAGAGCGTAATGCATATATCTCCAAGATTATCAGGTCGAGCTCCAGTTATTCATAAACAATCAAAACAATTTTTTTCTAAGGCATGTCACATCAAACTGAGACTGCACACTTGAAAGGTACCTAAAGAGAGCTAATTTAAAAAATAATTTTCAGCCTGGCTAAAGAGCAGCATATTTCACTATAACTTATAAGTATGACTATAAACTTCAGATCAGAGTATGAGAGCTTAATGCATATAATCTCCAAGATTATCAGGTCGAGCTCCAGTTATTCATTAACAACCAAAACATTTTGTTTCCTAAGGCATGTCACCACCATCAAATTGAGACGGCACACTTGAAAGGTACCTAAAGAGAGCTAATTCAAAAAATAACCTCATGCCATTCAGCATATTTCTTAACAATTTACTAGCTTGTTATCATTGAAAAGTAGAGGTTCATTGAAAATTCAATCCTAACCCAGAAACGTAAAACTCGTGGTATGACCTTTATTTAAACTGTAACATAAGCTCTTCTCTGTGTCACACATAGTGCAAAAAAGAAAGTCCAGTGCAGACGCTGGCAATGGCATGGTAATAACTGCTAACCAACAACGAAGTTCTCTAATGGAACTAAATTCTCAGGAGAAAACAAGCAAAGACCTCCACCACATCACATGTCCTATAAATCAATCTCAATACCAAAGTCCAATTTGATTAGGAAACTTAAAAATGGCTACATATGAGAAATGATTCCAGAAGCAAAGCTTCTATCTGAAAAGCTTGAAATTTCAAATTCACCATCTCAGATTGGACACATTCCAAAACTAACAAGTGGCAAAACAAGTCTACACTATAACATGGACTCCGGTAACATTATAAAAGTCTACACCACAAACTCTCGTAAAAAAAAATATATGAAAGTGAACGAATTTTCTTGTATAAGCTAACTATAATGTGTTCATATCAAACCATCAAAAACGGCCAAGAAGTTAATGGGTCGATTTTACACCCCGGGTGGCAGCAGCTGAAAAGGATAAATGAAAACACAAATGTAGAAAAGAAAAGGAAAAAGAAAAACACTAAACAAATTTAGAAGTCTTGGTCAAAATTATTTGATTAAAAAAACAAAATATCTACCTTGAAGGCGATGACCATAAATCCTGAACGGACGGCGATAAATTGTTGGCATTGCTGCTGCTGCTGCTTTCTTTTAGGGCCGAAGAAGGTGGAGTTGATGACGACGATGCCGGAGTCTGCGTGAAACCAACTTTTTCCTTGAAGTCTTTAAGCAATGTTACCCATTTCATCGTTTTCTTCCCACTTGATTTTCCAAACATATATGAGCAGAAATCTCAACTAAATAGAACAGATGATAAAAATAGACAAAACAGCACAGGTCTCTCATCCGAGAGCCACGACTTCGCCGTTTCCAAACATCAGCGATCAGATCCCAAATCGCAACCCTTCTAGATTATGTCTAGAAGGATCTCCCAGCTCGTTCCTCAAATTTATTTACAGGAATAAATAAAAACAAAAAATAAAGGAGATTTAGAGCGGCAAGATCTGTAAATACAGACGCGCGTCTGTACCGTTCTCCTGTGTATCTCGATCGAATTCCGCTGATTCCAAATTAATCCAATCGAAATTTTTTTTCAAATACACGCTAAATCAAGTCTTTTCAAACAACACACTAATCTTCGTTTGGCGGTCGGATTTTGTTGCCCTAGAGAATGGGAGTAGAAAGAAAAGGCTTTGAGCAAAAGCGAAGAAGAAAATTGCAGCGCTTTTCTATCTCTTGTTTTCGGACGGCCTCTCCGCGCCTTGTTTCTCGCTCTGTATATCTTTCTCTCTCTAAAAACATTATATTATATTCACACTCTGTATATACTTTTCTCTCTTTTTCTTTTTCTTTTTTAATACTTTTCCTTTTATTTCTTAAACCCTCGTTCCTAAAACTCCCGATATTCCACGTCGGCGTGGGATCCACGCCTCATGATCGTCCACGTGGCGCCCGGAGATCGACGCTCCCAACGTGAAGGCCTGTCACCTTTTTTTATTTCCTTTTTTATTTTAATGGGAATTAGTGGTTAATTCGTGACTGAAAATTGAATATTTTGAGCGGTTTAACTATTATTAAAATTTCCTGTTTGGCGTTTGGAGATTCTGTGTGATTTTGTTTTTTATATTAATACTTTGTTGGGTTGCGCTACTCAAAAAAAGAAAAATTCAATTTTAGGGTTTCTTGATTTGATCAATTCGGATTAAGCGTTGTTTTTATTCGTGATGTAGGATAGGAATTTGACTTCTTTTGTTTGAACGTGGGGCTTCAGGTTTACGCTTTTTGAATGGAAAATTCAAATCCATTATGATTAAATTTTATTATAGCAAATATAGTTTAATTATATATGATCCTTTTATTTAAGCAACGTATATATGTCAAATGTCTTCTGTCTATGGGACTTAATGAGTGGGTTTTATGTACATCCGAATGTCTCGTGTATTTATAGTATACTTTAAAAGCATGCAACTTATTATATTAAAATATGCAATTTTTTTATATTGAACCGTGCAATTATTTTTTCATATTAATAGTTGCACGGTTCAGTGTAAATAAGTTGCATCTTTCAGTATAATAAATTATATATTTCTAAAATGTTCTGTAAGTGCACGGTGCACCTGAATGCATATAAGACTTAATCGAGCTTAATATGTGTGTGATTGTGTGTGTATATATATATCTAAAATCTCTATAATTTATTAGATATTTATTTTATTGTAATGATAGTATTTATTATTATTATATAAATATGTATCTCTTTTATGTCACCATAATAATCACAATAAAGTTGGCTCCTTATGAATAAGTTTATAGTATGAAAATGAATTATTTGACTCATTTTTACCCACTTTTTTTACCCATTAAATTTGACCACCCGCGCATTTTGAATAGTTTCACACACTCATGAATTAAAATCAATTCTAATAGTATGAAACTTTTTTTTAATTCAATAGGATGATTTCGGTGTGGTGGAAAGATATTAATGAGTTGTATATATGTAAGGAGGGAGATGGGATGATTTCAAAATTTAAAAAAATTGTGGGTAGAGGGGATCAAACTCAATTTTGGAATGATGTGTGGGTGGGGGAGGAGGCCTTGAGAATGAGGTTTCATACACTATATAGGATTAGTGGTAGTGAGATGGGAAGGTGGAATAGGGAGGAGTGGGAATGGAATTTGAGTTGGAAAAGGAGTCTGAGAGCGAGTGAGGAGTCATCTCTTAATAATCTGCTACAATGTGTTAACAGGTACACTCTTGACCGGATGAAAGAAGACATTTGGAGCTGGAATGGATCTTTGAATGGTATTTTTTCGACCAATAGGGCTTATAAATTGTTGTTGGAAAATGCTCTACCGAAAAATGATCACACAAGAAGGAAGGTTTTCAAACACTTATGGGGCAGCTCAATACCAAAACAAGTGCAAGCAATTGTATGAAAGATTCTCAAGCAAAGATTACCAACGAGAGATAACTTAAGGAAAAGGAAGATCATTGCTGAAAATGGCGACGTTTCATGTCCTCTATGTGGAGAAGAAGATGAAACAACATCTCATCTATTCTTCACATGTAAATTTTCATCGCAAATATGGAACAACATCTATAAATGGACTCAAGTGAGCATGGTTCCTCATGAAGACACGTTCATCAACTTTCTTCAACATGGTGCTATGCTCTTATCCCATCAAAAGGTAATATTGTTTCTTGTATTTGGATTGGCGTAGTTTGAACTATTTGAAAAAAAAAAGAAATGAGTTTGTGTTCAAAAATAAAGAGTTGGATGCAACAAGCATCTCCAACGAAATCATTGTAAGAAACTTGGTCATGAATCACGGCAAAAAAGACACAAGATAGGGAGATTTCCTTTGTGAATTGATGAACTAATCTTAATTACTATTATGTGTAACCTTTGTACTGTGTTTGCCTGGGACTCTATTGTCTTCAAGTTTGATTTTTTTTTCTTCATTTGTAAAGAAGTGTGTGTCTCTTGTACCCCACTTTTTACTTAATGAATAATTTATTGGTTGAAAAAAAAAATCAATAGGATTAAACCTATTCACCCTAAAATTTGCCCAATAAAAATTATGGCATATATATGAGTGTATCATGTTTAACATATTTGAGTTTTTTGTTGTGGGCCGCATGCCGGGTTACTAATTTAATTAATTTTCATTTTCATTTAATTTTTTTTCTTTTAATTATTTCTGTCAGTAAAATGTAGTTTTAAACTTTTATGTGTATGTTCAAAATAACACTTTGATTTTGAAAAAAAAAAAATAAAAAATCAGAAGTTCGGTTCTATGCTGGTTGCCCAGCCCAGCGGCCCCCACCACCTTTCCTTTTTAATATTTATTTTAAGTTTAATTTACTTTTGTCTTCTTTTGTTTTTAAATTCTATATTTTTAATACTCTATTTCTTCTTTTAACTTTTCTTTAATTAATTTAAGTATGGAATTTTAATAATTCATTGTTTTTTAATTTCCTAACAATTTAAATACTATTATAAACATAGTTTTAAGTGTAAAATAATTGTAATATTTATAAAATTTTGTACTAAAATTCAATCATAAAATAATGGAATGGTAGCAATAAAATTTAATTGGATCGAGTTTTTTTGACATCATTTTTATTAATTATTTGAAAATTTAATAATTTATAAAAAAAACTTGAACAATAAATGAAATGTTACTTTCATTTCTTATTAATTGTCTTGTTTTATCCAAAATAAGTTTCTATTTTTATCACTTTGTTAGGGCAATAAATTCTTTTCATTTCCTATTCAATAGTAACTATAATAAATATTAATTGTGAAACTGTACATAAGAATAAATAAGAGTATACCAGTATTTTGATACCTTGATTAATAATAATTAAAAAAAAAAACCAGTCTATGTAAAAAAAATGTATGGTAGAAAAACAATATCTAACTCATTCTCCCACATACAAAATAAATGAAAAATCATTTGAAATATTTATTGGTAAAAGAATAAAATATATTAATTCGTTCAAACATCATATTAATCATTGTAAAAAACACAAAAAAAAATTATGAAATTGAGTTCATAGTAAACTTTATTTCTTCAAATTATATATACACATTATCACTGTTATATTTATACACTTAAAAAAAATACATATATAGTTTCAATGTGAACTTGGGTTCACATAAATGAGATATTCTCAAAAAAATAAATTTTCATAATTATATGTGGAGTATAATTTATTAAGGTATAAATATTATATAATTAATACAGTATTAGAATTTTTCAAAAACATAAAAAGTAAAAAAAATAAAATAATAGTGTCTTAATTGAAAAAAGTTTTAAGAAAAGAAGTATAAAAAATGGACCAAGCTTTTAAAAGAGATTTTTTTATAGATAATGGTGCTCTTACCGCTTAATCTATCACACTTCGTCTAATTTAATCAATTGTACTTGTCTTTGTTGATTTCCGCTAATCAAAACGCATGTTCAAAGTAACATTTTTTTCTTTCATTTTCAGAGAGCCTTTGAGGTAACGAATTTATAACAAGATCAAGTTCAATTAGACGAACCCTTTCTAAAGCAAAAAATTATAATATGGGGTGATGTTATAAAAGAGACGGAACATGCATTACTTATGCCACATTAGTTTATGACAAAAACTCGTATGAGATAGTCTCATGCATGAGACGGAGTACAACTTAGTTTAATTAACACGCACCTCTCCTAAAGTGTTAAAACGTCAATGCCTAAATTACATTTCATCTCACCGTGAGACAGTTTCACGCAAATGTGTCTCTTAGTTTATGGAGCTCCAATCCATATTTTAAAGGAGGATATAATTAAAATACTTAAATGGAGCGACATCTTATGTATGAAATTGCCTCAATATAAGACCTGATGGTCATTTTAACTTATAAATTTTGAGTTTTGTCCCGTAACTCACATATTTTACAGGACGGAAATCAAAATTTAAAGTCAATAGAACTAAAATTTTCAAATTGTGTAAATTACAGCACAAAAATCAAAATTTAAAAGCCAACATGACCAAAATAAATAAGATAAAAGGTTATAGGACCAAAAAAAACTATTTCCCCAAAAATTAATAGTATTTTTTAGTGGAACAACTATTAATTTTTAAGTATAAAACCTAAATTTTTTATTAAAGCAATTTTGTGTGAAATGGTCTAATGTATGAGACGGAACTTCAATTTAACATTTAAACCTCACTTCAATTTAAAATGTGATCATAATCCCACAGGTAATCCCCCTATATACTAATAGAGAGTTTTTTTTTATGATGTGTCATCTTGTGGTTAATTTGAATGAGATGTCATATATTATTGTGTTGATGTGTTATTTTTTTATAGGTTTATAGTTAATAGGTGACATCCATGTGACATTTTAATATGTAAGTTAATAGAAAAAAAAATTGATGCAATAATTAAGGTTTGAACCTTACACCTTTTAAATAATATTTATGTTACTTACTAACTAAGTCAATCTATAAACATTTAAATATATTGAATATTTGTTTTATTGAGCATTAACTTCTTTTTATTAATATTTATTTTATATTTAATATTTTATCATACACGGAATTTTTAAACATCTCTTAAACCCACCAATATGAATTTTATACTGCTTACGTATCATATTATTGTGAATTTCGATGATGCGTCGTCTAATTAAGAAGTAAGAATTATATGAAAAGTAAATAATGAATTTTATTTATAGATATGTCATAATATAATTAGTTTCTAATTATTTATGTATTTAAAGTATGTATGAATGTTATAAAATGTGTAATTTTTAATTATTTATGTATTTAAAGTATGTGTAAATGTTAAAAATGCGCAATTAGTATTTATTAATTCATATTTTATTTATTTAACTTTATTATATTATTATTTTATCATTGTTTAGTTAATTTTCACTCGACTTAATTTTATATAATTAAAATATTCAATCAAACTATATTATTGTGAATTATATTTAATTATTAATACTTTAATGATTAGTTTTATTTTATAATTGCTCTTATATATATTTTAATTTATTTTATGTAATAAAATTATTTATATTATAAGTCATTCACTTTTAAGTTTATTTCATTAATACATATTAATTAATATATTGACACTTCTTTTTTAGATGTTGTTTTATTTTTCTCTTTTTAAATTTTTTTCTTAATCAATTTATTTTATTTTGATTTGCATGTTTTGACTTAATATAAAAAATGATAAATAGAATTTCACATAACGATTTCATTCCAAAGTTTAAACAAGTTTACTAATACACACCTTAAATAATAAATAATTCATATTTAGTATATTTTTTAATTAAAAAACCGCGTAATACGCGGGCACTAAACTAGTATTATATATATATGTGATGAGAGTCTGCCCGTCTCATGTATAATATTATCTTATACAAGAATTTGTTTTAATTTTTTTTTAAACACGCTTAATTTATTGTGCAAGTGATGTATACAGTAAATAATTTTAAATATATATATAAGATGTCTTAATTAAATACACACTATGCAGCTTTAATTTTTTTTACCTTAACCTCCTAACTCATAAAAATCAAGAATAGTACAAGTGAAAACAGTGTTTCCATCTCGAAAATAAGAAAAGTATATCATGAAGTTGCTTGAATATTCAATCAAATCTACCAGCGTAACCAAGATTTCTAATTTCAGAAGTTGAATTTGACTCAACATCTTTTCCTGTCCCAAAAAAAAAAAATCCCAACGCAAGAAGTTTCCCCCCTTAACGATGTTGGCAATGAAAGAATTACATCTATTAATTTAAAAGTTCGAACTTATATAAATATATAAAATTAATTATTTTGTATTTATATAATTCTCCAATAGGCAATATACAATTAAATTTCATGAATTCTCGTGGTCCGTTGTAATATCATAAAGGGGAATTGCGAGACGCATCCAATTAAATTAAGAGTGAGTTTTCGATAAAATTTGTTCATAGTATAAAATTTATATAACTACATTTATAAATTAATATCACTATACTTATAAATTGATATAATTACATTTATAAATTGAGATCATAATATTAAATGTTATAAGTATTAGTTTATAAAAATAGTGGTACCAATTTATAAGTGTAATGATATGAATTTCATACTATTAACAAGTTTCACAGGAGAGTTTGTGTTAAATTAAATGAGAAGGTCTTGTGTGAAATATTGTGCACTAGTGTTATGTGCAATATAACATAAATAAGACAAAAATTATCTAAAATTTGTGGGTCAGCGCGGAGGGCGGCTCGAGTGCGGGCAGGGCGGGCATGAGTTGTGGGTTGTAGCTTCAGGTTGGGCGGGCACATATATATTTATAGAATGATATTTTTATCAAATATGTATTGTAGCCTAGTGGTTCAGGTTTGTTGTTAATGGATTTGGTCTCAAGTTCAATTTCTATTGAACACATAATTTTTTTTTTTTTTTTGTCAAATTTTTGTGTGTTACTACATCTATGTGTTACTATATCTATGTATAAGTGTTACTACATTATTATATTAAAAAAATTATATCTTACGTAACACGTATTAAAACATATTGTAATACATAAATATTCATAAGGTAACATGGGTCACAAGGTAACACATTATTGTTCATATGGTAACACATGAGTATTCACATAGTATTACGACGATATGTGAATAATGTTACATATTACTAAAAAAATATGTGTTACTACATGAACAAAAAGTGTTACCATATGAAGAAAAACGTGTTACCACATGAACAAAACTAGTACAAGCGCGAAAAGAAATCCCAGTCCAAAATTACAGATTTAAAGAACGACTTGATGTGTTACTACATGAACAAAAAGAATGTTACCATATGAGCAAAAGAGTGTTACTACATGAACAAAAACCAGTACAAACTAACAATTTGATGTGTTACTATATGAACAAAAAGAGTGTTACCATAAGAGCAAAAAAATGTTATTACATGAACAAAAACCAGTACAAATGCGAAAAAAATCTCAGTCCAAAATTACAGATTAACTGAACAGCGTGAAAAGAGTGCAGAAGGATCTGAATTTCATTACACACTTTTGTGTTGAGGGGTAATCCAAACACCACACACATATTCTCTCATCTTCTCGCAAAATCCACACCAAAATTCAAATTGAACAACTTGATTTCATCCAATGATCGGAGCGAAAAATAAAATTAGGGCACGAACGAGGAAGAAGAAAGTCCGTGAGATCCACCAGCGATCTGAAGAGAAGAGAAAGAAGAAGAAATCTGACTCGTCCGTGACTGCGTGATGGAAGAAGATGAAGAAAGACCATTAGCCCGCCAACAATCTGTCCTAACCCCTCCCCTACCTGACTCGCGAGGAAAAAAAAAAGTCCAACTGCACATATCACTTGTATGCAATAATGCATACACATTTTTGCGTAAATTAAATGTATTTTACTTGCTTATCCATTAATTTAATATACATTTTTTTCCTTTTCACTATATGCAATTGATAATTCTTCATCTATTTTATTACATGAAAACACCTCACAACAGAAATGTCTTATTTTTTATTTAATTTTTCTGGGTAGGGTTGGATCAAGTCAATTTAAAACACCCACAATTTGTACCTTTGTTTATTACCAATTGAGGGTGTAAGATTATGTGTGAATTAGTCTTCGACTCTTGGTCTTTTTTTTTTCTTTTTTTTTTTGAAAACCAGTCTTCGACTCTTGGTCTAAGCCAAAAACTATAGTAATAGTCAACTTTAATATTTTTGTGGGTTTCACACTCTTTTGTTATGATTATGATGATTTTGGGATGACCAACTAAATTAGGCCATTTTGGCCCAAGAAAGCAAGTCATATATTTCAAGTCTCTTTCAAGATTATTAGTGCACAATTACGAATCTCGTCGCTTAATAAAATTGTGTGTGTGTGTGTTTTTTTTTTTAGTAAGTTGAATAAATACGCAATCTCGTCCAATATTTAAATATAGGCAGGCACTTTATCATGACTAATGAAATAAAATATATTGATTTAATTCAATAATAGTGATTTATTCGTAATTCATTTATAAGTATTTACATGAGGTTGTATTATACTAATTTACATTTAGTCCTTAATTATATTTCTGTTTTTATGTTAATGAATGTATAAATATTGTTGGATTATATAGTAATTTATAAGAGAAAGTTTTGCATCTAATTAAGAGGTGTACCATGCAACATATGCATAATTTTAAATGATGTAATTAGTTGATTTATTAAAAATGTATTTATACTGAATCGTGTAATTATTTTTTCATATTAATATTTGAACGTTCAATATAAATAAAGCATATTTCAATATAAAAAGTTACATGATTTTAAAATAAATGTGAATGCACCTGAATACATATAAGATTTAAAAGAAAAAAGAAAAGAAAATTGACGTAAGAAAGACTTACTCGACAATTGATTATAGAGATAATTACATTCCCCTACATGTTTTTGAGCCCAATTACTCCCAGTCCACTTATACATTTTATGCCCTCAGATTTGTGATGTCATATTACCTTCTTCATCGTCCATATTTCGCCAACCCCCCGCCCAAACCCAGTGCCACCCTCTGACACATCAATACCACCCTCTGACACATTAATTAGTACAATACATTATCCACCAACTTCAATAATACCATTCCTGCACCCCATTCTCCACCCAATCTCTCTCTCTCTATTCACTTTCTCTCTCTATATCAAAACCCTAAAATCCTAATCTTCGGCTGAGAAAATGAGTGATTCGCAAGAAGGCTCCCACCGCCGCCACTCGTAAGGATGAGAAAGCAGTTAACGCCGCCCGCCGTGCTGGAGCCGAGATCAAAACTGTTAAGAAGCGTGAGTACTCGTATTTTTGCATTGATTTTTGCTTTATCGATCTGATTTGATTTTGATTTTATTTTTCATTGGCGTGTGTTGATATTTGTTGGCTTTAGGTCGTGTTTCATGGCAATTGCGTATCATCCGCTAGTTAACCGTGAAAATCGTGTAATTTTTTCTCGATTTCAATTTCTTTTGACATGATTTCAAACACTTGAAACATTTATGTCAAGATTATTCAAAATGTCAAAGACAAGCACCACTTTATACGGTAGAAAGTATTTTGAGCTTTGATCCTGAATTAGTTGTCGAACTTAACACAAATTCTTTTGATATCTAATATTTTGTTCTGTTTATTAATATAGGTTCATTGTGATAGCCTTGAAATATGTTTTAGGCCAATTTTGTGTTGTATGCTCTTATTTCATGTGAATCAGATTTTGTTTGAGCTCTTTGTTTTGATTGATCTTATAACCTAATCCATTGGAACTGGTTCCTATAGTTCACATTTTGATTTTACAACATCAAGCTTATTTCACTGATCATAATCATCTGCTATGCTGCAGCTACTGCTGGGACAAATAAGGCTGCTAAAAGCACTACTACGCTCAACACCAGGAAGCTAGATGAAGAGACAGAAGTTCTGGCTCGTGAGTTGAATTATTTATCTTCTTTAATTGCATTTGTTCGTGGTGGCTAGGTTTTTTTGCCTCTGTGATAACAATTGACACTTGTTATATTTACTCCATGGCTACCGATATTCTTAGTGATTCCCCCTGTTCCCAAAGTTTGTGTGTGTTCAATTGTTGCAATTTTTGTGTTTCTTGCTTAATACGATATGCTGTTAACTGTTAATTTGCTTCGGGTGAACAATTCTGGTTTTGTATTTATACAAATGAGAACTCTTGATTAGCTTATTTTTTGTATAAATGATCATGAGCAATGCTTGGTTGATGATAGTACATACATTTTCACTCTGTTTTTTAACACATTTGATGTGTTGGCTTCCATTTCGGTTTGATTGTGTTAATTTCAATTTTTTTCACTCTTTTTTTGTCAGGTGGATGTACATTTATTCAGCGAATGTACATTTTTGAATGTGTAGAGTAATTTATGTCAAAATTAAGTATGATGATGTATTTAATTCTGGTTTTGGATATATACAAATGAGAACTCTTGATTAGCTTATTTTTTGTATAAATGAGAACTCTTGATTTATTTGTTTGTTGTATAAATTAGAACTCTTGTTTGGTTTATTTTTTGTATAAACGAGAACTCTTCATTGGTTTATTTTTTGTATAAACGAGAACTCTTCATTGGTTTAATCTTGGATTTTAGATTTTATACAAATGAGAACTCTGAATTTGGATCTATTGAGCTAATAATCTAACCAATTTATTGACCTAGTGTACATTTATTAGCGCGAATATACATTATAAATGTTCAAGCGTACATTTTTGTGCGCGAATGTACATTATTATTGTTCAAGCGTACATATATTTTGTGAACGAATGTACATTATTACTGTTCAAGCATACATTTTTGTAGCAAATGGACACTACTATCGTGCTAGTGTACATTATTAAACGAATGTACATTCAAAAACCGTATGTATAGGTCACATGTACATTGTGTCGATCGACTGTACATTTTTATCGTCCAAGTGTTCCTTTCATGGTTTGATACACTGCGAAAAAATACAGTATGAATTTAAAAAATCTTTAACATAAGATTGAAAAATAAAGTAAAGTAGTCATGAAAAATAAAGAAAAAAGAAAAATGAACAATGAAAGTGTGGGCCATGGGATTTTTTTTTTTTAAAGTTAGTGTATATTTTATTCATCGAGTGTACATTTTATTCTTTGAGTGACATAAAATTAAATTTATTGATTGCTATCATCGTGCATTTTTTTAACAACATTGTACCACACTTTACAGGAAAATAAAATAATTATATAACATTACTATTTTTATAGTGATATAGAGATATATATATAAAAAAAAAAAAAAATATATATATATATAGAGAGAGAGAGAAAATGTGTAGTAGGGAATGAATGAGGCAATAAATATATACAAAAATATGTAATTTGATAGTGTTGCAGTGGGGTGGAGGTGTGGGGCGGTGGGATGCAGGTTTTTAGTGAGGTTGAGTGTGGGGTGGGGGAGGGGGGGGTCTGCAGGTGGGAGGGTAATTTACTGGGTTTGGGTGTAAGAATGAATTTTCATTTAATAATAATGTTCACTTTTAATGAGGATATTCATATCTAATTTTGTAGCTAATTGTGTTGAAAGCAGCAAAAAGTGAATGAATAAAAAAAAAAAAAATCGATGTAACTAAATGTCAAAGCCTTTGATTATATATATGTTGATGTCATTTCCGCAAACATATGTTACTCTTTTTATCAACTGAAAGCTATTTAAAGTGACGTGTTGTATTATTGTATATTGTATCTTCGAATTAGCCGTAACTTGCACATATGAATTTTCTAATGTATGCAAGACTTGATCAATTTCTTTTTTAGAATCAATTCATGAAACGTGCAAAAAAAAGAAAGACTCGTGATATGATATCAAATCGATATTTATAATTATGGCCTATGTCGCTTATGTCATGACACTATGAAATATAATCCTCACTAAAATGCACTATTAGTGCACATGAGACCCACTCGTTTTATTTTGTTTTCAATATAGATTTTTCTCTTCTTTAATTTTTATGTTCTCCTTTCGTTGCCTCTTTATTCAATTCAAATTTTATGTTCTTAACTTTCATATCTATCTATCTATATATACACATATACTGTGTATAATACACCTACATATTTTCTTATTAGTTTTCTCACCTTAATAATTGTATGATAACAAGTCACATCTTTTAATATAATAAGTTGCATAATTCTAAAATGCATTATGAGTGCACGATGCACCTGGATTCATACAAAATTTAACCATTTTTCTATTTTGGAATTTATTTATTTTGATAATACTAATTATTTTTATTATCATTATTTTCTATCATCACTGTATTCTAAAGCCTACATATAAAACCAATAAAAGAAAAATGTAGGCTTAATTAATGTCAAGAAAAGCTGGGGCGGCGTGGCCCAACGAAGTTTTGATAATTGGATTAATTAGTATAGAGTTCAAACATGAGATAGCGTGAATCACGCATGATTCATGATTAATTGGAAGAGGACTAAATGAGAAAAAAAAACTTTTTGCTAATTATTTTTGACAAAAACTTGTATAGACCTGGTTCATACTATGAACCTTGTTATTAATTCATGACTTTTGACCCTACCCAGAGTATAATAAGGATCAAGTTTAGTGATTTATAAAAATGTATTGGAAATGAGTATAATAATTCAAGTTCATAGCATAGACTTGATTTATGGGAGACCAACTCATTATTTTCTGGCCAGATGATCAATTTTAATCTTTTTTTTTTTTTAAAAACAATTTTAATCTAAATTTTTAGAATTATTATTTTATGAGACGATCTCATATATGAAACGTGCTTCATCATTTATATGGTTGAATTTATTGCAATTGTATATGTATATTGCTCTTGTGTTAAAATTTAAAAATAACATCCGTTCAAAATTTGTTGAGACACGCCTAAAATGGACCACAAGAATCTATGATATCGTGACAATATAAGAATGTCAAATGATCAATTTTATTATATATTGTTTTTCTATTAGATAAATAAATACCAATAAAAAAACAATCAAATTAATTAAAAGAATAGCTTATTTATTAAAATTAACAAATCACAAAAAAAAAATAAAAAAGTAAAATATTATAGAAAATAAAATGTTGTCCTATATAATACTCAATTTTATTCTTTTTAGATGTCATTCTAGAGATTTTCGGACTAATTAAATATATTTTTATGCAAAAATTAACTTTAATTAATTATAATTAAATATTTTTAATAGTAATTAATATTGATTGAAAAATTATTCACATAATATATTTGTAGGTAATTTGGAAATTTAAATGACTTACTTGGGGGTATTATGAGATAATGAGTGGATAAAATATAAGAACGACATATAATTTTCTAATTTTAAAATATAATTCGTTATTTTGGATAGAAGAACAACACATACTGATAGTCGATTGATGTAATTGTTGATATCGAATCTTTCGCTAGAAAAGAACAAATGCTTTTAATAAAATTTATTTTTTTGTACTGTTCGCTCGATACAAAATAAATACAATGTTTTTTTTTCTTTCAAATCTTTAGTACATTAGATTCGAGGGTTTGATTAGTGGGGCCTGCGCGCCCTTTTCTTTTAAGTAATATTTTTTGTGAATCATGTCTATAAATGATATAAAAATTATTATTGTTGTTAAACATTTTTTAAATAATGATAGTTTTTATACATAACTTTGATAGCTTTTTTTTACATAACAATAGTTTTATGGGCTTTTCTACGGTCACGAAGGGCTTTGCCCTTTTCTGACGTTAGACGTCCAATAAAAAGTTGCCACATCATTTAACTTCGCCATTGTCGACACTATTTCACCATAAGACTAAATAATTATTTTTTTAATAAAAATGATAAAATTATTGAAATATCCTTATAACATTTTTTAATAAAAAATACAATATTCATAAATTTAAAAATTTTAGTCCACGATTCCAAACTCCTATTTACGTGACCTTTTCCCAACCCCCTCCTCGACCCCGGCTTCTGTCCCAGATCCCGTCAATCCCCGGTCTTGGTCGGGTCCGAGTAAGGGTTTGGATCCAAGTCGGGTTTGGGTGCGGGTTCAGGTCCGGTCTAGGTTCGGATCCAAGTTCGGTACGGTCCGATTTCGATCCGGATCCGGGGTCATGGTCGGATCTGGGTCTAGGTCCGAGTATGGTCTGGGTCCTGGTCGGGGTTAGGGTTCGGTTCCAGGTCTGGGTCAGGTTGGGTCCGGGTCTGGGATTGGGTTAGGGTGGGTCCGGGTTCGGTCAGGGTGCGGGTCCAGGTCCGAATCTGGGTTCGGGTCTTGGTTGAGTTCGGGCCCGAGTCCGGGTCGTGTTTGGGCTCGGTTCGTTGCGACCTGGGTTCGAGTCAGGGTGGGTCCGGCTTGAGTCTATGTCAGATGGGTCCGGGTATAGGTCCAGGATAATTTCGTCATTTTATAAATATTAATTTAATTTATTAGTAGAGGACAACGCAAAGATTTATCTGAATATACACATCATAAAATCTTATTTAGTCTGCAAAAGTAACATTAATTTTTTTTTTTTTTTTGACAAGAAAATCATTTAAAATTAAAATTATACGATTCAACGATAATTAAAAAGTTTCCTAACGTTAGGAAGGACGAAGTCGTTCCTGATCGTATAAATTTTTTAGTTTTATACATAACAAAAATACTTAAAAACTAAATTTCACCGTAAATTCGTGTTCGCACAAATTTTTGTCATTTATTTAATAAAAGTATCCATTTACCAAATGTTTTTGACGTCAATAAAAGACTGAACAACGTTTTCTCAAACCTAAAAAAGGCGCTTTAGATCTTGTCAAAAAAAAAGAAAAGAAAAAAAAGGAGCTTTAGATGTAGAACCTCATAAACCCATTATATTTCTCCTCTCCAAACAAGCAGCGGAAACAGAGAAAATGGAAGCATCTCCGCAAATTCGCCGATACAATGGAATCCCATCGCCGGAAGAATTCGTTTCTCAGATTGAACGGAAAAATGTCCCCGCTGTAATTACTTCTTCCTCTTCACACGTAGTCCGCTTTCTCGATTTCGAGCGCGCGCGCGCACGCTGTAAATACATAACTCATTTATTTTTAACACTCTGTAATTGTTTTTCGGTTGACAGGTGTTCACTGGATGTGTAAAGGACTGGAAAGCGTTTTCTAAATGGAACGTATCGAATGGCGGCCTTGACTACTTGCAGGTAAGTTGCATGCTCTGTAGCGGTTTAAAGAATTTAAGCTGGAAAAATATGGATGAAATACTTTAAGAAATGAATTAAATTGCTTTCATGATCGAAAAATTAAGTATACATTTGTGAAATATAGAATAGTTTTAACTACCGATGCAAATATGACTCAATTTTGGAATCTATGAGGTAAATCATAAGGGTTATGGATATTTGAAATTGTGACTTCCGTATCTGCAAATACTTGGAAAAATGGAAGGTTGGAAGGATAGTAAAAACTTTGTTTAAATTGTGGAAGGTTAATTGATCTTGATATTACGAACTCAAGTGTAGTGTCCTAAACGTGAAATAATGTCATTGCGGAGGTTGTATGAATGGCTCATGGAATAAGAGTAAATAAGACAAGCACAGGAAAACTGTATCTTTATTTTTCCAAGTAGCTCACTGCATAGGTTCACTTTCTCCTTTATCTAAATGTTGTTTAAGATCTCCAACTTTGCAATAGGTCTGGGATCAATTTCATGATTCTGTGTTATTGAAGTTTAGAGCTGTAGTTCTTGGATCAATTTTATGATTCAGTCTTTTAATAATTTAGATGTTCATTAATAGGTTATAGGGTGTAGTTCGCCATTTTGTTAATAAGAAACAGAAGTTTTATAAATAAGGGAGACAAGGCAAGGGATGAGAGATCCATTCCCCTGAATACAAACATTTAGACTTAACTAGGGTGTAGTTCGCCATAGCATGAATGTATTAGCCTTGGGGTGGGGGTGTACAATACAATGCAAAGATGAAATTTTCGAGATCAGAGTTAGATAAGTCATCTTGTACTTGGAATATTGGGATATGGTTAAGTTGGACCGAGTTATTGTTGATTTGTCTTTATCCTAAACATTATCAATTCTTATCAGCTATACTCTTCTACCATGACCAATAGGAATTAGTGGGCTCCTCAGTTGTGGAAGCCATGCTATCCAGATCTGCACCTGTATTTTGTGGAGATATTAGAAGCCATGAAAGGGTACAATTTTCTTTATTTACAGGAAAAATATAATATGAAACTAGAAACACCGAGTCTCATTGATGAAAGTTTTCTAATTTTCTCAGGTTCCTTTGTCGTTTTCTACCTTTATTGGATACTGCAAAGATCTTTTACAATATGAAGATGATGGCCGAGACTTCGTTTCACAATCAAGAAAGCATGAGGGTTTGGGAGTTACTTCTCAGCATGATGACAATGCCATAGAAGAAGAATCCCCACATCAAATCTATCTAGCACAGGTTGCGAGTCATAGTCTAACAACCGGCATCCTAAACACAATTATGTATAATATATGTAAATTTAACCTCACACACAAATTAAACTTGGAAATTGGAATTAAAAACTTGTGCCATTTGAAAATCTAGAAATTAATTAAGTGAGTGAAATTGGACTGGAAAATACAATGGGGATGCGGACCTTTGCGTTGCACGTTTTAGTATTTCTGCGTGCTTGTTGGGCAGTTTTTGTATGTGTGACAAGAAGTGAGAAAGAGTCATTAAGTGTGTGCTTTAAGTAATTTATGTTTCATGTCTGGATTCAACCTAAAGCATGTACTGCAAAAATGGCTGCTTATTAATAAATCATTTCTTCTTAAAAGTACTAAGGATTTTGAGTGTTGGGATAGGATTAAGCTTAGTTTTCCTTACCCAAGAGTATAAACTTGACTTTAGACATCTACTTGTTTAAGATTTTGTCACGGATTGGGGCATAGCTCTTTGATGTTTTTCATTCAGTTCTTAGGAGGTTTTGTGTGGATGTCTTGTTCAATTTGTAAATAATCTATTTGTCGCTCTATCATTTAATAACACATTTGTTCTGCTAATTAAAATAATAGTTCATTGATATTCGACAACAATCTGCATGTTTATGTAAAGAAATTATATAGTTTCAGCATCTGAGTTTGCTTATCTGGTTAAGCTATTTAGCAAAGCCGTAATAATTATGTTTTGCTTCATCAAAAGGAAACACTGGTTTGGAAGTTGATGAATTGGGGATATCTGGAAGAGTGTCTTTGTATTATTTCTTCAGTTGAACTCGTAGTGGAGTCTTAGTCTATATTTGTATTCTTTCAAGAACCGAAAACAAATCCACATATAGAATAGATTCATAGGTTTGATATCTTGTCTAGAACTCATGTTTGAAAGAAATATTCTCTAACATAGAGTCGACAATTGAAGTGGGTTAATTAAAATAGTTTACTGATGTTTCTTCTTATAATTGAAAATTGTTCTCTAATTTTTTGAATAATTTAACAAAGCTAATGGCCTAATATTAACTCTCTTTTTCTTAAAGTTTCAAAAATCCCCCCTCCCCCCCACCACACCCACCCAAAAAAAAAAGAAAAAAAGAAAGATAATCTTTGGATTTGGCTTGTAACCACAATGATACATTCCTGGTTCTCCCTGTGTGTTGGTTGATTTAGATTTTTAACCTTGAAATTAGAAACCGGCTTGTGAACGTAGCAAGGAGTGCTGAATTTATTAAATTAGTTTAATAGACAACGAAATTATGAAGTGAAAGCTGTAACAAGAGAGTAGACATGTCTAAGACCTGTAGTTTCATAACTGGTATGATATGTCTGTAATGTTCTTGTGGGGCAATCTTGATGGATCTAAGTATTTCTTGTTTGTAAAGTCAAATTTGTGACAAGCAATACATGTTTCAGCTATGAATCCTGTATTTATGTCTGCTCCAAATTCAAACACATTATCACATTTTGTGCTCTAGTTTAATCAGGCACATGAAAATTACTAGTAATCCTTATTGAATCAACAAAATCCATTAATTTTGTGTCAGTTTCAAACAAGAGTTTATGTATAGTTAGTGCTTGTGATTGTCTTAAGCACGAAGAAGTGACTTAGTTAAGTTGAAATTGTTACAGTTAATACGATCTAAGTGTTGGTCTAATAGAATCCAGCTCAATTTGAATCACCTATGGCCCGTCTCATGAGACTATATAACAGTCCTAGAATTAGTGTTTTATTTTTTGTGTTATTCTTTCTTTCCACTCCTTAAATTTGATAACCATTTTGGTTTAGTTTCAGTCATTTTCACTTTGTCTCAATATATTCCCCTTTAGTTTTTCGAAACTTTTATTTTATTTTTGGTGTCACAGTCTTACACACTTTACATGTTCAGGTGCCCATTGTAAATGCTGAAAATAAGGAAATGGGTCAGTTGGAATGCCTAAGAGATGACATTAAGACGGTATGCATGTCATCTGAATTTCTCTGCTCACTACTTTCTCCAGTTCTGATGTGTGTACTTGTCATGCTTAATGTTGGTGAAATTCTGGTACTAAATATATTTATTTATTTTAAACAGCCTGCATTTCTGGAGGGCAAATTTCTGGCTTCTATCAATTTGTGGATGAATAGTGCCAAGACTAGATCAAGTACTCACTATGATCCTCACCACAATCTTTTATGCATAATATCAGGATGTAAACAAGGTATGGAAATCTAAGGATGAATTTAGTGGATTACGCCATTAAACATGAAAGTAGGTGGTGGTGGTTGTAATAATACACTTCCTGAGCTATGAGCTATCATAGAGTTAAATATTCTGCGTTTTTGCATTATTGAGCCTCTGTTGATAATATTATTGTCATGTCTGTGAATATTGGTGGAGGACTGAAGATTTTCCTTTGTAACCATATCTGTATCCCTCAAGATGTCAGTTTTCTATTTTTTCTGCCAACCAGGGCTGAAATTACTGTTCACCGATTTCAACTGGGAAGTATAAGTTTTTTATAGGTCAGTGGTGTCAAATTGTTTCTGTAGATGGTTTCTTCTACGTCTATAGGAAAGATAACTTGGGAAACTACATAATGTTAAAGTAAATAGGTAGTTCACTCGAGGTACAATAAAATCTATTCTTAATTATGTATCGTCTACAGATTATGTATAACATAAAAACTACTCTATTAAAGGTAGTGAACAAATATATTGTCTTCCTCAATTTACAGAATGTTATCACACGTGTACTATCAGCATTCATCAGTATGCTGCGGAAAATTATATATCTTCTAACTCTTTATATATTCGAATATGACATGTTGGGACCAGTTGTTTTATGGCCTCCCTCTGCATGCCCATTCTTATATCCATTGCCCGTGTACGGAGAAGCCTCGAACCACAGGTTACTGTTTACTTGAGAAACTTTAGTCCCTGTTTGTCTTTCTGAACGATAAGCTCCTATATCGCAAATTTTCATTACTCATCAATTGGAGTTGGATTTCGATGGTCATTAAAAATTTCCTCTTTGCCAGTGCCATTCATTTAAAAAGCACGGATTTTAGCCGCTATCCGAGGGCAAGATCAATTAATGAGTACTCCCAGAAGGTTACTCTTCATGCAGGAGATTCAGTGTTCATTCCTGAAGGATGGTAATGCTAATTCAGGTTTTTTTGGCCACTGAAGTCTTAGATTTTATCAACTGTAATCTGTAATCTTTCACCTTTTTTTTTTCCTGAATAAAAACTCATCTTCTTCAAACTCAATCTTGTTGGCTCAGTGCCAATCCATTTACTGTGGGAATCAAGGTCTCAATAAGAATGATGACTGTGGGCTTAACATGGAGATTGATGTTTGGTTGTATGATCTAAATTTGGGCTGTATTGTAACAGTAGGTTATGTTTACTGGTAAAAAGACAAGAAAATTTATATATGTTTTTATGTAGGTTTGCCTGCATAAGTTTGGAGGAAAGGAAAATAGAAATTTGTAAGGGGGCCTTACTTATGATTTTTTTTGATACTGTGACATCTCCCTCCTAAAGTTTGACCCCTTTCTGTACTTAAATTTCTGTGTAAAGGATCTTCCAAGATCCATGCATGGGCTGTATCATGCTACGGGTGAAGATAATATATTACACCAATGCCTTCACATGATTTTTCTGTCTCATATATATTATTATATTGTCATTCACTTGTCTATTTTCTTGTTGTATTCGTCATTCCTAATTAACTTAAACATATTAAATGGAACAACTGATACTGTAGTTGACTTTTAATGAAAAGGTTTTACTTTGTTTGCAATTAAATATTTTAAAAGTGCTAGAACTGGAGTTTCTTTATATTGTCTACTGTGTTATACACATCCGAGTTCATTAGCTACCAGACAAAACATTGCTGGTAATCATTTATGACATTTAAATGAATAGTTGTAGTAGTATATGCTCAAAGACAATGTCTTAAGTATTAGTTGTTTGGATTAAAGCGTATTAGTTGTTTCATTCAAAAGTATTAGTTGTTATACTATAAAGTAATAGTTGCTGGTAAAACTGTTTTATATAAGACCAACTCATGCTCAAAGTGTCTCTCTAACTCATAATCCAGGTTCCACCAAGTGGACAGTGAAGATTTAACTATAGCTGTCAATTTCTGGTGGCGGTCGGAAATGATGTCTGGCATGGTAGAACACATGGATGCATACTATCTACGAAGAATAATGAAAAGGTATCTTGTACTCCTTATCTTTCAAGATTGTGCTTTAGTTTATACAGGAGCAAACTTAACTAACTTTTCTCTCCATCTCATGTTTGTTTGGTGTTCAATCTGATTTGGAGGTTGATTGACAAAGAAATGGTACGCAAAATTCTATCCTGAACTGTTGCTTGTGAAGTTTGCTTTGGTCTAATTTACTGTATTGCTGATTTCCAGTAGACGACTATCTTGTTTGAATGCTGCCTTTTCCACATGCTTGTGAATTTTAGGTGTTATCTCTATGTATGTCAAAATATTTGGTTCTGTCTGATCAAAACTCAAATGTATTTTGATGTTGTTGTGATGATGCTTTGTTGAATTTAATGAATGTTGACGGCATTTATCTGAGATGCTCAAAAGATATGATATCTTGATGGTGTCATTATGCTAAAATTTTAATTTAACAATGCTTCCCTTTTCATATTTTTATTTTGTTGCATGTCTGTATTTTGAATTGTTTTATAGGTTCACGTTGAATTTATGTTTCACTTTAAAAGAGAAAAGATGCCTTTGAGATCCAAATTCTGATAGTTAGATATAATTGATATATGATACCACAGTTATGGTCTCGTTGAATTAAATACTTACTTAGAAGTTCTACTAAAGATATCTGAACATGATAATCATGATTTTAGATATCAAATCTCAATTCACTTCCTTGATTATTCGCGATCCAAGAGGGCCGCAATCTTATGATCACTGGTACTGTTCTCTTATTGATCATGTGAAATACTTCTATGCACCAGTTGCACTGTGCAACTCAAGTTCTTTTTAAATAGTATTTGATATTCTTCTAAAGAATTTAGTTATTTTCGCTGAACAGTCTTAGTTATTTTCTTGAACATTATTAGGTGTGCACCAGTTGCACCGTGCAACTGGTGCACCCAAGTGTTAGTCATTGATCAACTCCTTGAACCTCTGTTTCACTCGGAAGTATTTCCATAAAGCATCCTTAACTTTTCACTTGATCAGGACAGGATCGAATGCTTTCTATGCCTTCAACTGCTATGGTCAACAACGTGGTCAATGCAAGTGGCCAGTCTAGTAATGGGAACACAGGTCACAATTGAACTCTTTTTTAATCTTTGCAGTTAATCGATCTCTTTTGCCATTTTTCTCTTTTAATCGTATTAGCAAAAAAGTTGCCTTTATTCATTAAGGTTACTTGCTTTGTGAATACAATGTAATGATATCAGTTGGTGGGAAAATAAAGCTGGAGCAAGAGTTTTCATTGCATGAATTGGAACCACATGCGCTTAGATCTCTTCATGAACTTGTTTCTTTAGTCCATCACCATATCGACCAGAACCAACCATTTGGGAACATCCCAGTGGATCAGGAAGATGAAGTGAGGAAAATTGTTAAATCATCTTTGTTTAACCTGGAAGAAGATCCAATTGCTAATATCGTTTGGAAGTTAGAAGTGCACGCCTTTCAAAGAGTATTTCTCACTTTGGCGGTGAGGTTTTGCGCACTTTCGTATTTCACATTCCCTCTAATTTTACGAATATAACTAACAACAGAAATTGAAAGAAAAATGGACATGGTTAGATGTGCTTTATTCTGCTATATGTGCCTGTTTCTCTAATCTCCATATCCTCTGCAGAGAGGTATGTTAACAGCTTGTCTTATTCGAAATAGAGATGCATTTATTTTCTTGCCTGAAATGCTTAATGATATAAACTTGTAAGTAAAATGTTTGTTGATGAATTATATGGTTCGATTGGAAATGGATTGTGTTTAAAGCTAAAAGACTAAAACTTAATTAGTGTAAAGTAAAATCTGTATCTTCTATCAGGTAAATGACATTAACTCCATTCTTTATGATGATGTTATACAAAATCTGATACTAATAATAACTTTTTAGAAACAACAGTGAATATTATTTCGTCATTGGCTGGACTTTCTTTATTGGTAAAAATATGATCAATTAATAATTACTCAGTCAACTAAGTGCTTCAGCTGAGGAATGTTGGACGGAACATTGGACAAAATTGTAGGAGTTTGCTATTTTGTTTGCTTGTATTCTGTATTTATTATCTTCACTTTTTGGCCCAGAACCATTTTGTTTGCTTGTTCAGCTCTTTCTGTATTTATCGAACGACAGTGTCATCTATAAGCTGCTATTTGTGGGTTGCTCCTCCCATATTTTTCTACAGAAATGGTTGCTTCCCATACCCATCTATGATCATTCTTTTTATGATAAAAAAACCAGCTATGATCGGTCTCTTTTGCAGAGTTTTACTGTGTTTTTCTACGTTTCTTATTTGTTACCATCTTTCTCTTTCTCAACTGCCAATCCTGCATATTTCAGCACAACTTTCCGAGGACATTGGAGGCTTTCGTATTGCATGCTCTTTCCCCTGTGGGAGTTGAAGTCCTTACTAGGAAATTTGAGCAGATGGATCAAATGATTGAACCTAATGACAGGTGCATGTTGATTTTTTTTAGTGAAGAACGGAATATCTAATTGAGTCTTGATTGATTAATCTTTTTGGTGATTTCAGGAGTCAGTTTTACCAGAAATTTTATAGTGTGTTTGACGACCAGTCCTCTGCTATGGATGCTCTTTTGAACGGGAAAGAGTCGTTTGCATGTCAGGTATCTTATTTACGTTTCAGTACTCCCCTATCATCTTTAAAGGGGATGTAGAAATTTCTGAAGTTTGTTTTCCACATTATGTTTGGTTTTCCAACATTTCCAATTTAACCACTCACATTACAATTATTTTTAACTGTTAAGTATAGCTGTGTGGTTTCATGACGTCTTGTTACTAAATCTATAACTATTTATGTTACTCTCCTAGACAATATTAGATAACGTGTTGAATGTATGGTTGCTATTATATTATGATTAATTTATCCTCAAATGCTGTTTAACATATTCCGAATCATTGATTAAAGGAAGAACAGTGGTTTGCTGCCATCAATTTTTTTTTTTGCATAAAATCAATGAAGGTGATCCATATGCGGTCCCTCTTCTATTTTAATTTTATGCTGGTGGAATCTGGAATTCCTCTATGAAAGATAAAAGTTTTGTGATTTAATTGTCTTATATGCATGGTTCATGTGCCCAGTTACATTAAAGATTTATTCTTATTTACTTGTAACCTTAGACACACAAGTTTACTCTGATCAAATGTCTTATTCAGATACCTTATCTTGAATTCTTCTTTTTCACCCTACTCCCTTTTTCTTTTTGTGCATATGCTGATGCATGTATATAATTGTCCATTCAAAATTATTAATGTCTGATGTACCTTTGTTTTCTATGTTAATTTTGCACTTGAAGATCTTTGGGATGAGTATTTAGTTGGAGATAAAACTTGTTTTATTATTTTAAAGGACATTTATTCTGAGTTCAGTGTTTATGCCAAAAAATTGACTTATAGGGTCCTTTCTTGTCAGGCATTCAACAATGTACTGGCTCAATATTTGGGAATTAATCTTGATGGATCAAAATAGCTGGACTTGGAATCACTGATTTACAATATGTGAACGAGACAAATTAAAATTGATGATTTTCATTCTTGGTTTCAGATTATTATACCTGTGAGTCCTTTTCACAACTTGTATTATGATTTATGTATATTACTTAGGTGTCACTCTTTGTTTTACTTAAAATTCACCAATTATAATTTACATTTAATACGTATAGAATTTAGGAGTCACACTTTGTGCGACAGATTCAACTGAAATGTATGTAACTAAAGCTAATTTACAGTTAAACTAGTTGGTTGTATGTATAGAACAATTTCCTTGCCCGATATAAAGAGTAATTCACATGTTTAGATTGAATATTCTTGTGCCCTGCAATATCTTTAGTAGTGTGAGATTTCCATTGAGATAAAAAGTTAAGAGGAATCCATAAAAGCTATTATGAAGTAATCAAAGATATTCTATAAAGATTAATACATGATGGGGATGTAAAAAAGATAAAGAGAGTTTAAAGTCTGCCAATAATTTGGTCAATTATGAACTTATGTCTTCGTTCTGCAGTAACAGACAGCTGACTTTATTTTGAAAGTTATGATGTTTGCTTCTTTGTTTGCATTTCAAAATGAACATAAATGTACACCTCTCTTTTGATATATGTGTTAATATTGTGAAGTTATATTCTATCATATCTTGTTTTACATTGAACTGCGAGTAGATTTCAGTTTTACACATTAATTTTGGCTTATTTGCTGTAGAATTATTAGTGTTATCCTGAAAGCTAAACATAACTCTAGAGGTAGTACTGTTTTGCCTGGGGATTTGCTGTAGAAGGTGAAAAGTATAGGAAAGAAGGTCTGGTAATTATTTTTCTTTGGAAGAAAGAAGAAAAGGAATAAAAGGTAAGCCTGTTGAAATGAGATTCCCTGATGAAATATGACACATGCAAAGTCTTTTAGAGAGAGAGATGATAGTGATGGAATAGAATAGAAGCTTTTAGTTTGTCTGGTTGTGCAAGGAGGCAAATGGCATGTATTTGTACCTTAACCTGCAACTAATTTACATTACTTTCTAAAAGCTTTGGATATACCAAAGTAGCTTACAAGTATTCTATGGTCATGTGCATATACCTCTTAAAGCTAAAGGGAGTTTATTCATATTCACCACTTTACTTAAATCCTTATCTTTTCTTAATTCTTGGGTTTTGAATATACCCTCAAAAAGCTACTGTCTCTGTTCTTGCTTAAATATGATTCTCTCTTGGTTTGTTTTTGGGAAAATTATGAATATATCTATTACTAAGTCTCCCTTTTTTTTTGTTTTAGTAATTGATTATGATAACAGGTGTATGCTTTTTTGGCTTATTAGGTTCAGTTAGGCTATTTTGGAATTTTCATCCTAAATTTGACCAAGTCGAAATGCCAAAATTTCCTAACCGTGCTACTTAACCCATCCCAATTATACAGGCTTATTTGATTTTTCATAAAAATTAAAAATTTTTATTAGTAAAATAAATCAGACAAGTAAAATATTTTAGGAGTTTTATCAATTCAGGGTCTGAAAGATGGTAAAGTTATCAATTTAAGGTCTGAAAGATTTTTCCTATCGATTCAAGGTCTGAAAGATAGAAAACTATCAATTTAGGGACAGAAAGATAGAAACTATCAATTCGAGGCTTATACATTTTAAGGCTATGTTTGACACTAAAACCCTAAAACCTGAACACTAAACCCTAAACGATGAACCTTAAACCTTGAATCGTGAACCCTAAAAAAAAATAGGAAAATGAAATAAAGATATGAAATATAAGTGTTAAACATGATCTTAAAATGTGTGAGCCTCAAATTGATAGTTTTTATCTTTTAGACCCTGGATCGATAGTTTTTTATATTTCAGACCCTGGATCGATAGGAAAAATCTTTAAGGCCTTAAATTAATAGTTTTGCCATCTTTTAGACCCTAAATTGACATTTTTCCAATATTTTATTATAATTCTATCTAATGAATATTATTATATTACAATTGTACAATTTTTTTTTATCCAATTGCAATATATACTATACAAAATTGACAAATACCAATCTAAATTCTATTTATGTGGTATTTTTTTGGTTAATTTTCGTGGCATGTGATTTGAAAATACTAAAAGAATTACTTTAGGTTGCAATCACTCCAATTTAACAAAAAGAAAAAGTTTATATGTTGCAAGTTGAAAAAAAGTTATAGTATATCCTGCAAATTGATATTAACTCAAAACCAAAATTAAATTTACATTTCACTTCACTTCAATGTAATCCCGTATTTTGATTTGGGCTGATTATGGGGGGTATTTTTAAAGCTGTTTTTTTACAAATTTAACTTTTTGAGAAATATTTCTAAGTTGGGGTAGGTTTGTAGATACTCCAAACAATCCATAGTTAACATTAATCAAATTGAAATTTTCTTCATATAGCAATAGGGGGATGTATGTGTATGCACAGAAATTGAGGAAGAGTGTTAAAAAAAAAAGAGAGAAATTAATCAGAAATTCATGAGAGATGTTTTTGGTTGGCGTTGACCTTTGTATTCTTTAATTAGTGTAATCTCTTTAGCCCTTTTGGGTTCTTTGTTAGTACCACTAACTAATTCCTGGACCACCACTAGCAAGTAGCAATAGCATAAACCATCAACCTAGTGAACTGCCTTTTCTCTTCACGCTTACCGTGGTTTTTACACTCCATCTAACCACGCTTTTAAGATAAAGCCTATACCGCTTTTAACAACACACTCTTTTCTTTTTCCACTGTTTACTTGCCACTCCACATCTATTCATTAATTTCCTTCTCTTTTATTAATAGCAATTTAATTGTGGGAGTTAGTTAGTAATATGTTAAATTGGAGGTTTATCAATTATAGATATTGGTGTAAGGATTTATTTTCTAAATTTTCTATGGGCCCAGTTTAAATTCTTCACTCATCATACTTATATTTTAATTTATTAGTTCAAATTTAATTAATTAAGGTAAAAACTAAGAACACTTATGTGCACCAATTAATAACGTTCAACAAAAACAATTGACAATATTGTTTATTGAAAATCACTAATACTGACCAATTAATAATGTTAAGTCACAAAAGCATGATCATTGAGAACATTGTTCAGTGAATATAACTGTACTTCTCAAAAAACACACATGTTGCACGGTGCAATTGGCGTATTATACAATAATTTGTCATCCAAATACACAAATTCTCTCCCTTTTTCTTTTGAAAATGAGTAGAATACAATCTCAAAGCATGTTGGACCCCTCATCTAAGTTTTTATGAGGGGTGGGGACTCGAATGAGTTAAGTTTTGGGATTGATCATATCTAATCAAAACTTATCCTATTATTGTCCCTGTATATATGTATGCATAACTTACATCCAAAAATTCAAATTTTCTCCTTTTTCTTTTAGAATTTTTATATATTTTGAAAATTATTTAGACTAAACATCTTTTATATTAAATCTAATACATTTATATGTATATTGAAAATTGAATTATACCCCTATTTTCATCTACCTATTTTTTCAACATTTTATTTATAGAGTGTTGGGTGGGGACTCGAATGAGTTAAGTTTTTTTGGGATAATGATCACAAATAATATTCATTCTTCCAAAAATTACTTATGTGATTTATTGGCCTTCTTTGTCCCTGTATAATTATGTATATATATATAAGAAATTTACATCACATGTAATACGTCCTGCTTACATCACATGTAATACACATGATATAGTAGAAATAATTTGTATTTTAATTCTAGCTTTAATTCGTCCTTCAATATGTACCAATATGCATGTTTAGTGTCATTATCATCCAAGAGAAATGATGAGATTCTCAAACCAAATAATTGATGCTATGAATAATTTCATCGTTGTTTATCCAAAAAAGGAATCTTTTGGCAGGGATGGATTATAGAGAGTCTCCATCTGCAGACGTGTTACGAGGACCAAAATATTATTCATGGAGCCACGCTTATGATAGTGAAGTTTAAAAATATATAATAATCACAATTAAATTTGAACTTTCATCTCCAAATGTAGAATATAATCCTACAGTGGTTTAGTTCGATAAGTATTTACAAAATGTGGCTGCATTTTTTTTTTTTTTGAGCTACAATTGCATTACTTTTGTCACATTTTTGCAAGTCTAAAAAGTATCTATTTTAGTACTTCATCACCATGGTAAATTAAGGGAAATTGCCTGCTAGCTTCTCCTAATTATATGTTGCCCAAATTTTTATATTTAGTTTAAAAAAATATAAGGGATGGAGTCTCATTTATCATATTATATAACTTTGTACTTATTAGGCCACTTCACCAATATATATTAATATTCGAAGCATGCATGATCTAAATATCAAAGTGAAACTTCGTCTCACATGTACAAGACTGTGTCACACATGATTCCCTATATATATAGCTTATAAAAAACAATACTTATAAAACTTGAAAAATAATTAATTAACCAAGTAAAAAATCCACCATTCTCATAAATAAAGAAATCAGTCAGCAGCAGGCAATTGATTCCATGGTGCCAAAGATGTGAACAAAAAACATAATCGAAATTACAGTCTTGCAAAACTCAATTAACGTTTAACACAAAATGATCATAAAACCTCTCCATTTTTTCCCCTTATAATTAAAAAAAACCCCAAATTTGTGACTCTTTCAGCAATTGCTCCAGGTCTCAGTAAACCCATATCCATGGTTCTTAAACACCGAGTTTCGATCCCGATCATACGCCGGAAACTTCACTCCTCCGGTGAACGGAATCACCCCATCGCCGCCGCTGCCGCCGTGGTCTCCGGTCAGGCCAAGGAAGTCCCTGGTGAGGCCATCACTGCTCTTGTGCCACGCGTGCATGTCCAGGTGGCACATGGTGGACCCCACGTGGCCCACGGCCGCCCCCATCGTGGCGGCCCTCTGGAGGAGGGCGGTGGCGGAGAGGGGCGGCAGGGCGGCGCAGAAATCTTGTTGGTAGGATGAGATGGGAATATTATTGTGGAGGGTTTCATGCTTGATGTTGTGGACTTGGTTTTCTAGTTCGTTGGGTGGGGTCCACAGGTTGCGGAAGCGGCGGTGGTGGTGGTGGCCGGAGGAGAAGGGGAGGAGAGGCGGCGGAGATGGGGTGGTGAAATGGAAGGGTAGGGTGGAGTTAGGGTTTGGTGGTAAGAGTGAGTTTGTGACTGCTGAGAGGCGTGCACTTTCTTCAGCTAATGCATCACAAAATGCCCTATGAGTGATGAAGCTATCTTTCCTGTAAAAATTAACAAATTCAATATTAAGAAAAACAAAACAAAAAAATTATGACAAAAAGTTGTATGAGACGGTCTAATATATGAGATGGAGTCATCACATGTATATTATATGATTTGTCTGGGTTTGAGTTTATAATTCTACTCGAGTTCTGTATTAAAACAAAGTTTAATGTAAATACTAAGGTGGAGCTCCGTTTATATGATACTGTCTCACACAAAATTCCCTGAAATATTATTGTAGAAAAATGGGAAAATTTAATTGGAGAGGAAACAGTCAAATGGAATATTTTTGATTCAATGGCATGATGATCCAGCATGCATGGTTTTCAGCTTAATTTCATAATGTAATAATGCATGCCCCAAATAAAGCTGCAATTTTTGAAAAACTTTCAATTCCATGTTTAATTACATATTGAAGTAGTGTGACATGAGATTGATATATACAGGTAGGACCAAGAAATTCTGTTACTACAAATTAAATTATGAGAGGATATATACAGGTTAGGGTCACTTTATTTTAAATTTATGCATCAACAATTCACTCATGATCAAACTTGAGATTATATGTTTCATAAAAAAAAATTGATATTATAAAACTGAGTCTAGTAAAATATAAAAACTTTGGGGTTTTGAATTTTGGGAAAAGCGCAAAAAGGCATAATGATCTTTAATAATTTCAGTAGAGACATGCTAAACTTTTCAAAACAAACTGTGGAAAATGTTGTTCAATTTTTTCATAGCTTGTGAGCCCCAGTGTGTGTGAGTGACAAACAATAGTAATGATTTCTTATTTTATTTTATTGAGAAAAATAATAATAGTAATGAATTTGCATGCATAAAAATTATGTGCATATGGACGTACATAAATTGTTCTGCAATGACGGAAGCTTTTTTGAAAATAGAGCTAAGTCTCGTCATGCACGAAACCACACACACGTACGGGTGTGTGAGTGCATGTGCAATTTTTATAGTGAAAGGCAACAAAAAATGGCAAAGACCACTGCTACACATTTAAGCTTGCACAACTGTACTTGGACAGTCATTTTCTCAAACAGCTCTCCAAACTACAGCTTGGAGAGCGGTTTTAATTAAAAAAAATAGACAGCGGTTCAAAACCGCTGTCCAAGTACAACACTTAGAAAGCGGTTTTGAATCGCTGTCCAAGGGCATAGTTTGGACAGCGGTTCCAGACAGTGGTTCGGAACCGCTGTCCAAGAGGTCGAATAATTAATATATATACACCCAAATCGCGAACCAAAGGAAAATTTTTCCCAAATCGTGAATTAAACCTGCAGCTGATATCGAAGCCCGACCTCCTTCCTCTACCCTAAATCGAACTCCGCCGCGCGTTCTCCTCTTCCACCGCCACCATCGCCTTTCCATTAGCTCCAAATCGCGAACCAGAAGCCCTAGCCTCCTCCTCCCTCTCCCCCAAATCGAACCATCCGCAGCGCGTCCTCCCCTACCGCCGCCGCCTTGTTGCCAAGCTCCCCTACCGCCGCCGCCGCCTAGCTTTCTCCTTCCATAGGTAATTTTTCTTTTATATATATATATGTATGTATATATATATTAGTATATATATATATATTGAATTAATATTGTGTATATGTATATATATATTAGGATTAAATGTTTATATAATTGTGTTTGGTTTGATTAATTAGCTAATTTGTTAGGATTAATTGTTGTTAGATGAACAATTGATGCTTGGTTTATATATTGTTAATTGTTTATATATATATTGTGTGGCTTTGTTTAATTGTTGTTAGTGGCTTTGTTTAATCGTATGTATGGTGTATGTATATTGGTGTATATATATCATGTTGTATGTATTAGTGTATGAATATTGTTGTATATATATTGGTGTTTGATGCACTCAAGGTGTTTGATAATATGCTTGTGTGAGGATTTAAACATAAATTAGTGTTAATTTATTAGGATTAATGTTGTTAGTGTTAGAGATGAACAACTTGTTAGAGATGAATATATATTGTGTGGCTTGGCTTGATTTTTTATGCTAATTTAGATATGAACTGGATTAACATTAAGGTAAATTTAATTTAGTAAATTATCAAATTAATAGAAAAAAATCATAATTGTAATACGTGATTATAATTGTTAATCAACAGGTTCCGAGGCAACGAGATAATGAACATTGTGGACATTTTGTGTGTTGCTTTATTGAAGATATAATCCGCGCTTCTCTAACGAACATTCCTCTCAATGCAAGTCAATTTATCGATTTATTTAAATTATTATTGATTGAATAAAAATTCATACTATATTGATTGATTCGTTGTTTGCACTTTGTCTATGAACGTGAGCTCAAGTCTTACTCTAAGAAAAGACTGGAGAAATGGAAAAAACGATTGGACGGGGTACCTTTACAATCGATTCTTATATTCATACGATATTGAGTGATCGTTGTTTGAAATTTTGGTAGCATGTAATTAAATTATATATTTGTGATGATATATATTTCATGTTTTTGGTGTATTGCACGTATGTTTATGATTGTATGTTTATTTATTTCATGATGTGTATGTTTATTTATTTGATGTTTTGGTATATATATATTTGGTATAAGTTTTGATTTATGGTTTTATTATATGATTTTTGGTTTATGGTATTGGATGTATATATAAGTTTTGATTTATAGTTTTATTATAGGATTTTTAAAATATAAATTAATAATTAAAAAAAAGATATTGGATGGTTGGTTAATAAATCACTGTCTATCTAACATAATAAACGAAATTAAAAAAAAAAGGTTAGGCAATGGTTAATAAATTGTCCCAAGCCCCCTCTTGCAATGCGGTTGAAAAAATTTGTCCAAGCCCAACTTTTTGGACAACGGTTTTTAATAACTTATCAAAGTTTTGGAAAATTTATTTTGGACAAATTTGTTATAACCACTCTCTAAGGGCTTTTTTAACAACTGTCCAAGCCCAAATATTTATTAGTGGACCCTTTCCAGTTTTGATGATTATAACTTGAGAAAATAAAAACAAAAGTACTGTCAGTAAATACTAAAAAATAATAGTAACATTTCTTTTGCAGGCCTGGATTCTGAACGTACAACAAAAGTATTCAACCTTCCATAACTTTCTTTTATAACATGATGGATTATATATACCTGAAATTTCATCATTGTTCTCAAGACTCACTATCTTTCTTTCAATTTTAATATATATAATAATTAATAATTGTGATATGTATACATTTACTTTATTTTATAAAGATATATATTTAATTTGGGATTAATTAGTTTTTTTATCAAAATTTTGAACCGAGCTTATCTCTAATAGAGCAAGTAATGCACAATTAATTGAAGAAAATTATGTTTTCCTTCATATAATTCTAGATTAGGATCACTTACATATTCCAACTTGCGATTTCATCTTGTGTTTAATTGCATTTAATACATATATATCATGAGTCATTAATAATAAATTATGATGTCATTTAATGTACATAGATAACACACACCATTAATGGCATGATATGAAAAACAAAAGAACCCACAAAAAATGTAAACAACTAGGAAAAGGTTTGCATTTTGTATGCATTTTTTTAACAACAGTATTACTGGTTTGATTATAAGGTATTAGTTTTTTCATTAAAAAATATTAGTTATTTCAGTAAAAAAAAAATAACCTGGAGAAGAGGGTTCCGCAATCACATCTATACTCCCGGGTCCCACAAGTTTTGGAGTGAGCTTTCCAGTCAGAGTGAAGGGCGTAAATCTTAGAACATTTGTGACAGTTCCATTTTTTCTCACCATGTTTCCTGCAGTAATGCTTCTTGATTCCGGTCAAATCCCCCAAGGCACGTGAGGGGTGGTGGTGGAGGCACGTGGGCTCCGGGCAGACGTAGGCCCTCTTTCTGTTGTCGTTGCTGTTCCGTTGCTTGAGCTTCCACGGAAGATTGTGGCCTCTTCTGTGAAGCTGAAGGTTCTGATCCCTCTGAAACCCCCTCTTGCACATCTCGCACACGAATCTGTTCGTAGCCAACAGGCTTTTCGGGGATAATGCAATCACTTCCGCATCTGGATCTGCAAACAATTTCAATTTTTTTAAAATTAATTAAATAAATAAATAAAGATCTGTACGTACCAGGATTTCCAGGGAGGTTTCTCTTCTTCTTCATTTTGAGAGGTTGGTTAGAATTTTGGAGCATAGAATTTAGGGTACCAAAATCTTGAGCCCTAGAGTTGCTGCCTTCATCAGACAGACAGCTGCTTGAATTGGGAATCACATCAGGAAACATCATTTTTTTTAATTAAATTCAGAAAATAGAGCCAAAAAAAAAAAGAAGTTGTGGTGAGTATCAGCAACTAATAGTTGAGGTTTTTGTTTGAATGCAGATGGGAAATATGAGAAGTTTTGGTTGTTTATAAAAAAGCTAACAAACCCTAATTAAAGCCCCTCTAACTGAACCACCTGAATCCCACCTGTGAATTAATACAAACCACCCTCTTTTATATTTTTGTAATTTTCTTTCCCAACTTATAATGATGTTAATCAAGCACATGCAGCTAATTTGTTTGTTCTTCTTAATTTGTATCAATTGGAAGTGAACAAGGGAGCAAATATATAGTAGTACTTGAAGAAAATGTGATGATGAAAAAAAGAATAAATTAAAAAAAATGTGAGATAATAAGTGGCACGAAAAACCAGAAAAGGCAAGAATTTTGCAAAGTAAAGTATGAGAGAAGATGGATGGGGAAAGAATCGTAGTACTAGTGTTGTAATGAATCATCATATATCAGATATTCTTCTTCTTTTAACTATATTAATATTGCTGCTTATTTATTTTTCTTGATTTTGTAATTTTGTCAACTTGAGAGGTATCACTGACATACCCACTTCCTGTCTTTTCTTTGGCTCCTGTTATAAAACACCCAAATCCTAAAAAGGCTATTTGAATTCATCATCATCATGTATTGGGAGGAAGGATTTTTTTTTTTTTTTTAAATTCATGTATTAAAAGGAGGGATTATTTTTTATGAAATTATACATTCCCAATTAATTTTATAAGAGTTTTTGTTGTTGTAATTTTGGTCGAATAATTATAAAGTTGTCCGGATCTATAATGGTCATTTTCCAAGTATATATTAATATTGGATGTGGTTTGTTGGGTGTCAATTTTCCTGAAATAAGTCAGTTCATACAAAGTTTTGTTCTGATTTCAAATTTGCTAGTACTATACGATGGATTGGTCCCTGCATTAGTTGATCATTGAGCTGGATATCATGAAAATGAAAAATAAGCATATTCCTTATTAATTAGATGGAACTATACTTTATAACTATGAGCAAACTTATTGAAATGATTTCAAACGGATGGTTTCTCAATATAATGGGATCTGGTTAGGGAACCGAAATCAAGACTAAGACGATTTGGTTTCGAAGCCATGCAATATTTACAAACCGTAGGGGCGGTTTCCGATATATATATATATATTTGCAAAATCAAATCGCCGGTTCCAAATTAACGACAGTTCAAGTAGCTTGGGCACCTCTAGCTAGGGGACGAGAATAGTAAAACATATTTTAGGGGGACTAATAATACAATTCTTGGGAACTTTTGATTGTATTTAACTAAAGTTTGATCAACAAATCATACGGGATTAAAAATAGGTATTTTGGGATCACTTTTCACTTGACCATATTTTTATGGGATATTAGAAGTGAAATTTACCCCCAAGAAATTAATTTGATGAATAGATTAAAAAGCCAGATATACAAAATATAATAATAGTATGTGCATGGTAGAAAAGCTAAAAGCTTAAAGGTCCTAAAGGCAAAGTGGAAGAGTTGATGAGGCTCACACACTTTTGTGTATCCCCACGGCTATCATTATTGAATTATCAGATTGACTATCATCGCCTAATTACAGTGTTCATATATATATATATATATATATTGTCAATGTGAGACAAAAAGCACATCTAATTTTCTCATTTGTTTAGCATTAGATATACATGGTAGTCCAATCACAACATTCGTTGGAAAACTCTAAATTAAAATGACAAAATGACGTTATTTCGATTGATTTTGAATTAAAATTGGACATTGATTAGGACTAAATCGACAAAAATAAAATAAAATTATAAACTAAATCTATTTGAGGCTAAAATTATTGGACTATTTATGATTCAAACTCCATATGTATGTGTAATTATTCTTACTCTAAAAGTTGTAATTATTCCGTTTTCCATTAATTCTTTAGTCTTGTCGGAAATAAAGCTTGTAACATGATTTGGCATAAACGTTTTCTACTTTAATTGTAATTATATAAGCTTTTTATATGTAGTCCATCTCTTTCATTGACATATTTTTTTTTTTAAAATAGCGTTTTTCTGTCATATGTGCATATTTGGGTTTCCCAAAGCATGCAAACAAAGACTCAATCATAGAAGAAATTTTGATTTTAGAGTTCGTATATACTGTGAAACTTGTCCATCGTGAATTTTTTATTTTTTTTATAGGCACACTCTTTAGTAATATAAATCACACTCTTTAGTAATATATGTCACACCCTTTAGTTATCATTACGATACCCTCTACTATAATATAAATCACATCCTTCACTTTTATGAGTAATACCCTTTATAGTAAAAGTCACATTCTTTAGTAATATAATTCATACTCTTTAAGCAGTTTCACCGTGAAACTCACCCTATACTTTGCCATTTTGATTCTATTATGATTCTATTTGATTTATTTGTTTAATTTATTTAACATTTTTTATGTTAAAGTTTAACATGAGAATTTAGGAATTTGGATTCTCTATGTTTCTCCCATGATTTTCTTGTAAATGTAGAAGAAATAAAGTCGCATAAATTAGTTATTTACATGGGTTCCACTTTTTTTTTGACATTTTATTATTATTTTGTTGCACTTTTTTCTCACCTCAAAATTTATTTTAAAAATATGTAGAGGATCCATTCACATAATTTTACAAGGTCTCTCTTTTTTCTTTTTCTTTCTCCAGTACTATAATTTGCAACTTTTTAAATAATATTCCAAACCTATACCCTAAAGTCATATATATACGGGCGAATCTTAGCTAATTTCATCCTCTATTCATTGAAATCATGAAATTCTCGATAATAATCATTTTCATATGATTCAAAAATATAATCACTATCGAGACAGAAAGTATGTGTACAATAAAGTGAATTAACTCTTAATTGGTGAAAAAATGATCCCATAATTAACGTCCTTTCTTCTTTATATGGAAATGTATATTCTTTAAATTCGTGACCGACTTAATTAAATCCAAGAATATATAGGACCCATATGCACACTTATTAGTAGATTCATCCATTTGTACTTGAATTAAACTCTGGGAATCCTATGTTTATGAACCATTCGTGTTTCCATTTGATTTGAGATTCATCTTCTTTTCAATAATTTCCTTCCTTTTTATGAGATAAGATTAGGTGTGCACTTCAAATATATATATCCAACTTTTGAAATCCTAAAGAAAACATTCTTGACACATGTAATTTTGCAGTTAATCAAATTAAAGTAGTGATGGGAAACTTGTTTTCTGAAGGGGGTCGATTTGATTAATCATCAGTACTTTATTCAATTATTGATGGCTTAACTGCAGAAAAAATCACGATCTTTTCAAAAATTGCAATTTAATCTCAACTTTTGAATTTTGGTAAATAAAACTCAATTTTAATAATTTGTTGCAAATAGAACTCACGGGTAGAACATCTCCTGCCCGTAAATGACTTGTCATCCTAGGTGGAAAAATTTTACCATCTCATCATTTACCTGACCAAAATGACGACGTTGACACCTGATCGATTAATCATTCTGTAATTGTTAACATCCTAAACTCAAATAGAATTTCCTAATTTTCTTGAGCCCTAAAATGAAATTCCTACCAAACTGAAATCGCAGTCCTCTGAAATCTCATCTTTGTTCAACCCATATGAGATCAGTCACTGAAGTGATTCGTTCATGTTGAGAGAATACCGTTATTCACCCAATTTACCATCTTCTTCGTATAACAGTGTTGCTCCTAAGCTTTGTAGTCATGGTTTTAAGACTACTTGATTTTACGTCCGTGTCTAATGAGAATCTAAATAGAAAGTTTTGTTGGTGTCTTTTGTATAAAGTGATAAGCCCTCGATTTTTTTCTCAAATTTTTATATCATTTTTAATGGAGAAGAATTTCTGCATTTACGATTCTTGAAATGGGATTTTTTGTTTTGTTCTAGGAATTTGATATCATTTTTTGCATCTACAATGTATTCGGTATAGAGATTCGCGTTTATTTTGGAGTTATTTATAAAGGTGAACCAACGTTTTCTTCAGAAAAATTAATAGAGTTTGAGTCAGGTAGATGATGAGATGGTAATTCTTTTCCAGCAAGGATGTCAGGTCATTTATGGTTAGGAGGTGTTTTGTCCGTGAGCTCGATTTGTAAAAGATTATCAAAGTTGAGTTTTATTTACAAAATTCAAAGGTTGAGATTAAATTGTAATTTTTCGAAAAAATCGTGATTTTTTCCGCAATTAAGCCATTATTGATTGATTACATAAATATGATCTCAGCCTTAGAAAAAAATTGGAGTTTTAACACATATTTTAGAGAAAAAATGTCACACCTGTTTATGATTTAAAATTCATAATTTATTTAGAAAAACATTGTATCGAATTAGTGAGTATGCAAAAAGATAAGTGAATAATATATGTTAATTCAATTTGAATTCGTTTATAAAAGAAATACTTTCGTACATATTTTGGATGACATTGAGTACAGAAAAGGGAATATTTGCTAAGTGGGAAGGAATAAGCAAAAGAAGGGCCATGCTTTTGTTCACGGGTCTTCTATTCCCAGATTCTTTCATGCAGTTGACACACTTTATTGCCTGGTACCCATATGCATCTCAATTTATACTCTAATTTCACTTAACTAGCTAGGTGTACATAGATTAATCATCTCCTGTGAAACTTGTTCATAGTATAAAACTCATACCATTATACTTATAAACTGATGTCATTACTCTTATAAATTAGTACTTATAATATTTAACGTTATGATCTCAATTTATAAGTGTAATGATATCAATTGACAAGTGTAATAATATTAATTTATAAGTGTAGTAATATAAATTTCATACTATGAACAAGTTTCATCATAGATCTGCTCTTAATTCCATGTGCTAGACCAATTTATTTATACTGTAACTGGTTTGTAACAATATCAACATTAGTAACGTTACATTTTAAAGATAAATATAATATAATTATATTAATTACATCTTCCATGAAAAAGACACACTTGCGTGAAACAATCTCACGATAAAATGAAATATAATTTGACATTGACATTTTAATACTTTTAAATTGATATAAATATTGATTTATGTTAATTTATATCCATCTCATTTCATGTATGAGATTATTTCATAATAGACTTTGTCTTTCATATGTATCTTTGTCTTTATGTGAAATAGCATTACATTTATGTTGAGAGAAAAGCACTGAAATGAAAGAGAAAAGATCATCGAAATTTGAATTGGGTCGGGTCAGATAGGCAAGATTTGTTGAGAGATCCGCAAAATTTAGATAAGATCCGAAGTGTTTGGATAAAATCTATATCGATTTGATGATTTGTAAGGATAAATCCATGCAAACTTTCATAAAAGTTAGTATTTGCCATGAATAACTAATATTAAAATTTTCATAAATTAGGAGTATTTATTTCATTAAAAGTTTAATTATATTTCCCTTAAATAAACGGCTAAGTCTTATATGCATACAGGTTCACCATACACTCATAGTGTATTTTAGAATCGTGCAATTTGTTATACTGCACGATGCAATTTGTTTATACTAAAATGTGCAACTATTTTTCTATATAAATAGTTGCACGGTTCAGTGTAAATAAGTTGCATCTTTCAGCATAACAAGTTGCACGGTTTTAAAATGCACTATAAGTGCACGGTGCACCTGGATGTATAAAAGGTTTTAATGAAGGTTAAGTCTTTTATGCATCCAGGTGCGTCGTGCACTCATGATGCATTTTAAAACTATACAACTTGTTATATATTGAAAGATGCAACTTGTTTACACTGAACAATGCAACAATTAATATGATTATACGATTCAGTATAAATAAGTTTCATCTTTCAATATAATAAATCAGATAATTTTAAAAAAACTTATAAGTCTTGCGGTCAAGATCTTGACGCATACGGCCCCACTCTCTAATCAATGGGAAAAATGAGAATTGGCTTCTGGATGTTTGGGCCTAACTTTGATTTCTACTCCAAGAATGAGATTGTAATTAGCTGAAAGACTAAAGGGCTTTCAGTTGGGCCAGCTAAAGGCCTTCTAAGCTAGATGTAATCCTAATTGGGCCGCATAGGGCTCATATTATTTAAAAGTCTTGAGGGCTTAATTTTGGGTCAGATAGAAGCCTTTCAAGCGAGATGTAATTTTTGGGCCATGTGCCGTCGTCTTTAAAAACTAAAAGCTGCATTTGGTTAGATAGATTTTTAAATCACAATCAAAATCTACACCACTTTTTTTGGTGAAACATAAAATAAGGATTTCAAATTAATGATTTTTAATTTAAAAACCATTGATAATAAAAGTTAGAGAGGCATTTCTACAAATTATTTTACGTGAAATATTAGTGAAATTTGGGAAAACCAAATCTTGCGGCTCCGAAAATTAAAATTTACATTTTTAATGAAAATAATTTACATATTTTAAAAATATATTTAAGTTGCACATTACAGTGCACCTAACCATATAAGATTTTATCTTTTTAAAATTAATAATAAAAAATATATATGTAAATTTTAAACTCCCAATAACTATAAATTCTATTTTTTTAGAGAAACTTAACATATTTAAAATGATTTTTTTAAAAATATATTTGAAATAATTAAGAAATTAATTTATAATTAAAATTAATAAATAAAAAAAGACAAATAATTGTAATTTTTTTTTTTTAAAAACAAAAATAAGCCTCTTCTATACCAATTGAAAACAATCAATGCTGACAACAAATATTCTCTTGTGGAAAAAATAATACAGTTTAAAATTCATGTGAATTATCCGGTGCATTTGATACATAAAAAACTTGAGTAAGTCTAGTGTGCAAATTTGTATAGATGAAAATCTATAAAATTGCTCTAAATCAACCAACTACACCCTAAACACTAAATAATTAACCCTAAATTATGACCTATTTGAGCCGGGTGAACCATGAACTAGTCGGGCCGAGTGAACCATGAACCACTCAATTTTGTATTACATTCATTAATTATAGAATTTGCTTGAAAATTAAAGTTTTTGTATCTATACAAATTTGCACACTAGACTTTGTCATAAAATAATAAGTAGATCTCATGTGCTTTAGGTGCACTGTGTAATTCAAATACATTTTTGAAATATACAATTTGTTTTCCAAACGTTCAACTTAAATTTAGTAAAAAGATCAATTTGTTCAATGTAAAATAAATTAACATTTTAATATATATTGAACATTACAAAATAATAAATTATATGCTTTAAAAACACACTTAAATTGCGCGGTGCACTCACTATATACAAAACTTTGCCAAAAATAAAACCTCCAACATCCCCCTCTAAGTCACCTTCCCCAACCTTGGGGTAGTTAAAGTATGTTTTCTTGAAATATTAATGTGTAATGGTCAGATGCGGACGTAGGAATTAAATGAGAAAATATCAATTCAGGGCCTGAAAGATGACAAAACTATCAATTTAAGGCCTTAAAGATTTTTTCTATCGATTCAAGACCTATAAAATAGAAAACTATCGATTTAGGGCCTGAAAGAAAAAAACTATCAATTTGAGGCTCACACATTTTAAGATCATGTTTGATCATATCCTTATTTCATGTTCTTATTTTTTTATTTTTAGGGTTTACGGTTCAAGGTTTACGATTCAGAGGGGTTTAGGGTTCATGGTTCAAGTTTTAGGGTTCATCGTTTAGGATTTAGGGTTTAATGTTCAGGGTTTATGGTTTTAGTGTCAAACATGACCTTAAAATTTATAAGCCTCGAATTGATAATTTTTATCTTTCAGGCCCTGGTTTGATAGTTTTCTATCTTCCAGGCCTTGAATCGATAGAAAAAATCTTTCAGGCCTTAAATTGATAGATTTACCATCTTTCAGACTTTGAATTGATAAAACTCCAAAATTAAATTCAGGGAGGACAAAAAAATAAAAATAAAATTTTAAAATGAAATAGATTTAAAGATGATCTCAAATTTTGTAGTTAAAAATGATTATTATAATGTAAAGTAGATCTTGTGTAAGATGATCTAACTCAAGATGAGACAAAACATGGTATACCGCTTTAACATTTTGGATTCAGGTGAATGTTAATTTATGCTAGTTTGTAAACCGTCTAACTATGAGACCTTTTTCCGCAAAAAAAAAAAAATCTATAATATATGTTGTATTTTTATTTAATATATTTAACTAAAATATGTGATTAAAAATAATTATGTGTAAAATAAAATAAAAAAACTATAAGATAGTAAAAAATATTGCAAAAAAAATCTATAATATATGTTGTATTTTTATTTAATATATTTAACTAAAATATGTGATTAAAAATAATTATGTGTAAAATAAAATAAAAAATTTATAACATAGTAAAAAGTATTACTCTACTTATATCAATTAGCAAAGATAAAACAATAAATAGATCTACTTATAAGTATATGTATTGTAAGAGCAAAACAATATTAAAAAAGATAAAAGCAAAAAAATATCTATAATATATAGTATTGTATTTCTATTTAATATATTTAATTAAAATATGTGGTTAAAAATAATAATGTGTAAAACAAAATACAAAATTTATAACATAGTAAAAATATTTCTCAACTTATATAAATTAGCAAATATAAAATAATAAATAGATTTACTTGTATTGTAAGAGCAAAATAATATTTAAAAAGATAAAATGGATGTCTGAAGTGGGAATTGAACAAAATAACATTAGGGATAACCTATGCATGCCTTACCAGTTACCACTAGGGCACTTACAACATTGCTTAAGCACGAAATCCAGGCAGGACACTTTTGCCCCCCTTGCCTGAACGTGTGTCCGCCCTGGTAATGGTTACACCTACAAAATTATTAAAGCTAAAAAATCATGTCATTATAATAGTGTTTCCCATTTTTCAAGAGTTTGGAAATGGAGGGAAGAAAACTGATGTCATGAAGTCAAATCCCACCAGGGTTAAAAAAGAATACTTCCTCCTATTTCTTTTAAATGTTGTTTTAATATTTTTGAATAATACTCTTAAGATAGTCATTTAAATTTTTAAATTTTTTATAAGTGTATTGTTTGAACAATTTTACCGCCAATAATAATTTTTATTAAAAATATATTTAATTATTATTTATTAAGGTTAATTTATCTAATCATTTAGGATCCGATACCTAAGTTGCATTGGAATTTGGATATAGGTTGATGGACCTGCTCCAACGATTATATTAATATTCGATCTGTATTAAAAAAATTAATTTTTAAAATATCATTTGTAGGTATCAATTGTAAATCATATTTGTATTGAAACTGCTTTTTTAAAGGCCCATAATTTTATGACAAATAATTCATGATTTTATTTATGCATAATTTATCTTTTAATTATTAAATATATTATTTATTGGTACTATTGCATTTTTTTTTATTTAAAAAACTCGTATAACACGCAAATAATAAACTAGTGAACAATTTTTTTTTTTATTTCAACTAAACTCAAAATTCTGAAGAAGAAGAAGAACATTTCGACAAAGAGAAGAAGGGTACAAATCTTTCCCAAAATTCAGAAGGAGAGCATTTCGAGAAAGAGTACAAATCTCAGAAAAAGTACTAATCATTTCGTTAATGATCAATCAATAATTTATCTAAATATATGATTTAAAAGTTAAATCGAACATCTTTATCGAGAATTTCGGATCCGATACCTAAGCTGCATTGGAATTTGGATATATGTTGATGGACCTGCTCCAACGATTATATTAATATTCGATCTGTATTAAAAAATTTAATTTTTAACATATCACTTGTAGGTATCAATTGTAAATCATATTTGTATTGAAAACATAATTTATGACAAATAATTTTATTTGTAATCATCTTGTCAATTCCGATATGAGTCATTTTATTGGTTACCTAATAATTTTTCAACTAAACTATTAGAGAAAAGAAGAAAGAAAAAAGAGGATATTAGTTACTTTTATTATAGTACTCCCACGTCCCTCGTGACCCGCAACATTTTATTTTAATCCAAATTCAAACCTCCAAAATAGAATTAACATAATATGAATACACTCACAAAACCCTTATTTTAATCCAATCAAACCCACAAAAATCCATTTTACTTGGTTTGCATACCGTTTTCAATGTTGCAAGTATCTTGGGACGGAGGGAGTATTAGTTAAGTTATCTGTTAAATTCATCTGCTAATAGTTTAGCTGATTGTGTGCTTGGATCTCTATCTACTATCTAGAGTGTTAAAAACTGATCGATCTACAGATGTCATTCAAGTCTATGACTTATACTTTTTGTGAAGATTGTGTGCTTGGAAAGATGCATCAAAAATCTTTAAATACTGTTGTTCATTATAAGTACTTTCTGTCTATTGTAGATGACTTTACTAGATTTACATGGATATTTCTTCTTACTGTGAAGTCTGAAGTACATGCATAATGTGCTACATGTGCCTACGTACAATAACAAAGAACTTGATGAGAGAGAAAAGAAAAACAAACATGAGAACTTTAATATTGAAAAAAAAATTACGATATTTTTGAGTGTTTATCAATTACAACATACCTTTTTAAAATATATAATTCGATACATCAATTAATCATTTATTGCAATTCATACACCTAACAAAATTTCAACATAAAAAAAATGATATATATGACAATTTTTAAAATTTTAGAGATTTTAGAAACTTAATGATAAACAAATAATTCGATGCATGAGATTGATTTTTGGATGTCCCATGATCCTATCATCCTTAATTACACGTAAAGGTGCGTTGAATTGCAACAACTAGTTAGTTGTTCTATGAAATTGCAAATTTTTTTAAAAAACATATGGTAATTGATAAAAGTTAGATTTCAATGCATTTTTAAAAAATTGATAAGAATTATGAAATTAAAAACACATATTTATAGATCCAGTTTATCAGGAATAACTACGTCTGGGGCCGGGGTACTACAAAAAAAAAAAATACTAAAATTTTAAAAGATTTAGTAATTAACATTTTCGATGGGTTAAGTCTTATATGCATAAAGTGCACAATGCACTTCATAATGTATTTTTTAAATATGCAACTTATTGCACTGGAATATCAAACTTGTAACTTGTTATACTGAACCGTGCACCTATTAATATGAAAAACAAGTTGAACGGTACAATGTAAACTAGTTGTATGATTTTAAAATACACTATGAAGTGCATCGTGCACCTAATGCACATGAGACCCATAATTTTCTTTAATTATACCCAAAATTTGGTTAAAACCCTAAATATTTAGTGCATTCATGCACATATTTATTTATTTATAATTATTTATTTATTAAAAATAATTTTATTTTTTAAATTAATTAAAGAATCGTATAACACACGCACACTAAATTAATTGGATTGTCAAGAAGTTGGGACAACAGTCCATCAGGTTCCATGACTTACCTAATAATGAGAGCATCTCACACAGACAAGAGATGTACATCTAAAAAAAAAAAGAGGATTAAATCTTATTGTGTAGACTACATTGAATAGGAGAATCACGTCAAAAACCACATTTCAAAACACCTTTTATTTCCTCTTAATTGGCATTCTTCATTTTGCTTTCTTCTGGAAGTTGCTTGCTTTACCGACTTAATTAATTGATCATATATTATCCAGTGGTACTATCTTTCTATTGCCTAGAAAATCCTTGCTCAATTAAGGTGGAAGTCTATGATGTACAGCTATTTGAGAGTTTATTTCATGTAGTCAATCAGTCATCTTCATGTTTAAGGGTGTGTTTTGAAACACTTAAAACAACTTTCAGAAGCACTTATTTTCTAAAAATTGTGAGAGGGAACTTTGAAAATAAGTGATTCTAAAAGTTGTTTTAAGTATTTCAAAACACGACCTAAATCGAACCATTTCATGACACCAAGTTACAAAAAAGTAGGGGGTGTGCAATGGATCTTAATAAGAAAATTGAAATATTGAATTGAAAATTTTAAACTAAATCGAAATCAAATCAAATTTGTAAAACCGAAGGATCTAAAACCGAAATATTTCAATTAAATGTCCGAATCAAATCCGAACGTCTGCCTTAGGTCCGGAGAAACACGACAACTGGATCCATGCACCTAAAGCAGGCGTTTAAATTTTCAATTAATTGTCGAGTGCGTCTCTTGTGCATCAGGTGCACCGTGCACTCCATAATGTATTTTAAAAACTAGTGACTTGTTACACTAGAACGTGTAACTATAATTTACAGACACTGTGATGTCCCAACAATTAATTAAAATTAAAATGACAAATACCAGCAAGTATTCCTCCAATTCTCACACAACCAAAATGAAGAACAATTAGTACGCAAAACAGAGTTTAAGAAACAAAATTAAAATAGCAATCATCCACCGAGCCCCAACCTCCATGAATGCGAATAACCTGTAAGAGGATTTATATTAGAGATCACTCACTGAATCTATTTTGCTAATAATGATGGGGAACTCACATGAACACTCCAATATTATCCCTCAATCAACTCTCAATCGCTTGAGAAATCTGTAAAACAATGAAATCAGGAGATGAGCATAACAAGAAGAAGATATCGAATTCAAGAGTAATAGCTTGAGGATAATGTTGGGATTATACTGGAAAGTATGCTTTTTACTTTGTAATCAAAATCAACGGATTTATTTTTGAAATAAATTGTTTTATCCGATGCTTTAAATATCATTGAATGTTACATATATTTCTTTCGATAACTGTTCAATAAATCGATGCGTGTTACATTGTAGTTAATTTAGTGATACCGGATCCGAGAAGATTAAATTAACGGTCCCTTGTAACTAAAAAGTACGCCATTCACGACCTAGATGGAAATGAACAATCCATCGTGAAAGGTTGAAGTGTAAGGCTGATTGGCTTGTCTTGACCAAGAGATTACACTAGTGCATGATATTTAAAGGACCATAGGAGGATAAATTCTTAAACCGAACAAGGAAGAATTAGACCTCGGTGGTTCGTTATTTCTTAATCTTCGTTCTTAAATAGGATTAATGTGATTAGTAATTATTGCTTTGACTTATCATGGGTAGAGAATCGAGATTCAATACCTTTTATCTTAATATTATTGGTCAATGTGATTGCTAAATAAATAAGCACGCTTGTTCGATTTGCCCCTTGGGAGGTTCATAAGCTTTATCATACCAAATCTTGCAAGTGGAATTAGTTTAGGTATGGATAATAATGTTGAACCGTTCTTGACCAAGGACAAAAGATATTAATTAATGGAAAGCTATTTGGGTGGCTTGAATTAATTAATGGGCTAGATAATCTTAAACACCACGGAAAAATAATAATAGGAGCCATATTCGTAATATGGGTTAAGATGGATAGTGCAATATTAATTATGTAGTGAGATTAATTAATATTTATGGGCTTGAATAATATTGTGGCTCAATATTGATAATTCAAGATCCATTGGAAGATCCAATCTTAATTCTCCTAAAGGCCCCCCGAGTAGCCCAACATATAGTCCAATAACTGAAAAAGGTGTTTAAAATAAAATAAATATTGTTGCTTATTTTTCCTTGTAATTTTCAAATTTTATGGATATAAAGGGGAGAAAGATTTTCTTTGAATTTTTGTTATGGAATGAAGATATGTATTCTTGGAATACAAGATTATCTCATTAAATTCAAGAAATCTCCCACTTGGTTATTCATAATGGAAATTTCGAAATATTGAAAATAAAGGGCAAGAAAGATTTTCTTGATTTTCTTGAAAAGATATTATGGAAGATATGTATTTCTTGAAATACAAGAATATCTCATAAATTCAAGAAGATCCAAATCTTGGAATCTTGAACCCTCTATTTTTCGAAAATACCATAATATGGTGTGGTGGGATTTTTTGTGGAATATTATAATTATGGGAAAAAGAATATAGGAGATATATTCAAGATTTCTTGGAGATCAAGAAAAGATTTTCCCACATTGTTTTTCTTCCCAAATTTTCACCCAACACCTATCTATAAATAGGGGATGATTCTTTCATTCCCAAGTACAATTCCATGTGCTGGAAAAATTAGTAAATCCACAAAGGTGGTGCAACATAATTTATTTTCCTTTTGTTAATTGTTCACAAGTGTCCTACCACCGGATAGTCGAACAAGGATTAAGAGAATACTTGTGAAGTTCTTTTGGTGAGTCTAATCAGCCAGACCGTTGCCATCCCAAGAGGTACGTTCACGTAAACTCGTAGAATTTCGCATGCGTAGGATTTACGTGAATCAATTATATGCATGATATGTTGTTGGATTATTATTTGAATTAATATAGGATTAATTCATGCTAGTAATAATTATAAGAATTAAATTTATATTTAAATATTCATCCCGAATAGATCTGTGCAACTTATTCCCCAATAGATAATACCTCACACAACCACATTTTCTGTCACTGCTCCATTCTAATTATACCGTTTCGGATGAAGGGAGCACTACTGGTGTCAGTGTTGGGAAATAAGGGGTGCCCGGATCTATTCGAGGTGAATTTAAATATATATTTAAATTAATCAATTAATTACTAACATGAATTAATCCTAAATCAATTCAACATAATAATTAAACAAATAAATAAGCAACATGCGTTCACGTAATTCACGTAAATCCTAAGCATGCGGAATTTAGGAGTTACGAGATTACATACCTCTTGTAGAGACAACCGTTGAGACGATGGATCAACCCAAAGTGTCTTCTCAAATATATCCCACGCCCACGAACGTAATCCGGTGGAAGGATTCTCAACGAACGATTTTAATTTAAAGGAGAAAATATAAAAATATTTGCCATCACCTTTGTGGATTTCTAATTTTTCCAACACATGGAATTGCTTTGGGGATGAAAAATTCATCCCCTATTTATAGGACAAGGGGGGCGAAATTTTTAGGTTAATTGGGCATTGGGAAATGTCCTTGCTTCTTCCTCAAGATACAATCTAGAATATATCCAATATATTCTATTTCCCAAAATATCTCCCAACAAAATCTTCTCCTCCTTTCTTGCTCCCTAATTTTTGAAATATTACACAAGTAGGAAGAAAATAAGATCTTTTTCCTTTCTTGAATTTATGGGATAAACTTGTATCTCAAGAATACTTATTCCATAAGACCTTTCCAAGAAAATCAAGAAAAAAATCTTTTTCTCTCTCCTACCCAAATTTTCGAAAATAATTGTGAAAAAATTAGGCAAAATATTTTCTTCTCATTTTCATTAATTGAACTTTAATTTGGGCTATTTAAAGGGCCTCTAGGAGAATTAAGATTGGACCTTCAACGGGCTATGCAACTTTAATATTTAGCCAAAATATTATTCAAGCCCATTAATATTAATTTACTCCACTATAAAATTAGTATTGAACTATCCATCTTAACCCACATTACGACTTCACAATAATATGGCTCCCGATCATTATTTCCCACGTTTAAGATTATCTTAGTCCATTAATTAATTAAGCCACTGAACAGAATTTATATTAATTAATATCTTTGTCCTTGGAGTAAAGACAGCTCAACATTATTATCCATACTGGAAATAAATTACCACTTGCAAGATTTGGTATGATAAAGATTCTGAGTCCACCAAGTGGGCAAATCAAGCAAGCAGTACTTGCACACGATTCTCCGTATTAAATCTTAGCAATCGTCATGTAATCAATAATATTGCCCAAGATACAAGGTATCGAATCGCATTGATTCTCTTCCCATCATAAGTCAAAGCAATAGTTATTAATTTCACACGATCCTATTTAAGGGACGGAGATTAAGAAATAACGAACTACCGAGGTCTAATTCTTGTATATTCAGTTCCGAAGAATTTATCCTCCTGTAGGTCCTTATCAGCGCATCATAATGCACTAGTGTAATCTCTTGGTCAAGACAAGCCAATCTGAGCCTTACACTTCAACCTTTCATGATGGATTGTTCATTTCCATCTGGGTTGTGAATTTGTACTTAGTCACGAGGAATTGTTAATTGATATTCTGTGATCTGGTATCACCAAATTAACTACAACGTAACACGTACTTACTTATTGAACATGTATGCAGTAAATATATATAACATTCATTCATATTTAATGCAACATGTGATAAATAATTTATTTCAGTAAATAAATAAGAAATTCAGTTTGGTTATACAAAGTAAAAAATATACTTTTCAGTATAACCCCAATAGTCAGAAGGTATGAATCCTCCATGATGACCGTTGATTGATTATGGCAGATGAACGGCGATCCGAGTGTATGAGGGAATTAAGTAAATGCCGACAATATAAAAAAAAAAGGCAAAAGGGCCGAAGGCCGAAGTGGACCGCGGATTTATTAAGCCCAAAGGAAAGCTAACGGTAACTAAGAAATGTGATTATTGAAGGTGCGACAATACCCCCTTCTCAAACACAACTTGTCCTCAAGTTGTAATAGAAGGAAATCTCACCTTAATCACTTCTGCATCTTCCCAGGTGGCTGTTTCAGCAGTAGCATTACTCCATTGGATTAGCAACTGATTCACGGAGCGATTTCTCTTCTTGATGGTTCGACGAGCCAAGATTGCCACAAGTATGACCATTGCTTTGTTGGAATTTAGAGGCACGTAAACACGTAATACATGCGCAGCGGAAATTAAAGTTCACCAACAACGAATAGTTAATTGCATAATTAAATACGAGTAAACGTAAACATAATTCTTACAGCAATTCGTACATGGATTCCTCCACTATGGTATCCACGTAACAGTCGTTTACTAATCTGCACAGATCTGCCAGCGTTGAACCCCGGAGATGAATTTGCTAGGAAAATTTTAACTTAGAGATTTTATGGAGAAAAATAAAACTTACGTATTATGAATTCCCAAGAGCTCATATATATAGGAGATGCCCAGCTTAAATCTTAAGCTAACCTTTATTAGGAAAAATCCCTAATAAAATAAATCTCTTAGATTTATTTCCCACATATAAATCTCTACGGATTTAAATCTCATATATGACAAATCTCTACGATATATTTCCATATATATTAAATCATACAATAATATTCCAAATATTATTATTGGGAATTCTTATTTAATTAAATCTAATTTAATTAAACATTAATAATAATTAATTCCAAATTAATCTATTATTAATTACTTCTCCATAAATTAAATATTAAATCTAATTTAACATTTAATCAACCAACTATAATTAGCAAACAACCATTACTTGTTGTGTGACCCATAGGCCCTCATATATCGAGCGATTAGTCAAACTTGTTGGAATAACGTATGCCAGGATCTATCGGGATGACCTCATAAACACCAATTTAAATTAACAATTATTACTAGCATGAATTTACCTAAGTGAATTCAAATAATAATTAAACCAACAACAACATGCAAATAAAATTTCACGTAAAAGATCTTAGCATCCGGAATTCTAGGAGTTTACTTAAACGTACCCACTGGAGAGACGATCTGAGACAGACATGATCAAGTATCTGGATACCCACCAAAAGTCATACTCAAGTATTCCCAAGTCCTCGTCCAATAACCCCAGTGGAAGGTTCTCCGATGAACGATTTATAAAACAAGGAAAATAAAAATATTATTGCACCACCTTCGTGGATTTCTAATATTTTCAACACATGAAACACTAGTTGGGAATGAAAAATTCACCCCCTATTTATAAGTAGAGGGGTGGTCGAAAATTTCAAGGCAATTAGGGCTACGAAAGATCTTTTCTTGATCTCCAAGAAATCTTGAATATATCCAATATATTCTTCTTTCCATGTGTATTTTTCCACAAAAATCTCACACCCTTAATTGGCCTAAATTTTTGAAAAACAAGAAAAGAATTTCAAGATTGGATCTTTCTTGAATTTATGAGATATTCTTGTATTCCAAGAATACATATCTTTTTCCATAAAATCTTTCCAAGAAAATCAAGAAAATCTTTCTTCCCTTTCTTATACAAGATTTTCGAAAAATTTACTATTAAAAAGTTTTAGTGGGAGTTTTCTTGAATTTATGGGATAATCTTGTATTCCAAGAATACATTATCTCCTTTCCATAAAATCTTTTCAAGAAAACTCTTCTCCCTCTTTTCTTTAATATTTTCGAAAAAAAAGGAAATATTGCAAAAATAAATTTATTTTATTTTAAGCACCTTTTATTTATTGGACTTTAATTGAGCTACTTGAGGGGCCTTTAGGAGAATTAAGATGGACCTTCCAATGGACTTCTGAATTTCAATATTGAGCCACAATATAATTCAGCCCATTAATATTAATTAATACCACTATATAATTAATATTGCACTATCCAATCTTAACCCATATTACGGTAATATGGATCCCGGTTATTATTTCCCGTGTTTAAGATTATTTAGTCCATTAATTAATTAAGCCACTGAAAAACTTTATATTAAGTAATATCTTTATCCTTGGAGTAAGGACAACCCAACTTTATTATCCATACCGGAAAATTAATTCCACTTGCAAGATTTGGTATGATAAAGGTTCCGGGGGCCCACCAAGGGGACCAATCAAGCAAGACTTTTGCAAGCACATGATTCTCTGTATTAATTTAGCGATTGTCGTCCAATTAATATTATTGCCCAAGATATAGGGTATCGAAGTCGCAATGATTCTCTTCCCATTTATAAGTCAAAGCAATAACTACTAATCACACACAGTCCTTATTAAGTGACAGAGATTAAGAAATCAACAACCACTGAGGTCTAACTCTTCATCCCTTAAGTAAGTGCGAATGAGTTTATCCTCTCTGTAGGTCCGCTTCAGCGCATCAAATGCACTAGTGTAATCTCTTGGTCAAGACAAGCCAATCTGAGCCTTACACATCAACTTCTACCAATAGATTGTTCGGATCTATCTAAGTTGTGAAACACGCACTCGTTTACAAGGTACTGTTAAAATGATCTTCTGTGATCTGGTATCATCACGTTAACTACAATGTAACGCGTGCTACGAACGGTTTGCAATAAATATATATAACATTTAATCATATTTAAAGCAACAGTGATAAACAATTTATTTCAGTAAATAAATGTTTAATACATAGGTTATACAAAGTAAAAGCATACTTTCAAGTATAACCCCAACAATCTCCCACTTATACTCAAAGTCTGCTTTTAAGTATACCACATCATGTCTGATGTATTATCTGGTGACATTTAATGTCACCTACATCAACCTAATAATATTTCTCCCACTTATACTCAAAGCCGATTGGCAATGCTCTTGACACTCATTCCTTCCACATGTCTCTCGAATGTTAACTGAGGCAGACCCTTTGTGAATGGATCAGCTAGGTTGTCTTCCGACGTGATCTTTGCCACCTCTATATCTCCTCTCTTAACGATTTCTCGTATAAGATGATATTTCCTTTCAATGTGTTTGCTGGCCTTGTGGGCTCTCTGTTCCCTTGAATTTGCAACTGCTCCGGCATTATCACAAAAGACCGTGATTGTGCTGGGCAAATTCGGAACAACGTCTAAGTCCACTAGGAAGTTCTTGAGCCACACCGCTTCTTTCGCTGCTTCACAAGCAGCTACATATTCGACTTCCATGGTAGAATCGACGATGCATTTCTGCTTTACGCTTCTCCATGTTACAGCTCCTCCCCCCAGACAAAACACACTACCCGAGGTAGATTTTCTGGAATCTAGGTCTGATTGAAAATCTGAGTCCGTGTATCCCACTAGAAATAAACGGTCCGACTGATAAACCAGCATTCTATCTCGAGTTCTTTTCAGATACTTCAGAATGTTCTTAACAGCAGTCCAATGTTGATTTCTGGGATTACTTTGATATCTGGCTACCATGCCTACGACGTAGCAGATGTCGGTCTAAATACACAACATTGCATACATGAGACTTCCCTCGCCGACGATAAGGAATGCCTCTCATGTCATCTATCTCCTTTGTGTCTTAGGGCACATGTCTTTTCGATAGATGGATTCCGTGCACGAAAGGTACAAAACCCTTCTTGAATCTTGCATGTTGAAACGCTAAAAAGCAGTATCTATGTATGAAGCTTGCGATAAGCCGATCATTCTTTTCTTTTGATCTCGAGTAATCTTGATCCCAAGAACATGACCTGCTTCCCCTAAGTCCTTCATATCAAACTGTTTTGACAGCCATACCCTTACGTCTGACAAAACCTTTACATCGTTTCAAATGAGTAGAATATCATCTACGTATAATACTAGGAATACCAAGGCAGTTCCGTCACACTTTCTATAACACAACTCTCGAAATCGTTTTGATCAAACCCATAAGATTTTATTACATGATCAAAACATTGGTTCCAACCCCGAGATGCTTGCTTAAGTCCATAAATGGACTTCCTCAGCTTGCACACAAGGTGTTCTTGGCCTTTTTCGATGAAACCTTCGGGTTGTTGCATATAGATTTCCTCGTCAAGACTCCCGTTAAGAAAAACTATCTTGACATCCATTTGACAGATCTCAAAATCTAGATGTGCAGCTATTGCCAAGAGAATACAGATGGAATTAAGCATGGCTACAGGCGAAAAGGTTTCTTCATAATCGATACCATCTTTCTGGGTGTATCCCTTTGCCACAAGCCTAGCTTTAAAGGTTTCCACCTTCGCGTCCGGTCCTCTTTTTCTCTTGTAGACCCACTTGCATCCAATGGGTTTTACCCCACTGGGTGGTTCAACTAGCTCCCACACCTGATTATGATCCATTGAGCCCATCTCGGCTTCCATCGCAGTTTGCCAGGATTTCGAATCCTTATCTTGGATGGCCTCCTTGTAGGACCAGGGGTCTGATTCACTATCCCCGGGGACCAAATCCGAAGATTCTCCTATCCCCATGAATCTCTCAGGTTGTCGAACAACCCTCCCACTACGACGAGGTTCCGATTGTGTCGGTGTGACGCTTGGTATATCTATCTGTACAGTTGGTATAGGAGTTTGCCATCTCATTTAATTTAAGGTAATCTCACTTTTGGGCTTTCGATTGTTCATAAACTCTACTTCCAAAAATCTAAAGTGCGTACTTATTACCACCTTTAGATCTTCGGGACCATAGAACATGCACCCTTTTGTTCCCATGGGATATCCTATAAACAACCTTAGTTCCGATCGTGAATCCAACTTACCGGCTTCCTTGTCTAGCACGTATGCTGGACACCCCCAAATCCTGAGATGTCTCAGACTGGGCTTGCGCCTGGTCCACAACTCTTTAGGGGTTTTGGGAACCGATTTGGATGGCACCAGATTTAGAACGTAAGCTGCTGTTTCCAAGGCATGACCCCAAAATGACTTGGGTAGATCTGAATAACTCATCATGGATCTGACCATTTCTAAGAGTGTTATGTTTCTTCGTTCTGCAATCCCGTTTTGTTGAGGGGTTCAGGGTGCAGTCAACTGGGAAACAATGCCCTCGTCTGACAGGTAGTTCAAAAACTCATCGCTGAGGTATTCGCCTCCACGATCAGATCGTAGAAACTTGATACTCTTTCCTTATTATTCTCCACTTTGGCTTTGAACTCCTTGAATTTATCAAAGGTTTCCGATTTGTGTTTCATGAGGAAAATGTACCAGAACCTTGAGTAATCATCGATGAAAGTCACGAAATACTCATATCCACCTCTAGCTTTGATTGACATTGGACCATACACGCCAGTGTGAACGATTTGCAATACTTCTGTGGCTCTATCCCCTTGGCTCCAAATGCCCTCTTGGTCATCTTACCCTCCAAACATGATTCGCAGGTTGGAAGTGGTTCTAACCGTAGGTCCATCAGCGAACCATCTTTCACCAACCTTTGGATCCTATTTAGATTAATATGACCCAATCTTAGATGCCATAGAAGTGTCTCGTTCACGTTTTCTGAACGTTTTCTCTTATTGTACGAAATAGTCGATGTGTTATAAGATGCATTTTGTGAGTGGTGTGCACAATTTATAGTATAGAGATTGTTCCGCAAAATTCCATGACAGATAAACACATCGTTACGGTAAACAATAACTTGCTTAGAAAAACGAACATAATATCCATCATTAATTAGTTTTGAAACTGAAATAAGGTTTTTGCGAAAAACTGGAACATAAAGAACATCTCTCAAAACTAAAATCTTGTCTTCAAAAGACAGGTGCACTTCTCCCACTGCTTTAACCACTACTCATGCAATACTGCAAAACTGCTACTTCACATGGAATTGCAATACCCGCTACCTTCGTAGCATTGCAATAGTCGTTACTTACGTAACATTGCCCATGTGATGAGGATCTCACTCCCACTAAGTTGTCGGGTCAAATGGGACCCCGTTACGTGAAACATACATGGTCAGCAGATCCTGTATCAACTACCCACGAATGAGAAGTATACTCCGCTAAACAAGTTTCAACAACTCGTGCGTGAGAATTACCTTTCTTTCTTGCCCTTTTGGGGTTTGGAATAGGCAAACCTCCATTGTCCTCTTTCACCGCAGTTTAAGCACTTCCCCTTTGGATTTTCCTTGACACCACCGGCATTCCTCATCTTACCATTGCCCTTGGCAACAGTTGAGTTTGATTGCTTATGGCTTTTGGCCCTCTTCTTCTTCTTGCCTTCCCTTGGCCTAGAAGATGAAGACGGACCACTTGCCCCCAAAGCTTGAGTTTGGTGTCCCATCAACGTCTCTGCCGTGACCAAAGCTTGCAACAAATCAGCTAGCGAGGCCAAAAAGCTCAAAACTTTTGGGCAGAGAGTGGAGTACCAAATTGATCTGGGTCTCCAGATCATAATCTGCACCCAGAACCTCAAGTTTGTTCAGATGAACCATCTATTTTGAGGACGTAATCCCTTACGGGGTTGCCCTCCACCATTTTCAATGACAATATCTCTCGCAAGGTGATCTGACGAGTCCCACATTTTTGACTCGTCAGTTGGCTCATCTGATTTTGGTGTGTCAAGAATCCACTTGTGCTTTTGTGCAGTTAGGACAATCATAACTTTTTGTTTCCAATCAACATAGTTTCCTATACAATTCTATTCACTTTAAGTATTTTAACAATGGATTAAAAGGTTGAGACATGCTGAACTGAAATAAACAACAATTGTGCAAACACAAAATTATCACATAATTCGATCACATTGTTCATATCAAAATCTAAAAACAATATGAACATGCATCAGCCGACATCTCAAAACAGTTTAAATAGGTCACGTTGGGTGAACTGTCTATTTAAACAAATTCAAGCAGGTTACAAACAAGAACAGTTACAAACCTTTAATTCAAAATTAATAGTCGGCTCCCACTTGACCAATATAAAATTGATAGGGACTTCGAAGAAGTATATGCATATCAATTTTATACCTAAGTAATAACCATGATTAAATACAAAATTATTACTTCGCTTTGTACGAGCCTCGTTGGGAGGGTCATCGTCGCCACTAATAATAATTCACAATCATCATTTTGGGAATTTATTGATGTGAAATCCATCTTTTGGCCTTTCCGTTGAGGAAATTTCTCCAAAAGAATTCACAAATAAATAAATCATGGAGGTCAATTTGACATAATTTTATTATCCGGAATAAAATTTGTCAATAATACATACTTAGTAATTTTCGAAAGTGAGATTTTCTTTTAGACAATTCTAAATCATGCAAACACATTTAACAAATAAAATTGCACGAATTTAAAACAAACATCAAGATTAAATAAATCACGTTGGGAACACATATCCTACTGTCATGTTTTAAATTCTAAATCTTGATCTTGAGAAATCGTCCCATCATTTGCTTTCATCGTTCGTCTCAAAAAGCTCCCACTGAATCCGCAATAATTCTTTAAAATGTCCTCCGTTTCGGGTTAGGACGACGTCTGGAAAATGTGTAGGTCACGACCCGGAACGCGAGTCGCATACGCCTAGGCGCACACCCCGGTCCGGATCAGCCATCCCGCCCCGTCGCCAACAACACATTCGCACGGAGCTCGCCTGAAGGTGCCCACATCAGGGGTCTCGTGCCCCGCGCCCGAAACAGTCCGCATGCGCACGTCCGACTCTGCACGCCTTGCGCGTGCCGTGCGCTGCAGCCCTCGAAGCCGAGTCGGCCTTGCACGTCTAGCGTGCATCGCCATGCCCTGTCCGCGATCGCCTGGGTGGTGCGCGCAGTCGCTAGGCATTCCGCCTAGTCCGCGTGCTCCGCTTTGGCTTGCGTACGTCCGGGCACTCGGACGTCCATCTTTAATTCATCGTCTCTGTCTTCGTTCGCGATCCGGTTACAATTTATTTATGAAAAATAAATAAACCTAGATTTAGACTAGTCTATTACATTGATCAAATCAAACAAATCCTAATCTACTCGTGGATTTTCTCACGAGGCAAAATGAATTCGAACGAATCGAATTAAAAACCAACAATTTATTTGCATGTAAATAAGCACATTAAAATACAATGACAATTGGATACCTGCAAAACAGATCTAACAGTTCTACTATCCAATTTCAATTTTAATGAACAACAATTTAAATTATAGTTTAAAAAGATCAGAGCCCAAACCAGGGCTCTGATACTAGTTGTTGGAATAACATATGCCAGGATCTATCGGGATGACCTCATAAACACAAATTTAAATTAATAATTATTAATAGCATGAATTTACCTAAGTGAATTCAAATAATAATTAAACCAACAACAACATGCAAATAAAATTTCACGTAAAAGATCCTAGCATGCGGAATTCTAGGAGTTTACGTAAACGTACCCATTGGAGAGAATATCTGAGACAGACAAGATCAAGTATCTGGATACCCACCAAAAGTCCTTCTCAAGTATTCCCAAGTCCTCGTCCAATAACCCCGGTGGAAGGTTCTCCGATGAACGATTTATAAAACAAGGAAAAAAAAAAATATTGTTGCACCACATTTGTGGATTTCTAATATTTTCAACACATGGAACACTAGTTGGGAATGAAAAATTCATCCCCTATTTATAAGATAGAGGGTTGGAAAAATTTCAACCACAATTAGGGCTAGGAAAGATCTTTTCTCGATCTTCAAGAAATCTTGAATATATCCAATATATTCTTCTTTCCATGTGTATTTTTCCACAAAAATCTCACACCCTTATTTGGCCCTTTTTTTTCGAAAAACAAGAAAGAATTTCAAGATTGGATCTTTCTTGAATTTATGAGATATTCTTGTATCCCAAGAATACATATATTTTTCCATAAAATCTTTCCAAGAAAATCAAGAAAATCTTTCTTCCCTTTCTTATACAAGATTTTGAAAAATTTACTATTAAAAAGCCAAGGGAGTTTTCTTGAATTTATGGGATAATCTTGTATTCCAAGAATACATTATCTCCTTTCCATAAAATCTTTTCAAGAAAATTCTTCTCCTCTTTTCTTTAATATTTTTAGAAAAAAAAAAAAAATATTGCAACAATAAATTTATTTTATTTTAAACACCTTTTATTTATTGGACTTTAATTGGGCTACTTGAGGGGCCTTTAGGAGAATTAAGATGGACCTTCCAATGGGAACAATTCCAATATTGAGCCACAATATAATTGACCCATTAATATTAATTAATACCACTATATATAATTATATTGACTATCAATCTTAACCCATATTACGGTAATATGGCTCCCGGTTATTATTTTCCGTGTTTAAGATTATTTAGTCCATTAATTAATTAAGCCACTGAAAAGCTTTATATTAATTAATATATTTATCCTTGGTGTAAGGACAACCCAGCTTTATTATCCATACTGGAAAATTAATTCCACTTGTAAGATTTGGTATGATAAAGGTTCCGGGCCCACCAAGGGGACCAATCAAGCAAGACTTTTGCTAGCACACGATTCTCTGTATTAATTTAGCAACTGTCGTGCAATTAATATTATTGCCCAAGATATAGGGTATCGAAGTCGCAATGATACTCTTCCCATTTATAAGTCAAAGCAATAACTACTAATCACACACAGTCCTTATTAAGTGATAGAGATTAAGAAATCAACAACCACTGAGGTCTAACTCTTCATCCCTTAAGTAAGTGCGAATGATTTTATCCTCTCTGTAGGTCCGCATCAGTGCATCGAATGCACTAGTGTAATCTCTTGGTCAAGACAAGCCAATCTGAGCCTTACACATCAACTTATACCAATAGATTGTTCAGATCTATCTAAGTTGTGAAACATGCACTCGTTTACAAGGTACTGTTAACGTGATCTTCTGTGATCTGGTATCACCACGTTAACTACAATGTAACGCGTGCTACGAACGGTTTGCAATAAATATATATAACATTCAATCATATTTAAAGTAACAGTGATAAACAATTTATTTCAGTAAATAAGTGTTTAATACATAGGTTATACAAAGTAAAAGCATACTTTCACGTATAACCCCAACAAAACTAACAGTCTTAATTGAACCCTAGACAATAAATCAGACATTCTCAATATATGAGGTACGTTGCGAGGAAATGTGCAACTACCTGTAACTGAAACATGAGCTATTACGATTTCCTCCTTTCATTCACGAATACTCGATTAAGCCTTGAACATGATGAAATGTCTATTCAAATAACTTAATCAATTTATCTCTAATCACTAATTGATCACTTATGTCACACTTGGCCACAAAGTCCAAGTTGACGTGCATTGGCCAATGACTTTGATCCAACTATGATGAGAAGATGAGTATTCTCTCTAAATCCACTTCGAGGAATGAATCCTTTTCTTGGCTCAACTACCACGCACATGCACTTCGTGATGAACCCAATCCACGCCATATCTACCCATGGTTAGGGTGCAAGCGTCAGTCATGGTCAAAGTTCATCATCCCACACATGTCGTGCGTATTGACCTCAAGTCAAAGGAGTATCGCATCGCTCCCACTAACCGTGATACCCGTAGACACATATAGTGGAACTACATTAAACGGTTTCTCGGATGGGTATACCAATATCCTCTAAGGTATTTGTGCATCCATCATGAGATACCTAGTATCTCGTAGTAAGTGAGATCTTACTACACTCTCAAAGAGTATGATGCAGATCGATCACCAATCTCCATTGTATCATCAATATCCCATTCTTGATGATCCTCGATTGGGGCCATTTGAGAATCATGCTTAGGTCATCTGAGTTCTCACACACTCAATGACAACAGTGACTCAAGGGAACACAAATAAGAACAAATGCAAACAATCAAACATAATATTCTAATAGGTGCAACGCCATATATTTAATATTAAATAAACAATAATATTAAATCAATACTGAATATTATCTGAGCATTATGTCCTTACAATGGATTGTCTCTAGGACACTAACACTAACAATCTCCCACTTGAACTAGAGCCAATCACCTACATGTCTAACCCCTAGACCATCAAAATGTCTAGTGTGTACATGAACACTCAAAGCCTTGGTGAAAGGATCAGCCAGGTTATCCTCCGTGGGGACACATTCTAATTCTATCTCTCCTCTAGAAACTATCTCTCTTATCAAGTGATAACGCCTCGGTACATGCCTGTTTCTGTTATTGGATCTCGGTTCCTTAGCTTGCGCAACTGCACCAATATTATCACAATATAACTTTATTGGACTGCTGGCACTCGGAACTACCCCTAGTTCACTTAAGAACTGTTTTATCCAGCCAACTTCTTTGGCAGCATCTGCCGCAGCAATGTACTCAGCTTCGGTTATTGAGTCTGTGGTAGTATCTTGTTTGGAACTATTCCAACTAACCGCCCCACCATTGAGAACAAAAACATAGCCCGACTGTGATTTGTAATCATCACAGTCGGATTGGAAACTTACATCAGCATAACCAGTTGCAACTAGCTCTGACTGTCCTCTGTAGACCAAGAAGCAATCTTTGGTACGTCTAAGGTACTTAAGAATGTTCTTGACAACAATCTAGTGAGGTTCACCCGGATTCTATTGGTATCTACCAGTGGTGCTAACAGCGAAGGACACATCTGGCCTTGTGCAAGTCATGGCGTACATGGTGGAGCCAATTGCAGATGCATATGGTATATCCTTCATGAGCCGGATTTCAGCTTCTGTAGAAGGACAATCCTTCTTAGACAACTTTATCCCATGACATGCCGGTAGAGAACCTCTCTTAGAGTTCTCCATATCAAATCGCTTTAACACTTTATCTACGTAGGTTGACTGTGACAGCCCCAACATCCTTTTGGATCTATCCCTATGGATCATGATCCCTAAGATGTAGCAGGCCTCACCAAGATCCTTCATCATGAAGGTCCTTGATAGCCAATCTTTAACCGACTGCATAAGAGGAATGTTGTTTCCCATAATCAGTATGTCATCAACATACACAACTATGAAAACAATATTTCTCCCACTGCGTTTACGATAAACGCATGGATCTTCCGAATTTCTGGTGAAGTCAAACGATTTGACAGCTTCATCAAATCGGATATTTTAACTCCTAGAAGCTTGCTTTAATCCATAAATGTACCGTTTAAGCTTGCACACAAGATTAGACTTTGGTTTAGATACAAAACCTTCCGGTTGAGTCATAAACATCTCCTTATCAATGTTGCCATTTAGGAAGGCTATTTTGACATCCATCTGCCAAATCTCATAATCTAGATGTGCTGCTACCGCAAGTAAAATTCGAATGGACTTGATCTTGGCAACAAGTGAGAAGGTCTCATCATAGTCAATGCCTTCACGTTGACTATAACCTTTTGCCACCAACCTAGCCTTGTAGGTTTGTACCTTGCCGTTTGCATCAGTCTTACATTTGTAGACCCATCTGCAACCTATGGGTTTGACCCCTTTCGGCAACTCAACCAAGTCCCAGACTTGATTGGTGTACATCGAGTCCATCTCGAATTTCATGGCTTCATGCCACTTCTCTGAGTCAACATCTAATGTTACCTCAGTGTAAGTTCTGGGATCGTCTTTATCCGGAATCTCCACGTCATCATGTTCCTCTACGAGGAAACCATAATATCTAGTGGGCGGATTACAAATCCTAGTGGACTTACGGAGTTGTGGTTGTGCAAGATGTATATTCTGATCGTGAAAATTTTGTGGTGCATCGATTTCATCAATGACCGGAGAGTCCTCAAGAGCAACACTTTCAGATGCCTCTTGGGCGGGAGTTTGAACTATGTTGTTCTCATTCAGCCCACTTGGAGTTTGTTGTGAAGGCAATGCTGTTGGGGTTATACTAGAAAGTATGCTTTTACTTTTTATAACCAAACTGAATTTTCTGTCTTATTTACTGAAATAAATTATTTATCACTGATGCTTTAAATATCATTGAATGTTACATATATTTACTGCATAATTGTTCAATAAAAAGTACGTGTTACATTGTAGTTAATTTAGTGATACCAGATCACAGAAGATTAAATTGACAATCCCTTGTAACTAAAAGTACGCTGTTCACGACCTAGATGAAAATGAACAATCCATCGTGAAAGGTTGAAGTGTAAGGCTCAGATTTGACCAAGAGATTACACTAGTGCATGACTGATGCACTGAATAGGACCTACATGAGGATACATTCTTCAGCATTGAACCAGGAAGAATTAGACCTCAGTGGTTCGTTATTTCTTAATCTTCGTTCCTTAAATAGGATCGTGTGTGGTTATAATTATTGCTCTGACTTATGACGGGTAGCGAATCAATGAGATTCAATACTTTATATCTTGGGCAATATTACTGGTCACATGCGATTGCTAAGATTTAATACGAAGAATCGTGTGCGAGTACACTCGTTTGATTTGCCCCCTTGGGAGGTTCATAAGATTTATCATACCAAATCTTGCAAGTGGAATTTGTTTCAAGTATGGATAATAATGTTGAACCGTTCCTTGACCAAGGACAAAAGATATTAATTAATGGAAAGCTATTTCAGTGTCTTGGATTAATTAATGAGCTAGATAATCTTCAATGCGGGAAATAATAACCAGGAGCCATATTAACAGTAATATGGGTTAAGATGGATAGTGCAATATTAATTATGTAGTGGGATTAGTTAATATTTATGGGCTTGAATAATATTGTGGCTCAATATTGAAAATTCAAAGTCCATTGGAAGGTCCAATCTTAATTCTCCTAAAGGCCCCTCAAGTAGCCCAAACATAAAGTCCAATAACTGAAAAAAGGTGTTTAAAATAAAATAAATTATTGTTGCCTAATTTTTCATTATTTTCGAAAATCACAAATAAAAGAGGGAGAAAAATTTTCTTTGGATTTTGTTATGGAATGAGGATAAGTATTCTTGGAATACAAGATTATCTCATTAAATTCAAGAAATCTCCCACTTGGCTATTTGTTGTGATATTTTAGAAAAATACCATAACATAAGGAGAGGAAGATTTTATTTGGGAGATATTTTGGAAAATAGAATATATTGGATATATTCAAGATTATATCTTGAGGAAGAAGCAAGGAAATTTTCCAATCACCCAATAACCCAAAATTCCCCTTCGTCCTCCCCCCCCTTAGTATTATAAATAGGGGATGAATTTTCCATCCCCAAGTGCAATTCCATGTGTTGGAAAAATTAAAAATCCACAAAGGTAGTGCAATATAATTTTATTTTTCATTTTGTTAATTTGTTCGCGAGTTCCTACCACCGGATTGTTGAACAAGGACAAGGGAATACTTGAGAAGGACTTTTGGTGTGTTCATGTGAACGGGATCCATCTTCTCAACGGTTGTCACTCCAAGAGGTTAGTTCACGTAAACCCGTAGTAATTCCGCATGTGTAGGTTTTATGTGAACTGTTTATGTGCATGATTGGTTGTTGAATTATTATTTGAATTAATATAGGATTAATTCATACTAGTAATAATTGTTAGAATTAAATTTGTATTTAAATATTCATCCCGAATAGATCCGGGCAATTAATTCCCCAACAAATACAACTCCAATTACGCTCCCACTGACTGAAAGAGGATCACTAAGTGATAAACTTCCACCATGAGAGCTGCTGAATGCTCCCACTGATTCTTTGTCACGTTTCATTGACAAGATATCAGTCTCTTGGTTATCCTGTGGTTCTTGAATTTCTTCAAGTTCTATCATCTTACGACCTTGTTCCTTAAAGACATAGTCTTCTTCGAGGAACCTGGCCTGCCTAGAAATAATTATTGTTTGTTTCTCAGGTAGATAGAAATAATATCCTCTCGTTTCCTTAGGATATCCAACAAGGTAACCCTTTTCACCTTTGGACTCCAACTTATCAGTGAGCATCTTTTTTACAATTGCGGGGCAACCCCAAATTTTGATATGTGAAAAAGTTGGCTTCTTGCCACACCATAATTCATATGGTGTATGCTCAACTGATTTGGATGGAATCCTATTCAGAATGTAAATTGAGGTTTGTAACGCGTATCCCCATAAGAATGTCGGAAGGGAGGAAAAACTCATCATGGACCTTACCATGTCCAACAAGGTTCGATTTCTCCTCTCGGACACTCCGTTCATTTGCGGTGTTTCAGGAGGAGTCCATTGTGATTGGATTCCATGTAACTTTAAGTAATCCATGGACTCATGGCTAAGGTATTCACCTCCTCGATCCAATCGAAGAGTCTTGATACTCTTACCAAGTTGCTTTTCTACTTTAGGTTTGAACTCCTTGAATTTCTCAAAAGATTCGGATTTGTGCTTCATAAGATACACATATCCATATCTTGAGAAATCGTCAGTAAAGGTGATGAAGTAGGCAAAGTGACCCCTAGCTAGAGTGGGCAATGGTCCACAGACATCACTGTAGATCAATTCTAGAACTTCTTTGGCACGAACCCCTTTCCCAGAGAAGGGTTTGTTGGTCATCTTGCCCTTGAGACAGGATTCACAATTTCCATAAGACTCAAAGTCGAATGGGGTTAAGTAGTCTAATTTCCTTAACCTTGCAATCCTATTCTCATTTGCATAACGAAGCCTACAATGCCACAAGTAAGTTGAGTTTTCATGATTACTAAGTTTGAGTCGTTTGTTTTGTATATTAAGAATATTATGTCCACAATGCAACAAATATAAACCATTCGATAAAGGAGCATTTCCATAAACATCACCAATAAGCGAAAAATAACAATTATTGTTTGCAAAATGGAAGGAAAACCCTTCAATGTCTAACATAGGAATATAAATAATGCTGCGAGTAATAGAAGGAACGAAATAACAATTATTCAGTTCAAGTCTAAAACTAGAGGGTAAGTCTAAAACATAAACGCCAACACGTTCAGCAGCAACTCTTGTTCCATTCTCAACGTGTAGGGCGACTTCACCCGGCCTAACTGCCCTGCTATGCTTGAGACCCTGCACATTTACACAAATGTGTGAGCCACAACCAGTATCTAATACCCAGCAGTTAGTATCATTTGTGGACATGTTTATCTCAATAACAAACATACTTGTTCCAGTGGCTGAGACACCTTGTGTCTTCTTTTTAGCTGCTAGAACCTTACAGTCCTTCTTCCAATGCCCCTTCTGCTTGTAGTGGAGGCATACATCCTTGTCCACCCTCTCCTTCTTTTGAATTCCACCTTTAGTCTTAAGGAAGCTTGACTTGGAGCCTTTCTTTGCCTTGCCCCTTCGCTTCTTCTTTCCTTTCGGAGCACAAGAAGTAGAGGCACTCACCATGAGCACGGGCTTTTCCTTAGCAGTGGAAGACTCAAAAGTCTTTAGCATGTTATGCAGCTCGGGCATAGTCGATTCCGTCTTATTCATATTAAAGTTTACCACGAAACTCGAATATGAATCGGGAAGCGACTAAAGAATGGCATAAACAACAACGTTGGACTTGAGCTCAATGCCCAGACGACCAAGTTTCTCGATTAGCCCAATCATCTTCAACACATGAGGAGAAACCTTCCCTCCTTCAGACAATTGGCATCTAAACAGATCTCTCATCACTTCATAAATCTCGGAACGAGATTCAGAATCAAAGAGATCCTTCAGATGCTTAATCATCTCGAAGGGGAGCATCTTCTCATGTTGCCTTTGCAACTCGGGAGTCATCCCGAGTAGCATAACACACTGTTCCTGGAAAGCATCCTTTTGATGCTTCTTCTGAGCCTCGGCATCAAACGTCTCGTGTTCTTCAGTACCAGCCTCCGGGGTAGCAGGGATTTGCGTGTCCAACACGTACTCAATCTTTTCTTGCCTAAGCACCAAACACACGTTTCGGTGCCAATCGAGAAAATTTGGCCCAACCAATTTGTTCGTTTCCAAAATGCTTCTCAGTGATAAGTTATTCATTTCAACAATCCTAGAGAAATAAAATAAAATGGGAATTAAAACACATAATTCCTATGATCAATATTCAGCAATCAAAATAAACATGGCCTTTCAAATTTATTTTGTCTCCATTATTTTCACATATTCAACGACCTCATTGGAAGAATACGAATTTATATCTAATATAAATTATAATGGACTAGGATCCACATTCCTACTATCATAATATATCGGGGTGATTACTATGATAGCGAAGCTGGTAGGTCTCCAAACCAATTGCAAAATCCAAGAACTCTAGTTGATTGAACCTAGTTCAATTGGATGCCCTTGACTTTCATTTCCTGCTTGCAAATTTTGGTGAAACAAAGTCAAGTTGATTTACGACCATCAAGAGATGACACTACGTGTCCCTATAAAGGTCCTATTAGATGTAGATCCGAGCAAAAGATTTGGGCCTTAAATACTCATTTGAACGAAATCTCCGATTTACCTTTAATTTTGATGGAAGGCATCGTTTAACTGAATGAAAATCATATTTTAGTGAGGAACGTTTTAAAGACGGGGTATTAATTGCTTAATCGAGATCCGAACATGTTAATCTACATCACATTTGAGCATCTATTGGGCACCGCCTACCCAAACATGATATTACACAGACTAACATTTATATGGGTGTCGTCTACCCAAACAATTAATACGGTCCAACATTTATTGAGCGCCACCTACCCAAACAGTTATAATGATGACTATAAAACGTTAACTAATTTAAATAAATAATTAATCAAGTGGGATTTAATAATTCCTTTAAAACAAATCTCAAAATCCAATTTTAAATTCCATTTTAAAATTACTAAATCTCAATAATTAATCCAATTAATTTATAAATAAAAGTCCAACTTTTATTACTAATTCTTAAAATCAATCTTATTAAATTTTAAAATTAGATGTTTATGTATTTGTTTGCCAAGGGCTCAAGTGCAATTTTTAAAATTCCACGGAGGGGCATGTTTGAAATCCAATTTGCAAAATGGCTCTTCCCTCATCACAACCCGGAAACCGTCTTCCAATCAGGACAACAGAAACCAACAATTCATAAACTGTTCATCAGTCTTAATCCAATTAATCATAAAACAGTCAATGAAAATTTCAGATCACCAGGTTAATCGAATTAGTCCAACCAAATCATATAAACCATAGTATCAAAAATTCAAAAACAGTCTGCACAATTCGTAACACAAAAATACAGATGAGCAGTAGCAGGGCGCGTGCACTCAAGTCGCCGCCGCCACTAGGCATGCGCGGGCGACTCAATGCTGTAACCCTCATAGTCGGGACCCACAACCTTGTCAGAGGTCAAACCAGAGACGAAGGGAGACGGACCAAGTGCGGTGCGTAGGTGCATCGCAAAGTGTCGAAGAGCGGCAGACGTAGAGGTGAAGTGATGCGGTGGCGTTCCGCCACAAAAACGCATCGAACCTGAGGTTGAGTCATCGAAGCGATGACGCTGCAGCCTAGGACGACGAATCGCAACTCACGCGGTACCGAATCGCATCGATTCAAGTCAGGCCGTCGCGGGTCTAACCCATTGAATCACGCTCCGTCGCGGCAGCCCGCGAGCGACCCGAGTCGCGGCGTAGCGCCACTGTCTCAAGCGAAGCCCCGGTGCCAAGCTTCAGATGCGAAATGGCGGAGGGCGAGGCGGATGGGGCGGCAGGTTTTCGCATAAAACCCTAACCAAGCGAAGGAGACGAGGCAAGCACAAAACAAAGGGGCCAAGCAATTATTTAACCAAATAATGAACATGCCCCAAAAAAAGAACACAATCGGTGCGGTGTTTGGTCAAACCATTCACCGCACCATCAGTTTTATAAAAAAAAATTAATTTATAAAACCAATAAAATTATACAATTAATCAAGAGCCTGAAGCTCTGATACCACTATTGGAATTTAGAGGCACGTAAACACGTAATACATGCACAGTGGAAATTAAAGTTCACCAACAATGAACAGTTAATTGCATAATTAAATCTGATAAGCGTGAAAAGCGAAATTCTTCAAACGAATTAAATGCGGATTCCTCCACTATGGTATCGGTGTAATGATGGTTTACTAATCTGCATGCAGATCTTGCGCCAAATTGTTGGGATTATCTTTGGAAAGTATGCATTTACTTTGTATAATCAGACTGAATTTCGGGACTTATTTACTGAAATAAATTGTTTATCACTGATGCTTTAAATATCATCGAATGTTACATATATTTACATATATTATGTTTCATTCCCAAGTACAATTCCATGTGCTGGAAAAATTAGTAAATCCACAAAAGTGGTGCAACAAATTTTTATTTTCCCTTTTATTAATTTTTCGCGAGCTTTCTTCCACCGGATTGACGAGCAAGGACTAGGGAATACTTGGGAAGGCTTTTTGGTGTGTTTTTATCGACTAGACCATTGCCACTCCAAGAGGTTAGTTCACGTAAACCCGTAGCAATTCCGCATGCGTAGGATTTATGTGAACTATTTATATGCATGATTTGTTGTTGAATTATTATTTGAATTAATATAGGATTAATTAAAGCTAGTAATAATTGTTAGAATTAAATTTGTATTTAAATATTCATCCCGAATAGATCCGTGCAATTAATTCCCCAACAACTGGTATCAGAGCCTCGGTTTCGGGCTCTGAATTTTAAATTGTAATTTAATTCGTCTTCATTAAATTTGAAATTGGATAGTAGAATTGCTAGATTTTTTTTGCAGGTATCCAATTGTCATGGAATTTAATGTGTTTATTTATGTATGCATATAAATTGTGGTCTTTTAATTCGATTCGTTCGAATTCGTTTTGCCTCGTGAGAAAATCCACGAGTAGATTAGAATTTGTTTGATTTTATCAATATAATAGACTAGTATAGATCTAGGTTTATTTATTTTTTGTAAATAAATTGTGTCGGATCGAAAACGGAGGGTGGAGCGAAAAGAATTAAAAAACGGGATCCGGGCAAGGGCGGGTGGCGTCGCATGAAAAGCATTGGAGAGCATACCGCTTATTTGGCCGAGCGGGCGGGGGTGAGGTCGGAGGGGCGAGCGAGCGGATCCGACTGGCGGCGTCTGGTATGGCCCGGCGATACCCGCCCGTGGCGCTGGGCGACAAGGCGACCGCGCCAGATGGCCGTGGGGCGACCGACGGTGAGAAAGTGGGGCGACGAGGCGGCGTGTCTTACGGCGTTTATTTCGCGCCACAAGACGCCACTTCGACATAGCTAGGAGGTGCTAGGCCCGGGCACTCCCGAGGCCGAACTGGTGATGACATGGCTTCGACAAAGCATTTTTAAAGATGTCAAGTGGGAGCTTTTGAGATTTAACAATGAAGGCTATGAAGACGATTTCTCAAGATCAAGACATGACAAAAATTAACCATGACAATTGGATATATGTGCCCAACATGTTTAATTTTTTGTTTTGATGTTATGCATTATTTTATGCTTATTTAAATTGTGTTTAAATTTGCGATGCATGAGAAAATGTTTTGAAAAATCTCACTTTCGAAAATTACTAAGTATGCTTAAACAATTAATTGACAATTTTATGGATAATAAAATTGAATTAATTTTGACCTCCATGATTTATTTATTTGTGAATTCTTTTGGAGAAATTCCCCCCACGGGACGGTCAAAGGATAGCTTTCACATGAATAAATTCCAAATGGATGATTGTGAATTATTACTAGTGTCGACGATGATCCTCCCCACGAGGCTCGTTCAAAGCGAAATAATAATTCTGTATTTAATCATGGTTATTACTTAGGTATAAAATTGATATGCATATACTTCCCCGAAGTCCCTGTCAATTTTATATTGGTCAAGTGGGAGCCAATTATTAATCTAGTATTAAAGGATTGTAACTGTTCTTGTTTGTAACCTGCTTGAATGTGTTTAAATAATGACCCACCCCACGTGGCTTATTTAAACTGTTTTGAGATGTTGACTGATGCATGTTAATATTTTTTTGAGATTTTAATATGAAACATGTGATCGAACCTTGTGATATATTTGTGCTTATGCATATTATTATTTATTTCGATTAAAGATGTCGCATCTTTTAATCCACTGTTCATTATACTTAAAGTCAATAGAATGAGTATGGAAACTATATTGATTGGAAACGAAAAATTATAATTGTCCTAACTGCACAAAAGCACAAGTGGATTCTTGACACACCAAAATCAGATGAGCCAACTGACGAGTCAAAAAAAATGCGGACTAGTCGAGATCACCTTGCGAGAGATGTAAATCGGCCGAAAATGGTGGAGGGCAAACCCGTGGGATTACGAATAAATCAAAATTAATGGCCCATCCGAACAAACTTGAGGTTCGAGTGCAAATTATAATCACGGAGACTCGGATGAATTTGGTACTTCACTCTCTGCCCAAAAGTTTCTGAGCATTTTGGCCTCGCTAGCTGATTTGTTGCAAGCTTTGGTCTCGGCAGAGATGTTGATGGGGCACCAAACTCAAGCTTTGACGGCAAGTGGTCCGTCTTCATTTTCTAGGCCAAGGGTAGGCAAGAAGAAGAAGAGAACCAAAAGCCATAAGCAATAAAAATCAACTGTTGCCAAGGGCAATGGTAAGATGAGGAATGCTTGTGGTGTCAAGGAGAATCCAAAGAGGAAGTGCTTGAGCTGCGGTGAAAGAGGACAATGGAGGTTTGCCTGTTCCAACCCCAAAAGGGACGGAAAGAAAGGTAATTCTCACGCACTAGTTGTTAAAATTTGTTTAGCTGCGTATACTTCTCATTCGTGGGTAGTTGATACGGGATCTGCTGACCATATATGTTTCACGTTATGGGGTCCCAGCTGACCTGACAACTTAGTGGCAGTGAGATCCTCATCACACTGGGCGATGCTACGAGAGTGGCAGCTGAAGCAGTGGGAGAAGTGCACCTGTTTTTTGAAGACAAAGTTTTAATTTTAAGAGATGTTCTTTATGTTCCCAGTTTTAGAAAGAATTCACTTTCAGTTTCTAAAATTCTGTTAATGGATACTTAGTTTCTTCTAATAAGAATGACATCATTTCTTGAAATGATGAGTGTATCTGTTATGGGACATTGATGGAAAATCTCTATACAATTAATTGTGCACACCACTCACGAAATGCATCCTATAACACATCAACTATTTCCAATAAAAGAAAACGTGAACGAGACACTTCTATGGCATCTAAGATTGGGACATTTTAATCCAAATAGGATCCAAAGGTTGGTAGAAGATGGTTCACTGGAGTCTCTCCAAGTTGAACCAATTCCAACCTGTGAATCATGTTTGGAGGGTAAAATGACCAAGAGGGCATTGGGAGCCAAGGGGAATAGAGCCAAAGAAGTGTTAGAAATCGTTCACATAGACGTAAGTGGTCTAATGTCAACCAAAGCAAGAAGAGGTTATGAGTATTTCGTCACTTTTATTGATGACTACTCAAGGTACGGTTATATTTTCCTTATGAAGCATAAATCTGAGACCTTTGAGAAATTCAAAGAATTTAAGGCTCAAGCAGAGAATCATAGGGAAAAACGTATCAAGTATCTATGATCCGATCGTGGAGGCGAGTACCTCAGCGATGAGTTTTTGAACTACTTGTCAGATGAAGGGATTGTATCCCAGCTAACTGCACCCGGAACCCCTCAACAAAACGAGGTTGCAGAGCGAAGAAACAGAACTCTTTTGGAAATGGTTAGATCAATGATGAGTTATGAGGATCCTCCCAAGTCGTTCTGGGGTCATGCCTTGGAAACAATGGCTTACATTCTGAACTTGGTGCCATCTAAATCGGTTCCCAAAACTCCCAAAGAATTGTGGACCGGGCGCAAGCCCAGTTTTAGACACATGAGAATTTGGGGGTGTCCGGCCTACGTGTTGGACAAGGAAGCCGGAAAATTGGATCCTCGATCAGAATTAAGGTTGTTTATAGGATACACCGAGGGAAAAAAATGGTGTATGTTCTATGGTCCCGAAGATCAAAAGGTGGTAATAAGCACCCACTTTAGATTTTTGGAAGAAGGCTATATAAACGAAAGAAGACCCAGAAGCGAGATTACCTTAAATGAGCTAATGGGGCTAACCTCATTGCCAACCGTATAAGATGACATACCAAACGACACACTTACACAACCGGAACCTCGTCGTAGTGAGAGGGTTGTGAAACAGCCCGAGAGATTCATGGGGATAGGAGAGTCAAGACGAATCAGACCCATGGACATATGACGAGGCAATCCAAGACAAGGATGCGGTTTCTTGGCAAAAGGCAATGAAAGCAGAAATGGGTTATATGGATCATAACAGAGTGTGGGAGCTAGTCGAACCACTTAATGGGGTCAAACCCATTGGATGCAAGTGGGTATACAAGAGAAAAAGGGGACCAGACGAGAAGGTGGAAACCTTCAAGGCAAGGCTTGTGGCGAAAGGTTATACTCAGAAAGAAGGAATCGAGTATGATGAAACCTTTTCACCTGTAGCAATGCTCAAGTCCATCCGGATTCTCTTGTCGATAGCTGCGCATCTCGATTTTGAAATCTGGCAAATGGATGTCAAGACAACTTTCCTTAACGGAAGTCTTGATGAAGAAATCTATATGCAACAACTCCAAGGCTTCATTGAAAAGGGCCAAGAACACCTAGTTTGTAAGCTCATGAAGTCCATTTACGGACTCAAACAGGCATCCAGAGCTTGGAACCAATATTTTGATCATGTTATAAAGTCTTATGGGTTTGATCAAAATGAGTTCGAAAGTTGTGTGTCTTATAGCTGCTTGTGAGGCAGCGAAAGAAGCGGTTTGGCTCAAGAACTTCCTAGTGGACTTGGATGTAGTTCCGAATTTGCCTAGCACAATCACTGTTTATTGTGACAATGCCGGAGCAGTTGCAAATTCAAGGGAACCAAGAGCCCACAAGGCCAGCAAACACATTGAAAGGAAATACCATCTTATACGAGAAATCGTTAAGAGAGGAGATATATAGGTGGCAAAGATCGCGTCAGAAGACAACCTAGCTGATCCATTCACAAAGGGTCTGCCTCAGAATACATTCGAGAGACATGTGGAAGGAATGGATGTAAAGATCGTTGCCAATCTGCTTTGAGTATAAGTGGGAGACATTATTAGGTTCGTGTAGGTGACATTAGTTGTCACGTATTAGGAACTACACGAGACATGCTGTAGTATACTTAAAAGCAGACTTTGAGTATAAGTGGGAGATTGTTGGGATTATACTGGAAAGTATGCTTTTACTTTGTATAATATGACTGAACTTTGGACTTATTTACTGAAATAAATTGTTTATCACTGATGCTTTAAATATCACCGAATGTTACATATATTTATTGCATAACTGTTCAATAAATAGTACGTGTTACATTGTAGTTAATTTAGTGATACCAGATCACAGAAGATTAAATTAACAGTTCCTTGTAACCAAAAGTACACCATTCACGACCTAGATGGAAATGAACAATCCATCGTGAAAGGTTGAAGTGTAAGGCTCAGATTGGTTTGTCTTGACCAAGAGATTACACTAGTGCATGTCTAGTGCACTAAAGAGGACCTACAGGAGGACAAATTCTTCAGAACTGAACTAGGAAGAATTAGACCTCAGTGGTTCGTTATTTCTTAATCTTCATCCCTTAAATAGGATCGCGTGTGGTTAGTAACTATTGCTTTGACTTATCACGGGTAGAGAATCAACGAGATTTAATACTTTATATCTTGGGCAATATTATTGGTTACATCGCGATTGCTAAGATTTAATACGGAGAATCGTGTGCAAGCACGCTTGTTCGATTTGGTTTGGGGGAGGTTCATAAGTTTTATCATACCAAATCTTGCAAGTGGAACTAGTTTCCTAAGATGGATAATAATGTTGAACCGTTCCTTTACTAAGGATAAAAGATATTAATTAATGGAAAGCTATTTCAATGGCTTGAATTAATTAATGGGTTAGATAATCTTAAACACGGAAATAATAACAGGAGCCATATTAACTGTAATATGAGTTAAGATGGATAGTGCAATATTAATTATGTAGTGAGATTAATTAATATTTATGGGCTTGAATAATATTGTGGCTCAATATTGATAATTCAAGATCCATTGGAAGGTCCAATCTTAATTCTCCTAAAGGCCCCTCAAGTAGCCCAAGATAAAGTCCAATAACTAAAAAATGTGTTTAAAAATAAAATAAATTTTGTTGCTTATTTTTCCTCATTTTTTCGAAAATTATGAATAAAAGGGGAGAAAGATTTTCTTTGAATTTTGTTATGGAATGAAGATATGTATTCTTGGAATACAAGATTATCTCATTAAATTCAAGAAATCTCCCACTTGGTTATTCATATGTAAATTTCAAAAATTTTGAAATAAAATGGAAAGAAAGATTTTCTTGATTTTCTTGAAAAGATATTATGGAAGATATGTATTTCTTGAAATACAAGTATATCTCATAAATTCAAGAAGATCCAAATCTTGGTTTTCTTTTTTCTATTTTTTCGAAAATTGCCATAACAAAAGAGAGTGGGATTTTTATGGAATATTTTAATTATGGAGAAAAGAATATATGAGATATATTCAAGATTTCTTGGAGATCAAGAAAAGATTTTTTTCCCCCTATTCCATATGCAAAAAATCGGCCACCACCCTCTATAAATAGGGGATGAATGTTTCATTCCCAAGTACAATTCCATGTGCTGGAAAAATTAGTAAATCCACAAAGGTGGTGCAACAAATTTTTATTTTCCCTTTTGTTAATTGTTCGCGAATTTCCTTCCACCGGATTGACGAGCAAGGACTAAGGAATACTTGGGAAGGCTTTTTGGTGTGTTTTACTCGACGAGACCATTGCCACTCCAAGAGTTTAGTTCACGTAAACCCGTAGCAATTTCGCATGCGTATGATTTATGTGAACTGTTTATATGCATGATATGTTGTTGAATTATTATTTGAATTAATATAGGATTAATTCATGCTAGTAATAATTGTTAGAATTAAATTTGTATTTAAATATTCATCCCGAATAGATCCGGACAAATAATTCCCCAACATGAACCCCCGAGATGAATTTCCTAGGAAAATTTTAACTTAGAGATTATATGGAGAAAAATAAAACTCACGTATTATGAATTCTCAAGAGCTCATATATATAGGAGAGGCCCAACTTAAATCTTAAGCTAACCTTTATTAGGAAAAATCCCTAATAAAATAAATCTCTTAGATTTATTTCCCACATATAAATCTCTACGGATTTAAATCTCATATATGACAAATCTCTACGATTTATTTCCATATATATTAAATCCTACAACAATATTCCAAATATTATTATTGGGAATTCTTATTTAATTAAATCCAATTTAATTAAATATTAATAATAATTAATTCCAAATTAATCTATTATTAATTACTTCTCCATAAATTAAATATTAAATCTAATTTAACATTTAATCAACCAACTATAATTAACAAACAACCATTAGATATTGTGTGACCCATAGGCCCTCATATATCGAATAATTAGTCAAACTAACGGTCTTAATTGAACCCTAGACAATAAATCAGACATTCTCAATATATGAGGTACGTTGCGAGGAAATGTGCAATTACCTGTAACTGAAACATGGGCTATTACGATTTCCTCCTTTCATTCACGAATACTCGATTAAGCCATGAACATGATGAATCGTCTATTCAAATAACTTAATCAATTTATCTCTAATCACTAATTGATCACTTATGTCACACTTGGCAACAAAGTCCAAGTTGACGTGCATTGGTCAATGACTTTGATCCAATTATGATGAGAAGATGAGTATTCTCTCTAAATCCACTTCGAGGAATGAATCCTTTTCTTGGCTCAACTACCACGCACATGCACTTCGTGATGAACTCAATCCAAGCCATATCTACCCATGGTTAGGGTGCAAGCGTCAGTCATGGTCAAAGTTCATCATCCCACACATGTTGTGCGTATTGACCTCAAGTCAAAGAAGTATCGCATCGCTCCCACTAACCGAGACACTCGTAGACACATATAGTGGAACTACATCAAAAGGTTTCTCGGATGGGTATACCAATACCCTCTAAGGTATTTGTGCATCCATCATGAGATACCTAGTATCTCGTAGTAAGTGAGATCTTACTACACTCTCAAAGAGTATGATGCAGATCGCTCACCAATCTCCATTGTATCATCAATATCCCATTCTTGATGATCCTCGATTGGGGCCATTTGAGAATCATGCTTAGGTCATCTGAGTTCTCACACACTCAATTACAGCAGTGACTAAAGGAAACACAAATAAGAATAAATGCAAACAATCAAACATAATATTCTAATAGGTGCAATGCCATATATTTAATATTAAATAAACAATAATATTAAATCAATACTGAATATTATCTGAGCATTATGTCCTTACAATGGATTTGTTGGGATTATACTGGAAAGTATGCTTTTACTTTGTATAATCGAATGAATTTCGGACTTATTCTTGAAATAAATTGTTTATCAACGATGCTTTAAATATCATTGAATGTTACATATATTTCTTGTGATAATCGTTCAATAAGTCGTACGTGTTACATTGTAGTTAATTTAGTGATACCAGATCACAGAAGATTAAATTAACAGTCCCTTGTAACTAAAAGTACGCTATTCACGACCTAGATGAAAATGAACAACCCATCGTGAAAGGTTGAAGTGTAAGGCTCAGATTGGCTTGTCTTGACCAAGAGATTACACTAGTGCATGGTGATGATTTGAATAGGACCTACAAGAGGATAAATTCTTCAGAACTGAACAAGGAAGAATTAGACCTCAGTGGTTCGTTATTTCTTAACCTCCGTCCCTTAAATATGATCACGTGGGATTGGTAACTATTGCTTTGACTTATCATGGGTAGCGAATCAAAGAGATTCAATACTTTTTATCTTGGGCAATATTATTAGTCACATGTGATTGCTAAGATTTAATACGAAGAATAGTGTGCAAGTACGCTTGTTTGATTTGCCCCCTTGGGAGGTTCATAAGCTTTATCATACCAAATCTTGCAAGTGGAATTAGTTCAAGGTATGGATAATAATGTTGAACCGTTCCTTGACCAAGGACGAAAGATATTAATTAACGGAAATCTATTTCAGTGGCTTGAATTAATTAATGGGCTAGATAATCTTAAACACGGGAAATAATGACCGGGAGCCATATTGACTGTAATATGGGTTAAGATGGATAGTGCAATATTAATTATGTAGTGGGATTAATTAATATTTATGGGCTTGAATTATATTGTGGCTCAATATTAGATATTCAAGGTCCATTAGAAGGTCAAATCTTAATTCTCCTAAAGGCCCCCTGAGTAGCCCAACAAATAGTCAATTAACTGAAAAGGTGATTAAAATAAAATAAATATTGTTGCTTAGTTTTCCCATGTAAATTTCGAAATTATAGATATAGTAGGGAGAAAGATTTTCTTTGAATTTTGTTATGGAATGAAGATATGTATTCTTGGAATACAAGATTATCTCATTAAATTCAAGAAATCTCCCACTTGGTTATCTATATAGAATTTTCGAAAATTTTGAATATAATGGGCAAGAAAGATTTTCTTGATTTTCTTGAAAAGATATTATGGAAGATATGTATTTCTTGAAATACAAGAATATCTCATAAATTCAAGAAGATTCAAATCTTGGACTCTTGCATCATTTTTTTTTCGAAAATAATCCATATTTGAGGAGGTGGGATTTTTGTGGAATATTTTAATTATGGGAAAAAGAATATAGGAGATATATTCAAGATTTCTTGGTGATCAAGAAAAGTCTTTTCCCACATTGATTTTCTACTGAAAATTTCGACCACTCCTCTCCTATAAATAGGGGATGATTGTTTCATTCCCAAGTACAATTCCATGTGCTGGAAAATTAGCAAATCCACATAAGTGGTGCAACAAAGTTTATTTTTTTTCTTTTTTTAATTGTTCAACAAGTATCCTTCCACCGGATAGTTGAGCAAGGGCTAAGGGAATACTTGGGAAGTCCTTTTGGTTAGTCCGTCCAACCGAATTCACTGCCATCCCGAGAGGTACGTTCACGTAAACCCGTAGATATGCAGCGTCGTGGGTTTTACGTGGCTTATTATATGCATGATATGTTGTTGCAATTATTATTTGAATTAATATAGGATTAATTCATGCTAGTAATAATTAAAGAATTAAATTTGTATTTAAATATTCACCCCGAATAGATCTGTGCAAATCATTCCCCAACAACTGGTATCAGAGCCACGGTTTCGGGCTCTGAATTTTTTAAGTTGTAATTTAATTCGTGGACATTAAATTTGAAATTGGATAGTAGAACTGTTAGATCTGTTTTGCAGGTATCCAATTGTCATGGATTTTAATGTTTATTTTTGCATGCATATACCGTGTTTTTTTTTTTTAATTCGATTCGTTCGGATTTGTTTTGCCTCGTGAGAAAATCCACGAGTAGACTAGGATTTATTTGATTTGATCAATGTTATAGACTAGTCTAGATCTAGGTTTATTTATTTTTTGTAAATAAATATCAACCGGATCGGGAACGAAGAGATGAAGAATTAAAGGGCGAAATCCGTAATCAGCGAGGGTAAGCGCCAGCGCGGCACGCACGGGCGCTAGTGGCAAGGCCGGGGCCGGCCGAGAGAAGGCCACGCCAAGACAGCAAAGGCGCCGCCTGTGCCGAAGTGGACGAGGGCGAAAGGAGGGCGAGGGCGGAGGCGGAGAGATGGGCAATACAAGTAAGGCGAATGGCCCGCGGAAGGCGCGGTCGCCACCGAGATTTAGAGTCGATGCTCCCGACACTGCCGAGGCGCGTGCATGAGACGGGCGGCGTGTATTCGCTGGCGGTGCCGAGCCGCCGAGGGCCTTCTAGGCCAAGTGGTCGTACGGACGCGGATTGTGCATCCCGGCCGTGAGTGCTATGGCGTGGCGATTCGAGTCGAAGTATTTTTTCGAGACGAACGAGTGGGAGAAATTCGAGACGTATTTCTTCAAGATCAAGTCAAGAAAAATCAAACCATGACAATTGGATAATTTGTGCCCAATATGTTTATTTTTTACATTTTTTGCTTGATTTATTTGTGCTATCTTATGCTTTATTTAATTTGTTTAAATGTGTTTGCATGAGGGTTGCCAAATGGAAAAATCTCACCTTCAAAATTACTAAGTATGTTTAAATAATTAATTGACAATTTTATTCCGGATAATAAAATTGAATTAATTTTAACCTCCATGATTTATTTATTTGTGAATTCTTTTGGAGAAATTCCCCCAACGGGACGGTCAAAAGATAACTTTCACATGAATGAATTCCAAACGGATGATTGTGGGTTATTACTAGTGGCGACGATGACCCTCCCAACGAGGCTCGATCAAAGCGAAATAATAATCCTGTATTTAATCATGGTTATTACTTAGGTATAAAATTGATATGCATATACTTCCCCGAAGTCCCTGTCAATTTTATATTGGTCAAGTGAGAGCCAACTATTAATCTGGATATTAAAGGTTTGTAGTTGTTCTTGTTTGTAACCTGCTTGAATGTGTTTAAATAATGACCCACCCAACGTGGCTTATTTAAACCTGTTTTTGAGATGTTGGGTGATGCATGTTCATATTTTTTTTTGAGATTTTAAATATGATGCATGTGATCGAATCTTGTGATATACTTGTCTTTATTGCATATAGTTGTTTATTTCACCAAAGATGTCGTTACCTTTTAATCCACTGTTATTATACTTAAAGTTAATACAATATGTATGGAAACTATATTGATTGGAAACGAAAAATTATAATTGTCCTAACTGCACAAAAGCACAAGTGGATTCTTGACACACAAAAATCAGATGAGCCAACTGACGAGTCAAAACATGCGAAACTCGTCAAATCACCTTGCGAGAGATGTCATCGCTGAAAATGGTGGAGGGAAAACCCGTAAGGGATTACGTCCTCAAAATAGATGGCCCATCTGAACAAACTTGAGATTCTGAGTGCAGATTATGATCTAGAGACTCAGATGAATTTGGTACTTCACTCTCTGCCCAAAAAGTTTTTTGAGCATTTTGGCCTCGCTAGCTAATTTGTTGCAAGCTTTTGGTCTCGGCAGAAATGTTGATAAGGCACCAAACTCAAGTTTTGACGGCAAGTGGTCTGTCTTCGTCTTCTAGGCCAAAGGAAGGCAAGATAAAGAAGAGGACCAAAAGACCATAAACAATAAAACTCAACTGTTGCCAAGGGCAATGGTAAGATGAGGAATGCTTGTTGTGTCAAGGAAAATCCAGAGAGGAAGTGCTTAAGCTGCGGTGAGAGAGGACAATGGAGGTTTTGCCTGTTCCAACCCCAAAAGGGACGGAAAGAAAGGTAATTCTCATTCACTAGTTGTTGAAACTTGTTTAGCGGGCGATACTTTCTCATTCGTGGGTGGTTGATACGAGATCCACTAATCATGTTGGCTTCACGGGTTCAAAATGATCCAAGCAACTTAGTGGGGAGTGAGATCCTCATCACACTGGGCGACGTTACGAAAGTAGAAGACATTGCAATGCTACGTAAGTGGCACATATTGAAATGCTTCGATAGTAACGATTATTGCAATACTACGCAAGTAGCAGACATTGCAATGCTACATGAGTAGCAGTTAAAGCAGTGGGAGAAGTGCACCTATCTTTTGAAGATAAAGTTTTTTGAGATTATCTTTATGTTCCGGTTTTTAGAAAAGAATTCACTTTCGGTTTCTAAAATTCGATTAAAGGACACTAAGTTTCTTCTAATAAGAATGACATCATTTTTGAAATGATGAGTGTATCTCGATACGGGACATTGATGGAAAATCTCTATACAATTAAGCATGCACACCACTCATGAAATGCATCCTATAACACATCAACTATTTCCGACAAAAGAAAGCGTGAACGAAATACTTCTTTGGCATCTAAGATTAGGTCATATAAATCCAAAGAGGATCCAAAGGTTGGTGAAAGATGGTTCACTGGAGCGTCTCCAAGTTGAACAAATCCCAACCTGCGAATCATGTTTGGAGGGTAATATGACCAAGAGGGCATTTGGAGCCAAGGGGAATAGGGCCAAAGAAGTGTTAGAGATCGTTCACACAGATGTATGTGGTCCAATGTCAACCAAAGTAAGAGGAGGTTATGAGTAATTTTATTGATGATTACTCAAGGTACATATTCCTTATGAAGCATGAATATGAGACCTTTGAAAAATTCTAAGAATTTAAGGCTCAATTATCAGTCAGATACTCCAATCCCCATCGGCTACACGGACTCGGATTTCCAATCAGACTTAGATTCTAGAAATTATCTGCCTCAGTTAGTGTGTTTCCATTTGGGAAGTGTAGCCATCAAATGTACGAGTGTGAAGCAGAAATGCATCACTGACTCAACCATGGAAGTCGGGTAAGTAGCTGCTTGTGAAGCAGTGAAAGAATTGATTGGGCTCTAGATCTTCTTAGTGGACTTGGATGGTGTTCTGAATTTGTCTAGCAATATCTGCTAGGGGCAGTTGCAAATTCAAGAGAACCAAGAGTCCACGAGTCAAACAAACACACTAAAGGAAATACATCTTATACGAGAAATCGTTAAGAGAGGAGATATAGATGTGGCAAAGATAGCGTCTGAGGACAGCCTAGCAGATCCATTCACAAAGAGTCTGCATCTGAATACATCCGAGAGACATGTGAGTGGAATGGGTGTCAAGACCGTTGCCAATCTGCTTTGAGTATAAGTGGGAGAAATTATTAGGTTCGTGTAGGTGACATTAGATGTCACGGACTACGCGAGACATGTTGTAGTATACTTAAAAGCAGACTTTGAGTATAAGTGGGAGATTGTTGGGATTATACTGGAAAGTATGCTTTTACTTTGTATAATCGAAACTGAATTTCCAGACTTATTTACTGAAATAAATTGTTTATCACTGATGCTTTAAATATCATTGAATGTTACATATATTTCTTTGATAATGTTTTAATAAGTCGACGTGTTACATTGTAGTTAATTTAGTGATACGGATCACAGAAGATTAAATTAACAGTCCCTTGTAACTAAATGTACGCTATTCACGACCTAGATGGAAATGAACAACCCATCGTGAAAGGTTGAAGTGTAAGGCTCAGATTGGCTTGTCTTGACCAAGAGATTACACTAGTGCATGGTGACAAATTTGAATAGGACCCTACAGGAGGATAAATTCTTTAATCGAACAAGGAAGAATTAGACCTCAGTGGTTCGTTATTTCTTAACCTTCGTCCCTTAAATAGGATCACGTGGGATTGGCAACTATTGCTTTGACTTATCATGGGTAGCGAATCAAAGAGATTCAATACTTTTTATCTTGGGCAATATTATTAGTCTGGCGTGATTGCTAAGATTTAATCTGAAGAATAGTGTGCAAATGCACGCTTGTTTGATTTGCCCCCTTGGGAGGTTCATAATGTTTTATCATACCAAATCTTGCAAGTGGAATTAGTTTCCGGTATGGATAATAATGTTGAACCGTTCCTTGACCAAGGACGAAAGATATTAATTAACGGAAAGCTATTTCAGTGGCTTGAATTAATTAATGGGCTAGATAATCTTAAACACGGGAAATAATGACCGGGAGCCATATTGACTGTAATATGGGTTAAGATGGATAGTGCAATATTAATTATGTAGTGGGATTAATTAATATTTATGGGCTTGAATTATATTGTGGCTCAATATTAGATATTCAAGGTCCATTAGAAGGTCAAATCTTAATTCTTCTAAAGGCCCCCTGAGTAGCCCAACAAATAGTCCATTAACTGAAAAGGTGATTAAAATAAAATAAATATTGTTGCTTAGTTTTCCCATGTAAATTTCGAAATTATAGATATAGTAGGGAGAAAGATTTTCTTTGAATTTTGTTATGGAATGAAGATATGTATTCTTGGAATACAAGATTATCTCATTAAATTCAAGAAATCTCCCACTTGGTTATCTATATAGAATTTTCGAAAATTTTGAATATAATGGGCAAGAAAGATTTTCTTGATTTTCTTGAAAAGATATTATGGAAGATATGTATTTCTTGAAATACAAGAATATCTCATAAATTCAAGAAGATCCAAATCTTGGACTCTTGCATCATTTTTTTTCGAAAATAATCCATATTTGAGGAGGTGGGATTTTTGTGGAATATTTTAATTATGGGAAAAAGAATATAGGAGATATATTCAAGATTTCTTGGTGATCAAGAAAAGTATTTTCCCACATTGATTTTCTACTGAAAATTTCGACCACTCCTCTCCTATAAATAGGGGATGATTGTTTCATTCCCAAGTACAATTCCATGTGCTGGAAAATTAGCAAATCCACATAAGTGGTGCAACAAAGTTTATTTTTTTTCTTTTGTTAATTGTTCAACAAGTATCCTTCCACCGGATAGTTGAGCAAGGGCTAAGGGAATACTTGGGAAGTCCTTTTGGTTAGTCCGTCCAACCGAATTCACTTTGCCATCCCGAGAGAATGCGTTCACGTAAACCCGTAGATTCCGCATCGTGGGTTTTACGTGACTTATTATATGCATGATATGTTGTTGCAATTATTATTTGAATTAATATAGGATTAATTCATGCTAGTAATAATTAAAGAATTAAATTTGTATTTAAATATTCACCCCGAATAGATCTGTGCAACTCATTCCCCAACAGGATTGTCTCTAGGACACTAACACTAACATGCTTCACCTTCATCATTTATATCTGGTAGCTTATCCTGTGGAGAGTATTTGTTCTTGATTTTTTTCTTGAGTTGAGAGACATGAATCGCCGGGTGTAATCGGCTTCCTTCTGGAAGTTTGAGCCTGTACGCCATAGCCCCTATTTTCACAATGATTTGGTAGGGTCCAAAGTACTTTACTGAGAGTTTAGTTTGCCTTCTTAGTTGATCTGGGGCATTTATGAATGGTTGCATCCTTAAGTATACCCAGTCCCCAATCCCAAATTGCCTCTCTGATCTGTGGAGATCTGCATAGTGGTGCTTCATTCTATCAATAGCAGATTGTAGGTTCTCCTTTAAAACTTGTACCATTATTTGCCTTTCAATGAGAACTTCCCCAGCTGCATTTGAATTTCCTTGTAGATAAGGCCCTAAACTAAGTTGAGTTGGTTTGTAACCATATAGAGCTTCAAATGATGTCATTTGGATAGATTGGTGATAGCTAGTGTTGTACTACCATTCAGCAAGAGGTAGCCAATCTGTCCATTTGCTTGGTTTGAGATGAGTCATACACCTAAGATATGTCTCAAGAGACTTATTGACTCTTTCACTTTGACCATCAGTCTGTGGGTGGTGAGCAGTACTCATGTGCAACTCTACTCCAGCTAATTTAAAGAGTGACTTCCAAAATGCACTTTGGAACACTACATCTCTATCACTTATAATAATCTCAAGAAAACCATGTAATTTGTGAATGTGATTTAAGTAGATTTCAGCCAACCCTTCAGCATTGTAGGGATGCTTGAGAGCAATAAAATGACTGTATTTAGTCATTCTATCCACAATGACCCAAATGACACTTTTCCCACCTGAGTTAAGTAGTGCTTCAATGAAGTCCATAGTAACTTGACTCCATGGTTTGTCAGGTACCCCTAATGGCTGTAATAAGTCAGGATAAGGCACACTCTCTGTCTTGCACTTTCTGCATACTTCACAAGCATTGATGGAATCTTGAAAGTCTTGTCTCATCCCAGGCAATAAATATAATTTTTGCTTTCTGGTAACTAGCTTGTATTCTATAATGGCCACCAATAGATGTGTTGTGTATTGCCTCTAGAATTCTGGTTTTGATGTTACCATTCTTGCCCACCTAGATTCTTCCCTGATATCTCAACATTCCATCTTTCACAGAAAAATAAGCATCAATATCAGGCAATAAGATAGTTTGAGATAGTAACTGTTGAGTGTTAGAATCCCCCTCATAGCTGGATATTACTTCTTCCACCCAAGATGACTTGATATGAGTACTTACAACATTTAAACTTGATTTTTCCTGTGTAGTAGTCTCAAATTGTCTGGAAAGAGCATCAACAGCTTTATTTTCCTTTCCCTTCTTATACTCAATAATATAGTCATGTCCCATCAATTTGATGAGCCATTTCATTGAAGAATGTTGCTCAACCTTTGCTCCTTCAAGTGCTTCAAATTAGCATGATCTGTCTTAATGATGAACTTGCTACCATTAAGATAATGATTCCATTTGGTCACTGTTGTCATCAAGGCTAAAAGCTCCTTCTCATAAGTTGATAATGCCTGATTTATGGGGCATAAACCTTGACTGAAAAATGCAATGGGTTGTCCTTTTTGCATCAAAACTGCCCCAATGCCACTCCCACAAGCATCAGTTTCCAATATTAGGGGTTGAGTAAAATCTGGTAGTGCTAATACAGGGGCTTCCACCATCAGTTTCTTAAGGCTTTCAAATGCTTCTGCTGCTTCTGTGTTCCAATGGAAGTTATCTTTCTTGAGCAATTGAGTTAGAGGTTTAGTAATAACCCCATAACTTCTTATGAACCTTCTGTAGTATCCTGTTAAGCCCAAGAACCCTCTCAAGGCCTTAATGTTTCTGGGGGTTGGCCACTCCACAATGCACTTAATTTTCTCAGGATCAGTCTTCACCCCCTCCCCTGAAATGATATGTCCCAAGTATTCCAATTGTCTAACCCCAAAAGCACACTTGCTTCTTTTTGCATATAACTGATGTTTCTCAAGAACACTCAGCACCTCAGTCAAGTGTTGCACATGACTCTCAATACAGGGACTATATATTAGTATGTCATCAAAAAATACTAATACAAACTTCCCTATATATTCAGAAAATACCTCATTCATCATATTCTGAAAAGTGGTTGGGGCATTTGTTAGTCCAAATGGCATCACTTTGAACTCAAACAAGCCATGATGTGTGATGAATGCTGATTTGTATCTATCCTCTTCTTTCAACAAAATTTGAAAGTAACCTTGTCTAAGGTTTATTTTTGAGAATATATGAGCACCCTCAGTTAGGAGATCCTCAATAACAGGCATAGGGTATTTGTTTTTGATGGTCTGATCATTGGGTTTCCTATAGTCAACACAGAATCTCCAAGTGCTGTCCTTATTTTTGACAAGCAAGGATGGGCTTGCAAATGGACTGGGACCTAATCCTGGTCCAACATCTCACTCACCAACTTCTCAATCTCATTCTTAAGAGAATGAGAGTATCTGTAGGCCCTCTGATAGATTGGTTGATTGTTAGGCTTCAAATTGATTTCATGCTCTACTCTCCTTTTTGGGGTAGCCCTTTTGGTTCCTTAAAAACTTCTTCAAATTGCTCTAATACTTGTTGAATGGTTTCATTGATTTCTTCTTGTTGAATGTCAGCATTGATAGCAAACACTTGAGCTAGAATTCCATGTGAGGCTTTACTAAATAATCTCCTTATACCCTTTACATTTATCATTCTTAAGCCTTGCTCACCTTGATTCCCCTTTAGTACCACTTTTTTCTTTCCCTTGATAACTGTGATACTTGTTGGAATTTAGAGGCACATAAACACGTAATACATGCGCATCGGAATTAAACATTTCACCAACAACAAACATATAATTGCATAATTGATTACGTATAAACATAAAGAGAAATCTTACAGTAAACCGTATGCATATTTCTCTACTATGGTATCCACGTAATCCCCGTTCACGGACTTGCAAAGATTTGCCAGCGTTGAATCTGAGACGAAATTTGCTAGGAAAATTCCTATTCTAGATTTTATGGAGAAATATGAACTAACGTTATTTGTGAATTCCCAAGAGCTTGTATATATAGGAAAGACCCATCTTAAATCTTAAGCTAACCTGACTGGGAAATAAAATCCCTAATCTTTATTTAAATAAATCTCTAAGATTTATTTCCCACATATAAAATCTCTACGAATTTAAATGTCTTATATGAAAATCTCTACGATTTATTTCCATATACATTAAATCCTACAATTATATTCAAAATATAATTATTGAGAATTCTTATTTAATTAAATCCAATTTAATTAAATATTAATAATAATTAATTCCAAATTAATCTATTATTAATTACTTCTCCATAAATTAAATATTAAATTCAATTTAACATTTAATCAACCAACTATAATCCGTAAAAAGGAACTACTTGTTGTGTGACCCATAGGCCCTCATATATCGAGCGATTAGTCAAACTAACTGTCTTAATTGAACCCTAGACAATAAATCAGACATTCTCAATATATGAGGTATGTTGCGAGAAACGTGCAACTACCTGTAACTCAAACATGGACTATTACGATTTCCTCCTTTCATTCGCGAATACTCGATTAAGTCTTGAACATGATGGAGTGTCTATTCAAATAACTTAATCATGTTATCTCCAATCACTAATTGATCATGTATGTCACACTTAGCCACAAAGTCTAAGTTGACGTGCATCGGCCGATGACTTTGATCCAATTATGATGAGAAGATGAGTATTCTCTCTAAATCCACTTTGAGGAATGAATCATATTCTTGGCTCAACTACCACGCACATGCACTTCGTGATGAACCCAATCTAAGCTTTATCCACCCATGGTTAGGGTGCAAGCATTGGTCATGGTCAAAGTTCATCATCCCACACATGTCTTGCGTATTGACCTCAAGTCAAGGTGTATCGCATCGCTCCCACTAACCGAGACACCCGTAGACACATATAGTGGAAATACATCAAACGGTTTCTCGGATGGGTATACCAATACCCTCTAAGGTATTTGTGCATCCATCATGAGATACCTAGTATCTCGTAGTAAGTGAGATCTTATTACACTCTCAAAAAGAGTATGATGCGGATCGCACACCAATCTCCATTGTATCATCAATATCCCATTCTTGATGATCCTTGATCGGGGCTATTTGAGAATCATGCTTAAGTCATCTGAGTTCTCACAACCTCAATGACAACAATGACTCATGGGAACACTTGCATGAATAAATGCAAACAATCAAACATAATATTCAAACAAGTGTATTGACATACATTAATATTAAGTGAACTATAATATTAAATCAAACTGAATATCATCAAGTATTATGTCTTTACAATAGATTGTCTCTAGGACACTAACACTAACAATCTCCCACTTGGACTAGAGTCAATCACCTACATGTCTAACCCCTAGACCATCAAATGTCTAGTGTGTACATGAACACTCAGTGTTATGGTGAAATGATCTTCTAAATTAAATATGTGGGATTACATTTTAATTCCATTTCTCCTATCCTTATGATCTCTTGGATCAAATGATAAGTCTAGGTACTGCTTGTCGATCTCGGTTCCTTTGCTTGTGCAATCACACCAACGTTGTCTCAATACAGGTTTATTAGACAACTGGCACTCGGAACTACCCCTAGTTCTCTTAAGAACTATAAAATCCAGACAGCCTCCTTGAGGCTTCTGATACAACAATGTACTCAACTTCGATTGTTGAATCTGAGGTCCTTTTGCTTGGAACTATTCCAATTGACCGCCTTATTATTGAGAGTAAAACGTAACCAGACTGTGATTTGTAATCATCATAGTCGGATTGGAAACTTGTGTCAGCTTAACCAGTCACTACTAGTTCTGACTGTCCACCATAGACAAGGAAACATTCTTTAGTTCGTCTAAGATACTTCAGAATGATCCTAACAACAATCTAGTGAGACTCACCCGGATTCTGTTGGTATCTACCAGTGATGTTGATAGCGTAGGCCACGTTTGGCCTAGTGCAAGTCATGGCGTACATGATCGACCAAATTGCATATGCATATGGGACATCTTTCACGTGCTTGATATCAGCTTCAACAGAAGGACAATCCTTCTTTGATAGCTTTATCCTATGATCTACCGATAGAGATCTTCTCTTAGAGTTCTCCATCGCAAAACGCTTCAACACCTTGTCTACATAGGCGGACTGTGACAGCCCCAACATCCTCTTGGATCTATCCTATGGATCATAATCCCTAGGATGTAGCAGACTTCATCAACACCCTTCATCATGAAGGTCTATAACAACAAATCTTTAATGGACTGGATTAACGGGATATTGTTTCCCAAAATCAATATGTCATCGACATACACGATTATGAAAACAATATTCTTCCCGCTGCGTTTACAATAAATGCAAGGATCTTCCGAATTTCTGATGAAGTCAAAAAACTTGATAGCTTTATCAAATCGGATATTCCAACTCCTATAAGCTTGCTTCAATCCATAAATGGATATCTTTAGTTTGCATACTAGATTAGAACTTGACTTAGATTTAAAACCTTCCGGTTGAGTCATAAACACTTCCTTATCAATGTCTCCATTGAGGAAAGTTATTTTGACGTCCATCTGTCAAATAAACATAGTGTGCTGCTATCGCAAGTAAAATTCGAATGGACTTGATCTTTACAACTCGTGAGAAGGTCTTGTCATAGTTAATGAGAAGGTCTTGTCATAGTTAATGCCTTCGCGTTGACTATAACCCTTCACTACCAACCTAGCTTTGTAGGTTTGTACTTTGCCATTTGTATTGGTCTTGCTCTTGAAGACCCAATCGCAACATATGGGTCTAACCCCTTCAGGCAACTCAACCAAGTCCCAGACTTGATTGGTGTACATTGAGTCCATCTCGTATTTCATGACATCATGCCACTTCCCTGAATTAATATCTGATATTGCTTCAGTATAAGTATTAGGATCATCCTTATCCGATATATCCATATTATCGAGTTCCTCCAAGAGGTAACCGTATCTAATGGGCGGATTACGATTCCTAATTGACTTACGGAGTTGTGGTTGTGCAGGCTGTACATTCTGATTGTGAAAATTTTGTGGTGCATCGATTACATCAATGTCCGGAGAGTCCTCAAGAGCTACACTTTCAGATGTCTCTTGGGCGGGAGTTTGAACTATGTTGTTCTCATTCAGCCCACTTGGAGGTTCTTGCACTGGCAAGCATACTCCAATTACGCTCCCACTGGCTAAAAGACGATCACCTAGTTAAAGACTCTCACCGTGAAAGTTGTTGAATGCTCCCACTGATTCCTTGTCATGTTGCTTTGACAAGATATCAGTCTCTTTGTTAATTTGTGGTTCTTGAATTTCTTCAAGTTCTATCAGCTTACGACCCTATTCCTTAAAGACATAGTCTTTTTCGAGGAACTTGGTCTGCCTAGAAACAATCACTGATTATTTCTCAGGTAGATAGAAGCAATATCCTTTAGTTTCCTTAGGATACCCCACAAAGTAACACTTTTCACCTTTGGATTCCAACTTGTCGGTAAGCATCCTTTTCACAATCATGGGGCAACCCCATGTTTGATATGTGTAAAAGTTGGCTTCTTGCCACACCATAGTTCATATGGCCTGTGCTCAACCGATTTAGATGAAATCCTATTCAGAATGTAAATTGAGATTTGTAACGCGTATCCCATAAGAATGTCGGAAGAGAGGAAAAACTCACCATGGACCTCACCATGTCTAACAGGGTTCAGTTTCTTCTCTCAGACACACCATTGATCTGAGGTGTTCCGGGAGGAGTCCATTGTGATTGGATTCCATGTAACTTCAAGTAATCAATGAATTCATGGCTAAGGTATCCATCTCCTCGATCTGATCGGAGAGTCTTGATACTCTTACCAAGTTACTTCTCTACTTCAACCTTAAACTCTTTGAATTTCTCAAAAGATTCAAACTTGTGTTTCATAAGATACACGTATCCGTATCTTGAGATATCATCAGTAAAAGTGATGAAGTATCCAAAGTGACCCCTAGCTAGAGTGGGCAATGGTCCACAAAAATTGTTGTAGCTCAACTCTAGAACTTCTTTGGCATGCACCCCTTTCCCAGAAAAAAGGGTCAGTTGATCATCTTGCCCATGAGATAAGATTCACAATTTCCATAAGACTCATAGTGAATGGAGTTAAGTAGTCTAACTTTCTTAACCTTGCAATCCCTTTCTCGTTTACATGATCAAGTCTACAATGCCACAAGTAAGTCGGGTTTTCATGATTACTAAGTTTGAGTCTTTTATTTTGTATATTAAGAACATCATATCCACAATGCAACAAATGTAAGTTGCGAGAAATAGAAAGAACTAGATGACAATCATTAAGTTCTATTCTAAAACCAAAGGGTAAGTCTAACACATAAGTCCCCACACGTTCAGTTAGTAACTCTTGCTACATTTCACGTGTAAGATGACTTCACCCGCCCTAACTGCCCTAAGACACATGAGCCCCTTCACATTTGTACAAATTTGAGAGCCACGTCCGGTATCTAATACCAAGCAGTTAGCGTTATTTGTGGATATGTCTATCTTAATGACAAACATACATTTTCTAATGCTGGAAACACCCAATGCCTTCATTCCAAAGAACTGAACCTTCTGATCCTTCTTCCGGTTCCCTCTTCGCTTACATCGAGGCACACATCCTCCTTTTACTTTCGCTCCTTCTTTTGAACACCATCTTAGTGATAGTGAACTCAAAAGTCTTGAGCACGTTGTGAAGTTCAGGCATGGTCGCATCCGTCTTATTCATATTATAGTTCATAATGAAGCTAAAATATGAATTCGGGAGCGACTGGAGGATAACATAAATGAAAATGTTGGTCTTTTAGCTCAAAGCCTAAATTACCAAGTTTATCAATTAGGCCTATCATCTTAAGCACATGAGGTGAAATCTTCTCTCCTTTAGCTAACCGACATCTGAACAGATCTCTCATCACTTCATAAATCTCAGAACGAGATTTAGAATCAAAGAGATCCTTCAGATGCTTTGAGCATTAAGAAGAGACCCATTTTCTCATGTTACCTTAAGCATATCGGGAGTCATGCCGAGCAACATCACACACTGAGCCTAGGAAGCATCCTTTTGATGCTTTTTCCGCTACTTCGCCACGCCAAACGTGGTCGCCTCAGTAGTACCACCAAAGGGTAACAGAGATTGGCGTGTCCAACACGTACTCAATCTTTTCTTGCCTTAGCACCAAACACAAGTTTAGGTGCTAGTCCATAAAATTTGGCCTAGCCAATTTGTTTGTTTCCAAAACACATCTCAATAACAGTTATACATTTCAACTAACCAAGAGAAATAAAATAAAACGGGAATTAAAACACATAATTCGTATGATCAATATTCAGCAATCAAAATAAACATGGCCTTTCTTTAGTGTTTATTTTGTCTCCATTATTTTCACATACTCAACGACCTCATCGGAAGAGTACAAATTTATATCAAATATAAATTGTAATGGACTAGGATCCACATTCCTACTATCATGATCCCTGCTTTTCTGAATATCACAATAGCATAACTGGTAGGTCTTTAAACCAATTGCAAAAAATTGCAATTCCTAGTTGATTAAACCCAGTTTAATCGGATGTCCCTTAACTTTCGTTTCCCTGCTTTGGCTGGTGAAACAAAGTTAAGTTGGTTTACAACCATCAAGCGGCGACACTACATGTCCCTATAAAAGTCTCGTTGAATGTAGATCCGAGCAAAAGACTTTGGTCTTAAATATCCATTGGAACAAAATCCCCGATTTACTTTTAATTTTGATGGGAGACATCTTATCAAACTATTAGGTAAAACCATATTTTAGTGATGAACATTTTTAAAGACGGGGTATTAATTGCTTAATCGAGATCCAACATGTTAATCTACATCACATTTGAGCAATTATTGGGTGCCGCCTACCCAAACATGATTTACACGGACTAACATTTATATGGGCGCCGTCTACCCAAACAAATAATACGGTCCGATAATTATTGGGCTCCGCCTACCCAAACATGACATATACGGACTAACAAGTATTGGGTGCCGCCTACCCAAACAGTTATAATGCGGACTTAAATATGCTAACTTACAAGTTAACACAAGTGGGAATTGATAATTGAAATGCAAAACCAAAATTTATAAAATCTAATTTTAAGAATTTAGTTTAGCCAATTTTCTTTAATTATCAAAAGTTTTAATTAATCAAATTAATTAAACTTAATTAGTCAACTAATAAAATCGCCTTTTAAGTCAAACTTAACAAAATCCTGAAATATCCAAATTAATAGATTTTAATTTATTAGATTTTAGGGGGCTCAAGTGCTAATTTCTAAAATTGCACTAGGAGGACTCAAACAAATCAAATTTGCAAACCAAACCTCCCCACATCACCGCCCAACCAAACAGGATCCAATCCGTAAACCGATATAACCCGATCCAATTTCTAAACCAAAATTCCCAGTCCATCGAACATCATTCAATCATAGTCAAACGAAGAACAAGAACAATCAAGAATCAGTCCAGAAAAACAACGACGAACGCAATACATCAGAAGACCGAATCTAAGGCGGCACAAAACGAATCGCCAACGCGAGTCGCACCCCAATGTTTTTAGAAATTGTGTATCACGCTCGCACGTTGCATCGTTCAAATCGACAAAGCACAGCGGCGCGTGTAAGAAACCCCCACTGCAATACACCGGCGCGGGTGATTACGCTCCACCGCTCGAAGTGGCCTGGCGAATCGCCGCCGCGACACGGCCCATGCGATGAATCACTCTAAAAGATGGTTTGGTGGTTGAACAATTCCACCGTCGCTGCAACCCTTCAATGCGAATCGATATCGCCGAAGACGACGACGTGAATCGCCATCGTTCGCGAACCAGAGATGCACCTCGGAGTTGCACTCGAGCGGCAGATCGAAAAATGCAGCGCCATCGTCGTCGCCCTAGGGGTCCTCGTGAACCGCCATCTCGAGCGACGTCGCGCAGGTCTCCCTACCAGCGAAGCGGCGCGGGGCGATGATGGTGATTAGGGTTTCACGAAAACCCAATTTGAGAGCCAGCGAAGAAGACGAAACCAATTAGCCCAGCAATTCGTGAAAAGAAATAAACAGGCGTGTTGTATGTCTTGTATCACGAAATTAATAATAATTATATTTCCGAAACAATCAAATAATGAGATTTCCAGAATAATTTATTAAGCCAAATACCTGACCCAGTCAAAATTGGTTGGCACAATCAAGTTTCGTAATCAGGTAAAATAAAATTTATTTTCAAGCAATAAATTTCAGTCAAAAAATACTATGCAATCAAATCATGAGCCTGAACTCTGATACCACTGTTAGAATTTAGAGGCACGTAAAGACGTAATACATGCGTAGCGGAATTAAACATTTCACCAACAACGAACATATAATTGCATAATTGATTACGTATAAACATAAAGAGAAATGTTACAGTAAACCGTATGCATATTTCTCTACTATGATATCCACGTAATCCTCATTCACGGACTTAACGATTTGCCAATTGATGAATGAGGGGGAATTTGCTAGGAAAATTCATATTCTAGATTATAAGGAGAAATATGAACTAACGTTATTTGTGAATTCCCAAGAGCTTGTATTTATAGGAAAGACGCAACTTAAATCTTAAGCTAACCTGACTGAGAAATAAAATCCCACATATAAATCTCTACGGATTTAAATGTCTTATATGAAAATCTCTACGATTTATTTCCATATACATTAAATCCTACAATTATATTCCAAATATAATTATTGGGAATTCTTATTTAATTAAATCTAATTTAATTAAATATTAATAATAATTAATTACAAATTAATCTATTATTAAATCTCCATAAATTAAATATTAAATTCAATTTAACATTTAATCAACCAACTATAATAAAAAGGAACTACTTGTTGTGTGACCATAGCCCTCATATATCGGCGATTAGTCAAACTAACGGTCTTAATTGAACCCTAGACAATAAAGACATTCTCAATATATGAGGTGCGTTATTGAGAAACGCAACAACTAATATAGAATCGAAACATGGGCTATTACAATTTTCTCCTTTCATTCGAATACTCGATTAAGTCTTAAAATGATGGAGTGTCTATTCAAATAACTTAATCATTTATTCCAATCAAATCAATGTCACACTTAGCCACAAAGATTGGCCCAAGACTTTGATCCAATTATGATGAGAAGATGAGTATTCTCTCTAAATCCATTTTGAGGAATGAAATTCTTGGCTCAACAACTTAAATGTTGGGGAATGATTTAAGATCTGACCGGGGTGAATATTTAAATACAAATTTAATTCATTAATTATTTAGCATGAATTAATCCTATATTAATTCAAATAATAATTGCAACAACATATCATGCATATAAAAAAGTCGTAAAACCTACGATCGCGGAATCTAACGTGAGCGTGCATTTCGGGATGGGTTGAATTGGACGGACTAACCAAAAGGACTTCCCAAGTATTTTATTTGCTCAACTATATGGAAGGACAACTTAAAACAATTAACAAAAAAAAAAAATAAACTTTGTTGCTACATGTGGATTTGCTAATATTCACATGGAAACTTGGGAATGAACTAATCATCCCCTATTTATAAGAGGGAGGTGGGAAATTTCTAGTGAAAAATTTAAAAAAGACTTTTCTTGATCACCAAGAAATCTTGAATATATCTCTTATAATAATTATAATATTCCACAAAATCCCACCTTCTATTTCTATGGTAATTTTGAAAATAATATTGCAAGATTCCAAGATTTGGATCTTCTTGAATTTATGAGATATTCTTGTATTTCAAGAAATACAATCTTCCATAATATCTTTTCAAGAAAATCAAGAAAATCTTTTCTTTAATTATTCTCAAAATTTTGAAAATTCCATATAGATAAAAAGTGGGAGATTTCTTGAATTTAATGAGATAATCTTGTATTCAAGAAGAATACATATCTTCATTCCATAACAAAATTCAAAGAAAATCTTTCTCCTTTTTATCCATAAATTTGAAAATTAGAGGAAAAATTAAGCAAACAATATTTATTTTATTTTAAACACCTTTTTTTCGGTTATTGGACTATTTGTTGGGCTACAGGGCCTTTAAATTAAGATTGGACCTTCTAATGGATCTTGAATATCTAATATTGAGCCACAATATAATTCAAGCCCATAAATATTAATTAATCCCACTACATAATTAATATCACTATATCCATCGAACCTATATTACAGTCAATATGGCTATTATCATTATTTTCCGTGTTTAAGATTATCTAGCCCATTAAATAATTCGATTGAAATAACTTTCTTAATTAATATCTTTTATCCTTGGTCAAGGAACGGTTCAACATTATTATCCATCTTCGAAACTAATTCCACTTTAAGATTTGGTATGATAAAACTTATGAACCTCCCCAAGGGCAAATCGAACTAATTGATTCTTCCTATTAAATCTTAGCAATCACATGTGACCAATAATATTGCCCAAGATAAAAAGTATTGAATCTCGATTCGCTACCCATGATAAGTCAAAGCAATAGTTACCAATCCCACATGATCCTATTTAAGGGACGAAGATTAAGAAACAACGAAGACCGAGGTCTAATTCTTCCTTAAATCCAAGAATTTATCCTCCCAGAGGAATGAATCATTAGTGTAATCTCTTGGTCAAGACAAACCAACTCGAGCCTTACACCTCAACCTTCGGCGATGGGTTGTTCATTTCCATCTAGGTCGTGAATGGCGTACTTTTTTAGTTACAAAGCGGATGTTAATTTAATCCCGTGATCCGGTATCACTAAATTAACTACAATGTAACACCATTTAATTATTGAAGGTTATGCAGTAAATATATGTAACATTCAATCATATTTAAAGCAAAGTAAATAAGTCTGGAAATTCAGTTTCGATTATACAAAGTAAAAGCATACTTTCCAGTATAATCCCAACACTTCGTGATGAACCCAATCCATGTCGTATCTACCCATGGTTAGGGTGCAAGCATTGGTCATGGTCAAAGTTCATCATCCCACACATGTCGTGCGTATTGACCTCAAGTTAACCGAGATCATCGCTCCCACTAACCGAGACACCAGTAGGCACATATAGTGGAAATACATCAAACGGTTTCTCGGATGGGTATACCAATACCCTCTAAGGTATTTGTGCATCCATCATGAGATACCTAATATCTCGTAGTAAGTGAGATCTTACTATACTCTCTAAGAGTGTGATGCAAATCGCACACCAATCTCCATTGTATCATCAATATCCCATTCTTGATGATCCTTGATCGAGGCTATTTGAGAATCATGCTTAAGTCATCTGAGTTCTCACAACCTCAATGACAACAATGACTCATGGGAACACTTGCATGAATAAATGCAAACAATCAAACATAATATTCAAACAAGTGTATTGCCATACATTAATATTAAGTGAACTATAATATTAAATCAAACTGAATATCATCGAGTATTATGTCCTTACAATAGATTGTATCTAGGACACTAATACTAACAATACTATCCTTCTTGAGGTCAAAAGTGATTGAGTTGTGTTCCCACATCCAATCAGCACCAAGAATCATGTCACAACCTCCTAGCTTGATCACTCTCAAGCCAGTTTCAAATGGAACCCCTTGCATTTGCCACTTGAAACTGGTGCACTTGAATTTACTTGTGGTTTTTCCATCATCAGCCACATTAATGATCCATGGAGTAGTTTCTTCCACCATACAATTAAGCTCATTAACAGTATTCAAGTCAAGAAAACTATTGGTGCTTCCACTGTCAATTAAGATGTTGAGTTTCCTCTTACCAACATTTCCAATGATTTTAAGAATGCTCTTGGATTTGTTGCCAAGCAGTGCATTGACAGAAATATCCCCATGAATTTCCTCAAGTTCTTCATCAATCTCACCATTTTCCTCATTCAACCCTTCCTCCTCTTCAACTATAATCAGATTGAATTGTTTTTTTTTTGCAAACATGACCATATTAATATTTCTCATCACAATGAAAACATAAACCTAAGGCTCTTCTCTTTTGGTATTGTGAGTCACTAATTCTCTTAAGAGGGATGTTGGAATTAGGTACCTCAGTTTTTTGTTCCTTCAGTTGTTGATTGTTGTCAGGGTTCTTCTTTTGTTGGCTGTTATTCACTGAATACTTGTTGTAACTTTAGTAGCTTGGTTTTGAGTTGATTTTCTTCTTCATACTCCAGATGTCTAGAGTGGATTCTAGCATTTTTGCAGTGTTAATAGCTTGGGTGAGTTCAGTCGGTTTGAACAGCTGCACAGGGACTCTAAGTTCCTCCTTCAACCCTCTTAAGAAACATGAAGTGAGGAATTCCTCACTGAGATTTGGGTTTTTGACTCTAACTAGTGACTTAAGCTCATCAAATCGTTCTTGGTAGGTGTTAACATCTTGTGACTGCTTAAGTTTGGTGAACTCAATCACCACATCTTCAGTACCTGGACAGAGAAACCTTTGCAGAATTAATCTACAAAATTCTTGCCAATCAATTCCATTCCTCCCCTCCACGTACTCCATATACCATGTATCAGCTACGTCCACCATATAATAGCCTGCGTGATGCACTTTTGCTATTTCCTCCATTGGTATAATTTGGAAGAAACGATTTGCCTTACGTATCCAATTCTGAGGGCCTTCCCCGTTGAATTCTGGAAACTTGAGTCTCACCTTGTGATTGTTGTTCTGTAGGTGGTGGTTCGTATACTGATTGTGGAATTGATTTCTCATGTGAGGAGGCGTATAGATGTTGCTCCTATCACCGCTTGCTCCGGACTCATCCATGTGCCCTTTGTCTCTATTGTTTTCTGTGGAGTTTGAAGCTTGATCAGTGGCTTTACGCATCAGGTACTCTATATTTTGAGTGATGGTTTTCATTCCCACGCCTACGTCAGTGACCAAATCCTCTATTGTTTTTAACTTCTTATCAAAACCATCCACACGAGCACCATTTCCTTTTATCAATTGCTCATGTTTATGTGAACCCTCATATAATTCTCTCATCCTAGTGTTTTCTGCCATGATCAGTTCAGAGTGAGGAGCAAAGGGCTCTGGATACCACTTGTGATGTCCCAACAGTTAATTAAAATTAAAATGACAAATACCAGCAAGTATTCCTCCAATTCTCACACAACCAAAATGAAGAACAATTAGTACGCAAAACAAAGTCTAAGAAATATAATTAAAATAACAATCATCCACCGAGCCCCGACCTCCATGAATGTGAATAACCTGTAAGAGGATTCATATTAGAGATCACTCACTGATTCTATTTGGCTAATAATGATGGGAACTCACATGAACGCTCATATCTGATGAACACTCCAATATTATCCCTCAATCAACTCTCAATCGCTTGAGAAATCTGTAAAACAATGAAATCAGGTGATGAGCATAACAAGAAGAAGATATCGAATTCAAGAGTAATAGCTTGAGGATAATACCTCACACAACCACGTTTTCTGTGCTCCATTCTAGTTATACCGTTGCGGATGAAGGGAGCACTACTGGTGTCAGAAGGTACGAATCCTCCATGATGACCTTTGATTGATTATGGCAGATGAACGGCGATCTGAGTGTATGAGGGAATTAAGTAAATGGGCCGCAACAAGGAAGTTGGGCCGACAATAAAAAAAAAGGCAAAAGGGCCAAAGGCCGAAGTGGGCCGCGAATTTATTAAGCCCAAAGGAAAGCTAACGGTAACTAAGAAACATGATTATTGAAGATGCTCGACAGACACGTCGCACATTTCAATGTAATAAATTGCAAGTTTTACTACAACAAATTAAAATTTTCTAAAATACAATGTAGAGTACATGGTGCATACAAGAGTTACCCTTAATTGTGGTTAGGTCTTGTATGCACTCGGGTGCACCGTACACTCATAGTGCATTTTAGAAGCGTGCAACTTTTTATGCTGAAAATGCGACTTATTTATACAGAAAAGTGCAATTGTTAATATGGGAACATAGTTGCATGCTTATGTTTGGAACAGTTATACGTTTCTATTTTGTATAGTTACACACTTCTAAAATACACTATGAGTGCACGGTGCACCCGAATGCACATGAGACCCACTCCTTAATTATGTGCCTAATTTCCTAATTATTCTAAACTTCCGCACATACAAAATGAGCAGAAGATGTTTTCCTAAATTACACGTAGCCTAAATTAGGATCTAATTAGAGTAGTTAGTTTATTTGTGTCGGTAATCCACATGATTACACGTTTATAACACGTGACTCATATAATTAATTGCCTTTAAAAAAAAACACGTGACAATTAACCGTCAAAATAATAAAACATAGGATATAATAATAATGATGAGATATTCACGTATCTGCATATGTGTTGTCTATCACACCCTGAGTCCAAATTGCGAGTCCACACCTGCTAAAATAATTAACCCCCTGGAAAAAAATATCTGATATTTGTCACCCACCCATTTTCATCTACCAACCAATCTCAATTATTAATTCATGGAGCCCCCAAAAATTATTGGAAAATGAAAAGAGAACAAATTTTGTCCGTTGAATTGGTTTCTCCTGTGTTTTTCATTGTCTTGTGAATAAATTCTCACCAGGTTTTATTGATGAGTGAAGACATGTTAAATTCGTGGTTTGAATGTTTCCACATTTGTATAGGAGGGTATTCTTATCTTTTTCAAGATAACAATGTTTTCAAAGGCAAAAATTTATATGTATCATGTACATCGTGAAATTCAATTGCACTTTTAAACTATATTAATTGTTTTCTGTTGGATTATATTAATTTTTTTCATCAACAATAATAGTTGTGCACTAAAATGTTAAAAAATTGATTACTTTTTAATAAAAATAATTGAGACCATTTAATGATAACAACTAATATCAAAATTCACTTGAGTTACAAAAGACTTGCTCAAAATCAAAATGTGGGTACGAAATTAAGAAATACATGAGCCGCACCCCCATCTTTTATTTTCTTTTAAATAATATATTTCATAATATAAATATGTCAATGTCAAACATAAAATGAGTATAAATTAGAACAAATTAACACTCATATCTTTTAAAGTATAGCACGTCAATACCTAAATTACATTCTATTTCATCGTGAGACCATCCCACCAAATTTATCTTAATATATAATCATCTAACAATACAATCACGTGTGGCTAACCGGAAGAACAACACTACCAAAGTGAGGAGAGTTGGTAAGAAAATGAGTTTTTTTGCACTTTTGGTCCCACCAATCACGTCATGTTTTCAATTTAGTCTCACCTCTACTAGACTAGTCCCATAACTTTTTTTTTTCAATTTTGGTCCCACCGTGACGGAAACCGTTAAATCCACTTGCAGATTTGGTCTCATAAGTTACGGGACATAATTAATGTAATTTAAGACTTAACAACCTTTCAACTACTTGCGTTTTTGTAGACATAAGTTATGCAACATAATTAATACAAAATTAACCACTTAACCTACCTCAACCAATTGCACATATGGTCCCATAGGTTCAAAAAACTCAAAATTCTTGCCTCCAATTTTTTACTGTGCACCTGTTTTGCAACTAATACTTTAAAGTAGAACAACGAATACATTTTAATAAAACAACTAAAACTATCAAACTAATACCTTATATTGAAAAGACTAATACTGTTCAAAATTACAACTAATACTGTTCAAAATTGCACACAAAATGCAAACAAGTTTAAGGTAAAATTAGTTACACAAGACTTTGCCATCTCTATGGGTATAGTTTTTTTTGGACTTATAGTGGGCGGGGAAAATCCTGGACTTTGAAATCTAGGATTTTAAAATTCTAATGAATAGTAAAATTGTATGTTTGTTTTGAGATTTTATAGGGTATGATTATATAGGATTGTAAAAAAGTTGATTGATTTGTATTATTATAGTAATGATTGAATGATTGAGTATTGTGTTGGAAATTGTGTAAAAATGATAATATTATTATTAATGGAAATAGGTGCAGATGTAGGGTTTATGCTAGGTTTTAAATTGAATTTTGAAATCCTAGTTTTTAGTATTGTATTAAATGGGTATGTGGAATTATAATGTCCAAAGTCCGTCCGGAATAGTCTCAAAACAAACATACCCTATAATACTCTATCAAGCCACAAAAGGACTCCAATATCAACATTATCACCACAGTTAGAGCAAAAATGCACCTAACCACGTATGATAAGGATTCAAAACATACCCAAAACACATATGCACAACCATCTTCATCCCAAATTCAGAGCAACCCTTTTCTGAGTTTCTGGATTGAAGAAAACATTTTCCTCCTACTTCCAACTTTAACAATCCCCATTCCCTTCAGATCTTCAAGAGTCAAGAATGAAAACACTTGTTCATCTACCCCATAAACCTCTTCATATTGTTGTCTAGACTAAAATGCAAATCTATGGTTGGACAGATAACAAAAGAAACAAGCATACAACTTTCTCTTTTTCCATTTCAAATATCTGAAATTACTACTCCTATCACTTTCTTGCATCTTTAGAATAAGGATAGACAACAAAAGTGTTGGGGTTATACGTGAAAGTATGTTTTTACTTTGTATAACCTATGTATTAAACACTTATTTACTGAAATAAATTATTTATCACTGTTGCTTTAAATATGATTGAGTGTTATATATATTTAATGCAAACCGTTTGTAGCAAGCATTACATTGTAGTTAACATGGTGATACCAGATCACAGAAGATCACGTTAACAGTTCCTTGTATAGAAGTGTGTGTTTCACAACTTAGATAGATCCGAACAATCTATTGGTAGAAGTTGATGTGTAAGGCTCAGATTGGCTTGTCTTGACCAAGAGATTACACTAGTGCATTCGATGCGCTGAAGCGGACCTACAGAGAGGATAAACTCATTCGTACTGACTTAAGGGATGAAGAGTTAGACCTCATTGGTTGTTGATTTCTTAATCTCTGTCACTTAATAAGGACTGTGTGTGATTAGTAGTTATTGCTTTGACTTATAAATGGGAAGAGAATCATTGCGACTTCGATACCCTATATCTTGGGCAATAATATTAATTGCACGACAGTTGCTAAATTAATACAGAGAATCGTGTGCTTGCAAAAGTCTTGCTTGATTGTTCCCCTTGGTGGCCCGGAACCTTTATCATACCAAATCTTGCAAGTGGAATTAATTTTTCGGTATGGATAATAAAGCTGGGATGTCCTTACTCCAAGGATAAAAATATTAATTAATATAAAACTTTTCAGTGACTTAATTAATTAATGGACTAAATAATCTTAAACACGGGAAATAATAACCGGGAGCCATATTACCGTAATATGGGTTAAGATTGGATAGTGCAATATTAATTATATAGTGGTATTAATTAATATTAATGGGCTAAATTATATTGTGGCTCAATATTGAAATTCAAAAGTCCATTGGAAGGTCCATTTTAATTCTCCTAAAGGCCCCTCAAGTAGCCCAAATTATAGTCCAATAAATAAAAGGTGTTTAAAATAAAATAAATTTATTGTTGCAATATTTCCTATTATTTTGGAAAATATTAAAGAAAAGAGGGAGAAGGATTTTCTTGAAAATATTTTATGGAGAGGAGATAATGTATTCTTGGAATACAAGATTATCCCATAAATTCAAGAAAACTCCCACTTGGCTTCTTTAATAGTAAAGTTTTCGAAAATCTTGTATAAGAAAGGAAAGAAAGATTTTTCTTGATTTTCTTGGAAAGATTTTATGGAAGATATGTATTCTTGGAATACAAGAATATCTCATAAATTCAAGAAAATCCAATCTTGAAATTCTTTCTTGTTTTTCGAAAAAAGGGCCAAATAAGGGTGTGAGATTTTTGTGGAAAAATACACATGGAAAGAAGAATATATTGAATATATTCAAGATTTCTTGGAGATCAAGAAAAGATTTTTCCTAGCCCTAATTGTGGTTGATTTTTTCGAACCCCCTCATCTTATAAATAGGGGATGAATTTTTCATTCCCAATTAGTGTTCCATGTGTTGAAAATATTAGAAATCCACAAAGGTGGTGCAACAATATTTTTTTTATTTTCCTTGTTTTATAAATCGTTCATCGGAGAACCTTCCACCGGGGTTATTGGACGAGGACTTGGGAATACTTGAGAAGGACTTATGGTGGGTTTCCAGATTCTTGATCCTGTCTGTCTCAAATCGTCTCTCCAACGGGTACGTTTACGTAAACTCCTAGAAATTCCGCATGCTAGGATCTTTTACGTGAAATTTTATTTGCATGTTGTTGTTGGATTGATTATTATTTGAATTCACTTAGGTAAATTCATTCTAGTAATAATTGTTAATTTAAATTTGTGTTTATGAGGTCATCCCGATAGATCCTGACATATGTTATCCCAACAAAAAGAACAAGCATACAACTTTCTCTTTTTCCATATTTTGACTCGTAGCAAGGAATTCACAGAGAAACCCTTGTCATCTTTGTTGCCAAGAAAAAGAAATCTACAGAATAATTACTAAGAATCAACGGAGCAACTAAACATATTTCCAATTTGGCTGAAATAAATTCACAAACACTTTGTGTTCATATTTCTAACTCTCACTTTCCACAATATTCAAACAAATGCAGAATACAAACAAAGATTGGAATATGAACATCTAATCTAAGCTCAAACCAGAAACAAAGACATAACATTTGAAGGAAAATGGAGTTACCCGATGCTATTGTCCACTGAATTGGAGTTGATGAAGATCAGTTAATAACAATTAATCTTGTAAAATGTGAAAGAATGTTGAATGAATCAAGGAACTGCTCTATATCAATCTCCACACGAAAACCTAGAACCCCTCGAAAAAGGCCTAATCAAACATTCTCTCCACAGCTTACCCCAAGATATTCCCTACAAAAACATCTCACAAATTCAAAAGGTTAGAGTTTGAATTTGTGTACGGAATTGTTGGGGTTCTATTGGAAAGTATGCTTTTACTTTGTATAACCAAACTGAATTTCTTATTTATTTTACTGAAATAAATTATTTATCACATGTTGCATTAAATATGAATGAATGCTATATATATTTACTGCATACCCGATCGATAAAGTTAGTACGTGTTACATTGTAGTTAATTTGGTGATATCAGATCACAGAAGATCAAATTAACAGTTCCTCGTGACTAATTCACAACCCAGATAAAAATGAACAAACCATCATGAAAGGTTGAAGTGTAAGGCTCAGATCTTGACCAAGGGATTACACTAGTGCATTATGATGCGCTGAAAAGGACCTACATGAGGATAAATTCTCGGGACTGAATATACAAGAATTAGACCTCAGTGGTATGTTATTCTTAATCTCCATTCCTTAAATAGGTTCGTGTGAAATTAATAACTATTGCTTTGACTTATGATGGGAAGATAATCAATGCGATTCGATACCTTGTATCTTGGGCAATAGTATTAATTACATGACGATTGCTAAGATTTAATACTGAGAATCGCGTGCAAGTACGACTTGCTTGATTTGTCCCCTTGGTGGGCTCAGAATCTTTATCATACCAAATCTTGCAAGTGAAAATTTATTTCCGATATGGATAATAATGTTGAGTTGTCTTAACTCTAATGACAAAGATATTAATTAATATAAAGTCTGTTCAGTGACTTAATTAATTAATGGACTAAGATAATCTTAAATGCTGGAAATAATGACCGGGAGCCATATTATTGTGAAGTCGTAATGTGGGTTAGGATGGATAGTTCAATATTAATTTTATAGTGGTGTAAATTAATATTAATGGGCTTAAATAATATTTTGACTAAATATTAAAGCTTCATAGCCCATTGGAGGTCCAATCTTAATTCTCCTAAAGGCCACTCAAATAGCTCAAACTAAAGTCCAATTAATGAAAAGGAGAAGAAAATATTTTGCCTTATTTTTCCTCACTAATTTTCGAAAATTTGGGTAGGAGAGAGAAAAAGATTTTTTCTTGATTTTCTTGGAAATATTTTATTGAATAAGTATTCTTGAGATACAAGTTTATCCCATAAATTCAAGAAAGGAAAAAAATCTTATTTTCTTCCTACTTGGGAGATATTTTTGAAAATTGAAGGATAAGAAAGGAGGAGGAAATTTTGTTGGGAGATATTTTGGGAAATAGAATATATTGGATATATTCTAGATTGTATCTTGAGGAAGAAACAAGGAAATTTCTCAATGCCCATATGACCTAAATTTTCGTTCAACCCCTAGTATTATAAATAGGGGATGAATTTTTCATCCCCAAGTGCAATTCCATGTGTTGGAAAAATTAGAAATCCACAAATGTGGTGGCCAAATATTTTATTTTCTCCTTTAGTTTAAAATCGTTCGTTGATAATCCTCCCACCGGATTACGTTCGTGGACGTGGGACATATTTGAGAAGGTACTTTGGGTTGATCCATCGTCTCAATGACTGTCTCTACGAGATGTTAGTATTTATGTAATTCCTAGATTCCGCATGCTTAGGTTTTACGTGAAATACGTGTACGCATGATGCTTATTTGCTTATTGATTATTATGTTGAATTGACTTAGGATTAATTCATGTTAGTAATTAATTGATTAATTTAAATATGTATTTAAATTCAACTCTAATAGATCCGGGCACCCCTATTTCCCAACAGGAATGAGAAGGGAGATGCGGGCGATGAGGAACAGCGATGAATAAGATTGGTGGAGGTTTTCGAGCGTGAATTTGGTTGATTTAACTCCGAAGATTGCCAGAATTTCTGCGGAGAAGAAGAAAAAGAATAGGGTGGAGGAAATTTAGAACGAAGAATTGGGGAATTCGATGTCGAACGCGAAATCGACGAAGGAGAATTTGGGCGTTGATTTACCTGGAGTTTTGGAGGAATGTGTGGCTCAACCGATTGCGGCGGCGGAGGAGCCGCAGCTGCGAGTTTGAATGAGTGGTCCGATAAGGGTTTCCATTTCCCGACGACTCTCCGGCAGCGAGGGTTAAGTAGGGTGGCAGTGATGCCCTGTGGTTTTTGGGTACCACAGCGGGGGGTTTTCTTTCTCTCTCAGAAAATGTACTAATGTGTTTTTGTGTGTGTGGGGTGTGTTTGTTTTAATCGTTTTTTTTATATATAATTACTAAGAGGTGCCAGATTCCATCTACTATTACTCTTAGGTCCAATAAACTTTTTAAATCACTCATAAATGCAAAGCTAGTGTTAAAAACCCTATAATACCCCTCTTAAACATCACGCCTGCCCCCAACCCTCTTCTAATCTATCACTCTTCAAACACTCTTTCTAGATCTCTATGCACAGCCCCAACCCACTCCCAAACAAGCTCCCTGCAAAATCTCCCAACCCCCATGAAATCCCCCCACCGCCACTCCACTCCCCTCCCTATTATATTCATTATGAGTTTTTTTGAAAGTGAGATACATGCTTGGTAAAATCAAAGCAGACAAATAAATATATTTTGGGGTACCCGGAGATGGTGACCGGAAACATCAGAATTGTCGCCGCCGCGCCATCACCACCACCTCGACGCTCTTGCTGCTGCCGTCGCACAGATCGAACAAATCTCAACCGTTGCAGATCCAACGCGCACCGCCTGCAAACACCACAGCGCTCCCCATGCTCGCCCGCCCGCCGCCGCGACACCACGCTCGTCGACCCGCCGCCGCGATTCCACCACCGCGGTGGATCTGTAAATTGCTGTTCAAATCGGAGGCACGTCCGAGTTATGAGATCTGCAACTCAGTGAGTCGAGTTCACTGAGTCAATCGATTCGCCTGTTTTCTGCCCCTCTTTGAAGATTATGAATTTGTACAGTTTTGTAGCACAGATTTATGATTTTTTGAGGTGCAATTTGCTTTGAATTTGGGGGTTTGGAGATGTAGCATAAATATGTTCATGTTTTGATAAATATGTTCGTGTGTTTTGATAAATATTTTCATGTTTTTAAGATAATTCTCTCTTAAAGGATAGGCGACGCCGCGAGTGGTGAGTGGCGCCTGGTTTTTGAGCGCCGCCGCTAGTGGGTGGGGGGGGTTTCAGTCGGTGGAATTTTGAACCCGACGAACCACTAGCGGCGATTGCCTCTTGTGTTGCTGAGTTTGACCACAGAAAAGAGTCACATGACCCAAGTCCAGCAAATCCAAAATTAAGGATATAAGGGTCTTTTTAGGGACTATTTTGAACATGGTATTTTTATTTTATTTTTATCAGGAAAAACAATTTTATTAATGTCTAAGTATAAGGAATACTCATAACAGAACCTGGTACTAATTATAAAAAAAAAATGTACCTAAAAGTAATTGGGGCTTTGAGCTTACACCAGAAATTAATTCACTTTTTTTTTTTTCTTTGTTTAAATATCAGATTAATTATGGGTTTTGTTCGCGAGTCGTTTTACTTGAGAATATTATGTGGTTGATTCGATGACAATTCACAAATAAAATATGCACGTGTAAAATAAACTGTAAATAAGAGGAATTTGTTGACCCAGTTTGTCAAGAGATGACTACTCTGGGGGCATACCAAGCCAGGGATGTAGTATTACGAGTTTTACAAATACAATATTGGATACATCTCATGAAGATGCATCATTATGGATGAAGATGATTTGGAGAGTTGATATATGAGTGCTAGGGTTTTTGTATGCATGAGTAATCTCTCGAATTTTTCTGTACCTCACCTCTCTGGGAAATTTCTGAACGAATTATGTGAACCCTTCTCTTCTTGTTTTTTCTTCTATTTATAGTACTCCGACAAGCATGAGCTGGTTTGACAAGCATGAACTGGAGGCTTAGGGCCATGCAAGAATTCATGTAATGTTGCCACGTTTCCAACTTCGTCTTCCTAGTTGATCTTTGCTCTTGCTTGTCTGTAAGACACTCTTTTGGTCGTCCAAATCAGACTTTTGCTCGGCTGGATGCTTTGTTCGCCCCTTTATCCATGTCAGTTTTATGCTAAGATACTGTCCTCCTCGAGCATACCAAGCCCTCAGGATGTCTGACCCCTCAGGTCATCTGAGTCTTCAGGATGTTTGAGACCTCAGGATGTCTGAGCACCGAGCATACTGACCCCTCAGGATGTCTGAGTCTTCAGGATATCTGAGTGTCGAGCATACTGACCCTTCAGGATGTCTGAGTCTTCAGGATATCTGAGTGTCGAGCATACTGACCTTTCAGGATGTCTGAGCATTCAGGTTATCTGAGTCCTCAGACTTGTCTGAGTCCTCAGACTTGACTTCAGCTTATTTGATTCCATTTTTCCTGATTTCATAAGTAGGTATGTTCGCTTGATTTGACAAAGGGCGAGCTGGTTGAACAAACTTGTTTGGTCGGCGAGCGGCGAGCACACTTGTCCATCGGGCATGATTATTTTAATAAATATTACACGTGTCTTTCTTACGTGTTCGATTAATACTGAATAATTATATCGAACACAACAATACCCCCCAGCAGGGTCGCTTTGTGTTCAACATGGGGTCCGACTGTTATAATCTGATTGGGCCATAGTTGATGTCGTTTCGTATTCTGTGCCAGATTTTCAAAATTGAATCCGGTATCTATAAATACCTCATTTCACCTCCTTAAAACCTTTTCTCTTTCCTTCTTGCCTCTGTCTTTTAATCTTTTTCGTGTCTGAAAAATTTCGGCGAGGGCTTCATTACTTCGGCCGAAGGATCTTACTCAGGTAACCATTGCATTCTCCCTCTCATTGCGATTATGGCTTCTTGCTCAAACTCTTCTGTTTCATTAGAATAGGACCATCATAGTTCCTCTTCCCCTCTGTAGGTAGAATCCCAGAGTAAGTATTTAATGCGGGAGATGAATGTCTCGGATTCTCGGGTTTCGTTGGCAAGTTCGCATTGGTTGCCATTCTTTCCTCTGATTCCGACGAAGCCCTAAACGAATTAGATAGGGACTGGGTCCGCAATGATTTTTCGGATGATTCAGATGAGGATTCTTTGCCCCATCCTCAAATTAGGTCTAGGGCTGTAGATAATGTTGATGATAATGTGAGGGAGGAAATTTTGGTTGTTGAGAATCTAACTGAATTGACCATAGGGATAAGCGGCGAGCAAAAATATCGAGCTTGATATACTGTTGGTATCCCTCATAGTCAACATATACTTGAGTATAATGCTCGTTATAGTTTTTGATTGGCGAGCAACCTCATAGAATTAGGGTTGAAAATGAGTACCAACAGCAAGATAGCGAGCATAATTGATGTGCAGATATGCTCGCCAATTGTGCAGAAATTTGAAACCCCAAAGATGTCTTTTTTTCGCAGGGTCCCGATGAGCGAAAGAACCGAGGTCCCCGAGGGTTGTGTCATTTGTGAATTTGGACACAATGGAAGCCGACTTCGATTCCCTCTCCATGGGGCTATCACCCGTTTGCTTTCGTTGAATGGAACATCACCATCACGTAAAATTTTGGGTTTAAGCAGGTGGCATATGATTATGAGCTTCACGACTTTGTTCGCAAAATGAACCTATATATTATCCTCAAAGAAATTGAACTTGCTTGATTAGTGCATTTGACCCGTCCAAGGGCTTAAACATGGGTAATTGTTCATGCAAGCAAATGCCAGTGTAAAATCATTGAGGATGTGCCGAACAAAATCGATGATTGGAAGGAGAAATTTTGGTCTGTTGGGGGCGATTGGAAGAGCCGGCTCGAAGTTTAACCAAATGCTCGTTTAGACATCCCCACTGATTTCGGGGTTTATCGTAGTAAGTACTTTTGTGTCTTTTGTCCTTCAATTTGAACTGATTTTAACTTACTCTTTATTTCAGGGATTCCAGCTGCGACGGACAAGGAGACCAACGACGATTTATTTTAGCGACCCGTTTGGCAAATTGATCTCGAGTCTCGCTCGGAACGATCTGTGAGGACCACGAATACCGCCGAACAAAGGAAGAGGAAGAAAGAACTTTGTTAGTCCCCCCTCACCATCTTTGGTTATTAACCACTTTTGGTAAGTTAACTGCTTATATTTGCATAAGCTTTGTGTACATTTTGCTTTCATTTGTGCCCTTTAACGTATAATGAATTGTTTTACTTATAGCTTTCCTCTTTATTCTTTATTCTTGAGTAGTCGTCCAAGATATCACAAGATGGCTCGAGAAAAAAAGATCTCGGGGCTTCCTTTCGTATTGAAGCTAAGCGGGAGAGCTCGTAATCAGCGAGAAAAGCGTAAGCGGCGAGGCCCGGCCAGAACATTCTTGTCCGACCTGAGGGAATCGGCCCAGAAATAGAAAAAGGACTACTCGTTAATTCGACGGCGAGAGAACCAATGACGAACGAACTCCGTCATGCGAAGAGGCCCGAGGATAGAAATCGTGACGAGGCCAAGCGAACAAGCTCGGACGAGCGCCCAGCGAAACGGGCTCGAGCAAACAGCGATCATAGTTAGGGTGACTGACCCTCTTCTTGAGCGTCAGAATGGAATGGCCTCACTGTGGTCGGTCCGTCTCGCAAATTGTTAAAATGGAGGTTGGCACATCTTCTCACCTCCTGCTTTGGACCCCGATCATGGACTCCTTTGAACCGAGCTTCGGGTCCCCGAGGATAAATCATTCTTTGGGATGGGATCCGCCTCGCGCGAACAGTACATTTTGTTCATTTTCTTCCTTTTTTGGTTAATTCATCGTCTTTTATCATGTTTATTTACTCGGGTGCAAGTGTAGGTTGAGCAGGTTGGCACCCTTGATGCCCAATTTGAAAAACTACTATTGCTCGCCAAGTGTTCGTAAGGCTCCTGGCATTCCCGAGCATGTTCAAAAGGTGTCGAGACTTCGCTCGAGCATGGACTATCGATCCGGAAGAGTCTACTCTTTGGTCCCACACCTCTGGAAAAACATGAGTCTTGGTCTGGTACTCCAGGGCCAATCTATGGTCGTCCTTGAGAAAGTTTATGTTGAGTCACCCAACCTTCATGCCAACTACTTGGCTCGTCGGAAGTTTGAAGAAAAGGTAATTTATGAGAACTTCGGGATGAGCGGAGGTTGGCTCAGCGACCCCGGACATCCTCGGCTGTTGTTGATTTCGCCAGCTCGGGAGGATGCTTTCGCCGGGAGCTCAAGAGAATGCTCATTAGGCCTGTCGGGGAAGTTGCTCGCCCGAGCGAAGGAGGAGCTAAATCATTCTCGGGAGGAGGAGTGGTGATGATCACAGGAGATTTTCGGGGAGAGATGAATGTCAAGCCGTAGACTCTTAGTGGCGTCGAGGCTATGGAAAGTGAGAAGAATGTGCTCTGGACAATAACTTCATCATTCTTTCAAGAGACCAACTTTCGTTTGGGTCTCGAAAATTCAAAACCTGACAAAGAAGAATATGTTGATTCTATATCAAACTTCTCCTACATATGTGCCTTTCTTTGCACCATCGGTACGCTTGCGCTTACACTCCTTGGCGAACAAATTGCTTCCCACTCATATCGACTTCGTGAAGATTTCGACGACAACCCACCAGATCGCAACCTTCCGATGTCTGACTTGAACGATCTGTGTGACTTCCCCACTCTTCCTGAAGGGATCGAGGTTGATGATCCTATCCTGGATGAGGAAGACGGCTCGGACGTGAATATTGCTGATGTTGCTGGTCAAAATCTCCAAACTGAGTTCGGGTTCGATCAGGTGCAAGCCGAGCAAAGGGGACCTCCTGTGACCGAGCAAAGTGTACCTCCTGGCGAGCATACTGGACCTGACCATGCTGAAGGAGTTGTTGCTGAGGGGGCCGAGCATGATTTGTTCGACATTTCTCTTCCGTCCACCCCCAACTATGAATTTGCTCCTTAGTATAATTCTTACTTTGCCGAACATATGTTGTGTAATTTTTGTCTTCTTCATTTTTTGCTCGAACAGTTCCGTCTATACTTGTATAATTTTTTGCTTTCTTCTATTTTGTTCGAACAACTTGAAACTGAATGGTTGAATTTTGCACATCAAATAGTTTCCTCTAACCTGATCGTTGAGGATGAATGTTGTTGTTGATGAATGATTGATACTTGTGTTGCTTGATGTTTGCTTTGTTGCTTTCTAGTTTATGCCTATTTTCTTCTGAATGAATTCGAACATTGGGTTTGCCTATGCCCGCTCGACTTCTTTTCATTTTTGATTGTCTTATTAGCGTTGCAATCGGTTGATCGTCTTATTTAGTGCGACCCGGATGGGTTACTTTATGAACCCCTTTCTTGGTTCACGATCGTCTTATTTAGGTGCGATCACGCCCGTTACTAGGGCCGTCTTATTTAGGCTGCGACCAAGACTCATCACAAGGCTTACTGGTATCTGTAAGTCGAAGTCGTCTTTTTGCATTGCGTACCCATTACTCGTTTTGCTGCGAGGAATCGAATCTGAACTCGTTCGTCGGTGAAATATAGACTTGGGCTCGTTAAATTTTGTTGGTAGGCCGTCCGGCAGGTGCGACCTCAAATAGGCTTCAACTAGAAAATCTTAAATAACAAAAATATTCTTTTTGCAACACGTTGTATTCTATTACAACCTTTACATTTGAAGAAGACTTATCTATTACACTGTTATAGACATCGGACTATGGTTTTGAATTTAAACCTTGTCTTGAGTGCATAATTTAACCGGCCTCACCTTGTCCATGGAATTGATGTTGACAAGCATGTGGCACATCATCATGTTCTACCCTTCTTTAATAACATGCTCAGCAAAGAAGAAAGATAAGCTTTTTGTCCCTCGTGGACAAGTTGTGATTATGTCTTCGACGAAGCGGATGATGAGCATGTGGCGAAGCACGCTTCGCTCCTTTATATCAATCTTAGCAAAATCTTCAGCTCGCACCATTCTGTCCCCTTCAGTAGATGCCTGAGCATCAGCATCCGCATGTTGCTTCGAGCGGACACTACGACATCCCTCTCCTTCGGAGGAGATTTTGGGGATGCATAGGGGACTAGTGATTTACTCTGATATGTAAGCGTTGAGTAGCGATGGAGTGGCAACCATGACTCGGGCCGAGCATCTTGAGTCCGCAACGAGCTTCAACCTGCTCGGAGTGTCATATGGGTATAAATCTCAGACCGGGCGGATGCCGATTCAAGGAATAATGATTTGACCGAAAGGCCGGATTCTTCGTCTGCGGAGGCATCTTGAACCAACTTTCTTACGATAAGCGTAGTATTTTTCTTTTTTCTTCTTCATCCGTATTTTTTCTCCGCTTTTTTTAGCCATCAATATGCTCTATTTATAAAACTATCCCAAGGAAGTCTTTGGCATAGCTAGTTCGTGCTGGCCCTCTTACTTTTGCTCCTCCTTTTGACATCTGTTCGGCTTTTTGTCAGCTCTTGTTCAAAGATTGACTCGTTCCTTTCTTGGTTGCCACCACTTGTCAATTCGCGGTGACACGTATCTTCTGTCTTTCGATAGTCTTTGGCGGCATTTCTTTCTAGAAGATATGTGTCGAACACAATGTGTTCTTCTTCCGAGGATTGTCCCGCTTCGTCTTAAATTTGAATGGCTGATTATGTTCGGCCACTTGTGCTTGTTTCAGCTACGTTGGCAATTTTGTTCGGCCAACTATGCTCGCTTTTGCTGTGTGGATGATTATGTTCGGCCAACTGTGCTCGCTTCAGCTGTGTGGCTGACTTTGTTCGGCCGAAAATGCTCGTCATTATTGATAATATTTTTTCAAATTTGACGCATTCCACGAGTAGGACAATGGGACTCCATTCAGGTCTTCTAAATCATACGCCCCATTTAGCAAACGTTCTGTAACTCTGAAAGGGCCTTCCCATGCTCGGACGAACACACCACCTGATACCCCTATTGCTCGTCTTAAGACCAGCTCGCCTACATTGAACCTGCGTGTTCAGACTTTGGAGTTATAGAACTTTTCCGATTTCTTTTTGTACATGGCATTCTGAAATCGACCTCGTTCTTCTTTTCTTCTAAAGAAGTGCACTCGAAATGGCCTTTGGTCATTGATGTGCTCTCCAAAAGTCATTGTTCGATGACTCGGAATCTTGATTTTCGGGTATATGACTTCCGCACCAAAATGCGAGGCAAACGGGTCTCAAAGCAGTTGATGTTCGAAAGTTGTTCGATAGGCCCATAATATTTGAGGGTATGCTTGATAATTTTATTAATTTGCTTCAACTTGTCCGCTTGGGGATAATATCTGAGTTGAATAATGCTTCTTTATGCCTTGGCCGAGCACAATGTTGTCGGAATTCACTCCCATCGAACGTTTTTGCCGTTATCCGATTATTACTAATGAGGGGAAGCCCAAAACGATAAATGATATTTTTCCAAACAAAGTTCCACATTCTTTGTTTGGTGATTTTATAATGACAATGGCTTCCCCCACTTGGTATAATAGTCAATAGCAACCACAACATATTTTACTCGACGCGTGCAAGAGGGAAATGGGTCGATCAAATCGATCCCCCATTTAGCAAATGGCCATGGGCTATAAATCCGACACTAATTCTTCGGTGGGCTATGAATAAGTGGGGCATGTATTCGACACTTGTGACACGCCGAGCATATGCGGCGGAAGTCTTTTAGGGTTGGCCAATAATAACCTTTGTCTGCATTATTTTATGTGCCAGATCTAGCCCACCATATGATTTCGTGATACTCCATCATGGATTTGCTCCGTATATTACGACCCTCTTCAGAGTAATACACTTCAATAGTGGGAATTGAGGCTTCTTTTGTACAAATTCGCCTATGATAGTATAGCGAGCGATTGTAACTGAAGTAGTAAGCTTGTGCCTTATTCTCGGAGAAGTACCTTTTGAAAGTAACTTCGAGATTGAGTCATCCAAGTTTCGTTACTTTATTACGGGCGACCATAACTCGAACCGATGGCGAACAAGTTGTGACGACCACAATGTCGGTTGTGTTAGTACTCCTTCACGTTGCCGAGGCGTGCGAAGCATCGTCGAACGAATTACCCAATCGTGGTAATTGTTCTATGAAAACTTGTTCCAAATGCTTTCGAGCAACTCTTTTGCTAATTCTTCGATATTGTGCCATCTGTTCTCCCGGCCTCAGACTTCGTTACTTGGTACACGATTATCCGAGAATCGTTGTAAATCATCGACCTCTGAATTCCCATTGTCATAGCCATCAAGTCCAACGATCAAAGCTTCGTGACTCGGCTTCATTATTTGTGGTAAGGAAATCAAAGCGGATGGTTTATTTAGAATGTTTTTTCTAGTTGGGTTGATGAGAACTACGCTTTCGACTCTTGAACTTGTTGATGAGCCATCAACGACATATGCCATGGTTGGTCGATAGCTTTTGGGCATTTGTGGATATGTCAACTCGACCATAAAATCGGCCATAGCTTGCGCCATTCATTGTCATCATGGTGACGTAATGCCAAGTGTCCCCTAACTCCACCGCCTACTTGGTGTCACTGCGCAGATGGGTTGGTGGAGGACTTGCGCGAATAGGAATATGGTAAGATTACCTCGGAAGTGATCGAAAAAGTATGGTCACGATTTTTGAACACTCATTACGAGAGCATATCTTAATTTTTCGATGGAGGGTACCGGAGCCGGCTTCTTTGAGCACTTCGCTTACATAGTAAACGGAAAGTGTAGCGGATACCCTTTCAGACGAGGACAAAGATCGATTGCATGTTGGGATGCAGCAAGATCTGAGATAGAGTTGTTCGCTGGGACAAGGCTTATAAAGGTTCGAGTATCTCGGGTAAGGTATCGCTTCAATGATTCGAATGCATTTTGGCAATGCTCGGTCATTTCGAATTTCCTTTCTTTAATGTCATCAAAAAAAATGTTTGCATTTGTCCCGATTAAATGATATAAACCGACTTACGGAAGCTAAACGTCCGGTTAACTTTTGGACCTCTTTCACACTCGCGGGGGCCCTGATATCGAGCATGGCTTGAATCTTTGATGGGTTCGCCGATCCCCCCGTTGGTGACCATATGTCCGAGGAATTTTCTGAGTGAACCCCAAAGTCGCATTTCTTTGGATTTAACTTCATGTTGTACTCGCGAGTATATCAAACGTTTGTCAGCGAAAGTGGGTGATGTGGTCTTCCGTGTTCGCTCTTTACCACAATATCATCAATATATACCTCAATTGTTCGGCCTATGTGTTCGCTTTAACATTTTGTTCTAAACGTTGATATGTTGCTCGGCATTCTTTAATCCGAATGGCATGCGTTGCCACAAATATATATTTTTTTCACTGCGCGAATCGCCGTGTTCTTTTGATCGTCCGGATCATGAGTATTTGGTGATAACCGGCGAATGCATCCATGAAAGTCATGAGCTCATGGCTTTCTTTGTATTATCGACCAAAAATCAATACGCGGATCGGGGAAGTTATCTTTTCTACATGCTTTGTTTAAATCGATTGAAGTCGATACATAGTCTCCAAGATCCATTAGACTTTGCGAATGAGCCACGGGGTTAGAGCCATCTTGGGCACTTCACTTCTCGAATCATTTATTGTCGAAAGCAACTTTTTGATTTCACTATTCATGGCCGCGTATTTCTCCGGATTTGAACTTTTGGCAACCACGGATTCTTGGGAGTTTGTATTGGATCAAGGTTGAGGGAGTGACATGCATGTGTTGGATCAATGCCAACCATGTCCTCGTCTTGACCATGCGAACACATCCAAGTTTGCTTGAAGATAAGCAATCATTTACATTTGAATTGGTTCGGTAATTTAACCAATGAACACTTCTAACTTCGAGGGTTTGTTGGTCGATGTTGATAGACTCGGTTATTTGACGGTGTTGCTTTCATTTTTTTTTGTTTCCACCGAGGATCTTGGATCGACCCGGTGTTAAATCATCAACCTCCATCGACCCCGATTGTTCGTCATCAACCTCCGTAGGGTTCAAAACCTATCTCGAGGTTCTCAGTCCGATTGCTCGTTTGGTGGATCAATATTCATTAGATCCGGGAGATCCGGAACATAAGTTTCCATCCGGACCACTGTGTTCGCGAGGTTGTGTGTTCGCCGGGGGTGGTGTGTTCATCAAACTTGTGCTTTCATCAAATTTATGTTCGTCAAAGATGTGTTGAACATTTTGGCAAATATTTTTCTGTTGCTTGACTCTCCGATCTCCCATATCCGCTTTCCATCATGTTAACGATATTTTTGCTTTTTAAGGCGCATGATAGAAAAACAATCTCGAACTTTCTTCCCGATCTCCTTTTACGCTACCCGTTCCATCTTGTGTTGAAATTTAACACAAGAGTGTCGTAGAATGTGCCGCTTTTAAATTCTGAATAAGCGGGCGACCTAGGAGGAAGATTATAAGTAGGCGCAGACATCGGCGATTACAAAATCTAGCATTCTAGTTCGCCCGGATCTCGAATTTAGAGTTGATTCTTTCGACTCTAACCTAATCATACCATATAGGTGCAGTTATAGATTCCCCAAAACCCGTAATGGTATGATCACATGGTTCAATATAATTGCTCAAGTCCCCAACTTGCTTTTTTCCATTTAGTGCAAGGTGTTGATTTAACAAAATGTTTCGGGGATGAGGCTCGGTATCAACCCAGGGAGGTGCACCTTGACTTAGAGAGACGAACACTAATGGTTAAGAGTCGTTATGGGGAGTTATTATCTGCGTCGAGATCGTCTTACGAGAACATAATTTGGTGAGAGGGTGGCGCGTCTTTAGATGATGTGCTCGCCACCTTCAACGATGGATGCTTTGCATGGTAGCGCATCTCCATCTTCTTTCGTCTGCATTCGATAATGTTGGTGCTGGTAACATCCACCTAATTGGACCATATTCGGGGCGTATCATGTGAATCTCTTGACTTTTCGACCTCTACCCGATAAGATGCCCTTTCTTTTGGGTAATTAGGACCTCTTTCGTGATTCTTGGGATCCAACGATGTTTTGTTCGACTTTACGCTTACCCGCCGATCTTATATTTCTTTGCGTTAGAGTCTCGCTTTCATGGCTTTTTTAAGCGGGTAAGGCGATTATCTTCGTATAGGTTCGAGTTGTGAAGTAAATCGCGACAATCTTATGTATTGCCCGATGTACTCGTGATAATTACAATATTTGGAAGCATTAAGCCGATGCTTGTCCATTATGATTCTTCTCGGCCTATCCAACATATCCGATCTTTGATCTGGTTAAAAATAGTTTCAAACGCCCAAAAGACCGTGGGGCGTTTGTACGCTTTCTTTCTTGAATGGTTTGAAAGAGCACGGGGGTTTGTACCCCTCATTCATCCTTTCTTGCCAAAAAACTCTCTTAGTTGGTGGCTTCAATCTAATCGCGATTTGGGCGAGCAAATCTTGCATGGCTATGATTTTAGCCGCTCGCTCTCGGAATTCTGAATATGTGTTCGGCCAGTCTTGGTGCATGGCCTTCCACATGTCAGTATTCAAGGTCGGGCCCACCCACCTTGAGGATCTTAGCATCCTCTTCAAGCTGGGGCCCCATCATACAAACATTTATCAAATCTTCGATGTATGCTCGATCGGACTCACCTCTTAGTTGGGGGAAAAATCATGACCTTTGTTTTTTTATTTGGCGAAGCACACATGGATGAGAAATGGACGAGGAATTGTTGTCCCAATTGAGCGAAAGATGTGATGGGCCTTGACGGGCAAAGTAGAGAACCATCTATGTGCCCGATCGCCCAAAGTCATGGGAAATGATCAACCTTTGCGTTGCGTCTGTGGCACCCATTCGCGATCATAAAGTCCGAGTATTTCTTTGAGATGGACATGTGGGTCGGGACTTCGACATCGAACATCAGGGGCCCGGTGGTCGGTCTTCGCCACTTTCTCTTGTATTTCGGCCTCCATGATCGCCATTGATAGTGGCGAGCAAGGTATTAATGCTTTCACCGGGTGGCCTTTGGTCGCGACGAGACCGACTGTAAACCCTCAATGGCTACGCATTTTCAGAATTTTGTGGGCCAGCGGACTTGGATGAAATTTGTTTCCCATCATGAGGACCCAGTGGGTCATGCTCGTGATGGGGCGGTCCCCTTTCAGTTCGTGGCTTGACTACCTGTCGATGATGGATAGACAATTTTGTTCCCGCCAATTTTTGTTCAACATGCGGATGATCATGATGATCCGAATGTGCGGGCATGTTTATTGGTTGTTCCTTTCACGGATCCTGCCGCTTTTATTGTTGCCGATTCGGTCATTGGCGGAGAGCCTCAAACGTCCAAACTGCCGATGGTCTAGGGACTCTTGAGGCTATTCGCATAAGACGAGCGTATCGCCTTTTTTTTATTAGCCGCCTGCAAGTTTTTTTTAAACTTGCTTTCTCGGTGTATCGCGGCGTCGATCTTCATCATCTTGAGTTTTCAACTTGGCTAACTTTTTTTTAACCCTTTCTCTTTTCGTTCGAGTAAGAAAGCGATGGCCTTTGTTTACTTGCCGGGATCATTGGCAATATCCTCAAGATTGATGGTCTCCATTGTTTGATCTTTGTGAGGTCGGGCGCCGAGCCTCTTTTGGAGGTCGTGAGATTAGACTTTGTCCCGAACCTCTACGTTTTGTGTGTTCCTAGATTGAGGCATTATATTTCTTTTTTACGCCTCGGCTAACTCCACGGGTTTGTGTATGGGTTGGTTTTTGGTACCCTCGTTCTAAGCGCCAATTTGTTTACTTAAGTCGTTTTACTTGAGAATAATATGTGGTGGCGACAACTCACAAACAAAATATGCGTGTAAAATATCTTTGTAAATAAGAAGAATTTGTTGACCCGGTTAATCGAGATGACTACTACTGGGGGGCATATCAACCCGAGGATGTAGTATTGCGAGTTTTACGTCTGATATTGGATCATCTCATGAAGATCGTCATTATGGATGAAGATGATTTGGAGAGTTGATATATGAGTCTTTAGGGTTTTTTGTATGCATGGGTAATCTCCGAATTTTTACGTCACTTTCACTCTGGGGAAATTTGAGCGTATTTTGTGAACCCTTATCTTCTTGTTTTTTCTTTATTTATAGTCTTTCAAACAAGCATGAGTTGGTTTTGGCGGGCATATTTGGAGGCTTGGGCCATCTAGAAATCATGTAATGTTGCCACGTTTTCAACCGTCTTCTAGTTGATCTTTGCTCTTTGCTTGTCGGTAAAAGGCGCTCTTTTGGTCGTCCAAATCGGACTTTTTGCTTGGTGGATGCTTTGTTAGCCTTTATCCATGTCGTTTTATCTTTAGGATCTTGTCCTCCTCGAGCATACCAAGCCCCCGGGATGTCGACCCCTCGGTGTCATTCCGAGTCTTCAGGATGTTTGAGACCTCAGGATGTCTGAGCAACGAGCATACTGACCCCTCATGATGTCTGAGTCTTCAGGATATCTGAGTGTCGAGCATCTTGACCACCCGGGATGTGCGAGTCTTCGGGATATCTCGAGTGTCAAAACATCTTGACCTTTCGGGATGTAAAGCATTCGGGTTATGCGAGTCCTCGACTTGACTTGATTTTTATTTGATTCCTTTTTTCCCGATTTCATAAGTAGGTATGTTCGCTTGATTTGACAAAGGGCGAGCTGGTCGAACAAACTTGTTTGGTCGGCGAGCGGAGAGCACACTTGTCCATCGAGCATGATTATTTTAATAAATATTACACATGTCTTTCTTACGTGTTCGATTAATACTGAATAATTATATTGAACACAACAGGTTTAACAGTGTCCGTTTCGCGGTTAACTGGCTCCTGTCAAGCGCCGTCTATTTTTGGTACCAAAATTGTGAATTTAGTTAAATGGTGGGACCAAAATTGATGAAAAGAATCTTACGTGACTAGTCGGACAGAATTGGGACTAAATTGAAAATATATCGTGGTTGGTGGAACCAAAAGTGCAAAAAACTCAAAGAAAAGTAGCAAAATGTATCTAGATTGGTAGAATATCTTCAACAAAATACAATAATTGAAGACAAAATTTATACATTGGTTACAAAGGAAGAAAGTACAAAGACTCAAACTGCAACTGCAACTGTGTACAACACAAACAGAATTTCAATCTGAATTAGTAAAAACACAAAATTGATACCCCTAAAAAAAAAAAAAATACCAACAAACCTTTTATTTACCTAATTAGGTATCCAATTAGGTATCCAATTAGGTATCTGAAACTGCACCTTATCAAGATTTTCCATGTCACAAAATCAAAATCCTACATAGGACTTGAGCCCAAAAACCCCAACCTATTTGCCAAAACATTCACATCTTCCCCCCCATTTTCCCCCAATCCCACTTCATCAAACCCCTCATTCAAAAGCTCCTCCCAAAACCCATCGTCGAGCTCCTTATCATAAACCCCGTCCCAATCCTCCCGTTTCGCCCTCCCAATCCTCTGCATTTCCAACGCGAGCGCCTCAAGCTCCGATACTTCCATCGGCTCAATTTTAACCCTATTCCCAATTCCCCCCCTGCTCGACTCTCCAGCTTTAATCGGCCTTCTTTGTTTCTTCGTCATAACATCCTCGATTTCTTTCCTCTTCTCCTTCTGCTGAACCAACTGATGAATAAACTCGGATTCTGCATCGCCCTAGCTAAGAAACTCATCATTTGCTGCTGTTTCCTCTCTGTCCCTTGCAACCTAATCTCCATTTGCTGTAAATAAGCTCTGGTATTCATCTGCTGCTGTCTTAGCTTAACTAGTTCCATAAACAACACCTGTTTATCCCTCCTTAAACTGTCGATTTCCGCTTCCAATCCGAATCTCCCCACTTCGACACAAGGACCGACAGCTCGTTGAGAAGGAAAGGCTTGAACTTGAAGAGTGTTAGTCGTCTTTCTTCTGCGAATGTTGCGGAGAAGGTGCTTTTGGCCCTTGATAAACGCCTCGTTCGCGAACTCCCATTTATCGGATCGATCTTTTCTAAAACCCTGCATCAATTAAAGTCCATTTTTGGAGTGAAATTCTGTTTTGGAGGGTATAAATACCTTTTGGTGATGGGGGTTTGATACACATTCTGAAAGCTTCATCATCTTGTAGAATTTGTCAGTATATCATCTTCATTGTTGAATCTTTTGACTTTCAGTGAATCTTTAGAGAACCTTTAGGAAGATGAACAAGTTTGTGTGAACGGATAACAGTATATTCGATTTTTATGCGTAATTTAATTACTAGAGTGAGTTGGGTTTTTTTTTTTTGTTTCTGCAGATTGTAAGGGCTCGGGCAATACTAGTAATCAAGAACGAATAAGGAATTTACTCGCACCAATCCAAGTTTTGCCAGTTTCTAATTTCAGAAGTATGTTCTCAAGGAGAAGTATCGAAACTTCCGCTGATACTTTTATGCATAATCACTGATACTGTTTACTTTTACTGATACTTTACAGATGATACTTCATACTTCTCCTTAAGATATGTCAAGATTTTCCGAGCTATATTCTAAGAGTCAATCTCCGGTGAAACTTGTTTACAGTACGAAATTAATACCATCAAACTTATAAACTAATATCTTAACACTTATTAACTGATACCATAACATTTATAAATTAATACCACGCCATTTATGTGTGTGTATATGTTACAATATCAGTTTATAAAGATAATGGTATCAGTAATTGAATGTTAAGGTATTAGTGCGGATAACAAGTTTCATTGGAGAGTTTGTCCTAAAATCAAATAGCCCTCTTTTTTCTTTTCCAATTATCAAAGAAAATCAATTTAATCCCTTTCAATTCTGCAGAGGTCCAACAAAAACTAAGAAATTGAAACACAAACTAAGAAATTGAAACACAAACAGCAACAAATTATTGAAAACAAACACATGAAAAATTAAAGATAATAACCACTTACATAAGTGTTGAGCTGCCTGACAAAGCTTGAGAAATTATTATGCTTAAAATATTTGGGAAGAACAGAGGTGGAAAACGCATGTGGGTCCCAAACAACAAAGCTTTGACCTGCCCTGCTCCAAGAAACAACATGATCACTACTCAAATCATCCACCATATCGAAAGTCTTCGTCAGGAACGGCGGTGGGCCCATCTCGTGGAGGCCCTCCACCGGCCGCGGCGGCGCCTCCGCGTCACCTGAAAATGAGGATTCTATTGAATATACTTCTTCTTTAACTTGAACTTGAAAAACTCGCTCCATTGTTGGTTAAAAGGGGGAAATGTAGGGTTTACAAGGATGAAGAAAATGGGATTCAAGAAAACAGGGAGTGAAGAAGAATCCTTTGAAAGGAGCATGAATTTGGGCGATTTTGAGTTGCTATTTTGAGAAATTGGGGGGCGGAAGGGAGGGTTTCGGATTGGGAAAGTGGTTTTTGCGGTTGGAGAAAGTCTTGAAGTGTGAAAGGGGGGAGGGGAGGGAGGGATGGATGGAGGGGTAGAGTTGTTTATGTATGTGGGAGTGGAAAGAGAAGGAAGATATTTATGGAGGAAAGTTCTAGAAATGTTGAAAGGTTTTTGGGTGAAGGTTCTACTTCTACTGTATTTCTTGGAATATTTTATAGTGCAAGTTGGAGTGGAAAAGTTCTGGAAGGGGATGCAAGAAGGTATGGGCATGAATTAGAATAGTGGTGTTTTTGGATTAGATTATTAAATTCACGAGGAGTGATTGGTGGATCAGGATGGCCCACTTAATGTTTGGGTGACATCAATTATATGTTTATAACACCAATTTGTAAAAAAAAATTAGCGTGTTTGCAAAAAAAATTATACTTTTTGAAGAAAGGTCAGTGGTTTTTTTTTTTATCATGCAAAAAGAAATTTATTATACACAATTGGAGAAAATGAACACTTCAACCCGTACAAAGTTTAAGAGTTTTGAAAAACAAATACAAATCATCAGGAATACAACTAAAAACGATTTCCAATTAGAAACAATACCAAATCATATCTTGGGATCTTTCAACCAAACTTCAAAACTCTTATTCTCATCTAAAGACATTAACATGTCGAACTTAAACCATACATTTGTCTTAATTTCTTGTGTAACTTTGGGACAATTTGGATTTATCTCATCAAAACTTCGATCATTTCTTGCCTTCCAGATTGTCCAAATAATACATGTCCACAAAGAGGCTGATTTTCGTCCTTTTGAATCCAAGTCGAAAAAATCACCATGTTGAAGAAAATTGCGAATATGATCGGAATGTGGAACCATACGTAATTTACTCCAAGCATAGCAATCATTCCAAATCTTACGTGCAAACTCACAATTAAAAAACAGATGTTGTGGTTATGAAAAAATAAATGCAATTAAAGGAATTTTGAAATTATAAATGTTATTAGTGCTAGCTCCGCGAACTTTACAGATATAAATAATTTTTTATATAAATATAAAAAAAAATAGTCGTTTAATATTTTTTATGGTCAAATAATTTATAATTCACAAAATATTGAAAATGACAATGTAAATAAAATATGCAAAATATAATTTTATATGTGATTTTACTTGATTACTATGGTAAAAAACAAATGAATTCACAAATTTAAATTAAAAAAAAAAACTCTAAATTACAAATTTTGAAAAATTTATTTGGAAACAACATTTGTTGTATATTTACAAGATCTCACATCCTAATCGAGACACAAAATTTTCAATTTTCTTTTACTTTTAACTATAGATATTGTAATATATAATTGTCGGTGTGAGAAAATCTGATTGGAATGATATAAGATTACAATCGAAAGAAATTGATCCTCCCTTTTATTTATCGTTATCCTGAAAAAATATAATAGGATTATCTTTAGGACAATGTTCTATTTTTAAAAAGTTTCAACACTATAATATATATTGTTTCAAGACGCTTCGTAGTTTTTTTATTAAATCACCCTTATACGTGAGTCACGGTGCACTTGAGTGCACAAAAGTCCTACTCATATATATTTAATCTCTATTCTAAAATAAGGTACTCTTGCATGAGACCGTCTCACGTTGAGACGAAGTGTAATTTGGGGATTGACGTTTTAACACTTTAATAGGAGTGAGTGTTAATTGTATTAAATTATACTTCGTCTCATGTATTAGACGGTCTAATATGAGTTTTTATCTTCTAAAATGTATGGTTTAAAATGAGAGATATATTTAGTATTTAATCACAAATTTTCCCTAATATATTTTTTTAGAAAAAGTTGTGGAGATGAAAACCTTATTTAAAGAATATGTCTACATCAAATACTATGCATCTTCTGCATTGGTCCTACCTTATTTTGATTCGACTCTGCAAGTTAATGTGCGAGAGCCAGCACATGTAATTTTCTATTATAAATCAGTATATTTCATTTTTATGCTACACATGCCATGTAAGTTTATTTTAGCCTTTCGCTTCGCAGCCAAAGCAAAAAAAAAGGACAGTTATAGGCGTAGTCGAGTTGGTAAGGTTTGTGGTGATGTGGGGAGAAATCGCCGGCAGCCTTGAGTTCGAGCACCGTGTGGGACAAATTAAATTGAAAATGATATGGAGGTTTGTCGCGAGGATGAATCGTGTTGCTCTCTCCCACAAGTATCTGCTTAACTTGGGCACATCCTTCGATTCTACAACCCGCATTGAAGTAGCAGCGCTGAGTAGGGGAGTTTACCAAATCTCTTCAAAAAAAAAAAAAAACACATCTTACTTTTTGATGTACACATGTCCTTCATACATAGAGGTTTTTTTCTTATAAAAAAATGCACAAGTTCAGCCATACTGTTTACATCACGCCTTAAGCAATTCAACTGATCATCTGATTCATACTGCAAATTTGATCAATTTGTACGCAACCTCTCTATGGCGACGTGGTATATACACTAGGATCGTCAAATTCAGTTGTCGAATACGATTCAACAATATTTCCTCCGCCGACTGCTAATTGGGAATCTAATTGCACAGTTAGACGACAATATCTAAAATGGTGTTACAAACTTAAATAAAATGTGGCAAGAATTGAATTAATGGTGGTACATGCTTAAATAAAATGTGGTACGTGGTGAATTAATAGTGATACGAACTTAAATAAAATGTGGTATGTGATAAATTAATAGTGGTACGAGCTTCAATAAAATGTGAAACATGTGAAAAAATGGTGGTACAAGCTTAAATAAAATGTGGTACGAGGTGAATTAATAGTGGTATGACCTCAATAATGTGTAGTACGAGGTAAATTAATGGTGATACGCCCTTAATAAAGTGTAGTATGAGTTGAATTAATGGTAGTATGAGCTTAATAAAATGTGGTGCGAGATGAATTAATGTTTGAATATGGTGTAGTATTAGAGTGTTGAATTGGACATGAGAGAGAAAGTTGTTCTAATTCTTTTTGAAAAAAGACCGCTGATATTTTTTTAAGAATACAACTGTTTTTTTCTTCTATTTTATTTAATTCTTTTAGTTAATCAAATAGGGGTATAAAAGTCTAAATAATAATTATTTTGGCTAGAGAAGAACAAATTGAATTTTAATGACATTAAAAGAATATTTACTTTTACATTTGAATATTTATAATTTTACCCCATTATATTAAAATAATATATATGTATATATATATTAAAATATTTTTACCACTAATTATTATTACTACTATTTATGTAACATTTTTAAAAATACAAAACAAGGCTAGAAATAGGTTCTTCTGGTTCTCTTTCACTGCAGCTAGGAGGACCGTGTATATAACATTGTATATTAATAAAAAGAAAAACTAATATTAATTAATTTTATTGAATATTAATAATATTTTATAAGTCTTATATCACCAAAAAATCTGTTCTGCGTTTTATAGTGTATTTCTGAAAATCTACAACTTGTTTGTTATAATAAATACGAAATTTATTCTGGAAAGCAGTAATTATTAATATGAAATTCAAAAGGTTCGATTATTGTATTAACTTTCAAGATTTTAGAATTTTATTGTTTTGTATTGAAATACAATTGAACTCTTGGAAAGTTCGAGAAATCTTGGAAAGTGTTTGGATGAAGGTTCGATTGTATTTCTTGCAATATTTTATAGTGCAAGTTGGAATTGAAAAGTCTTGAAAAGTTTTTTGGATGAAAGTTCTATTGTATCTCTTGTAATATTTTATAGTGCAAGTTGAATGGAAAGTTCTGGAAGGGGATGCAAGAAGGTATGGGTATGAATAAGAATAGTCGTGTTTTTGGATAAGATTATTCAATCCACGAGGAGCGATCGGTGGATTGGGATGACCCACTTAATATTTGGGCAACATTAATGACCTTTTCAATTATTAATATAAAAAAATAAATCGTAATTTAATATAAATAAATTATATTTTTTAATATAATAAATTATATAGTTTTAAAATATATTTATGAGTGTACAATGCAATTGAATATATATAAAACACTTACTACTAAATTCTCTTAATAAAATTTAATGCTTGTGTATTAATAACATTAAATGCTTTATCTTTTTCAAAACAATGCACATAAATATAAATGTATCTTTCTCCTATTCAAAATATAATATATTTTGGACTTGCACATTTATTAATAAAAAAAAAATTATACCAAAATTAGTCTTATTTAATGATAAATTATTGTTGGTGAGGTGCAAACGAGTATTATTGGCGTGTATAGGGAGAAATACTGGCGTGTTCGGTGTTTTAAAAACTTTTCATCGGAGGTCGAACTTGGGTCGGGTTGTCGATGATTTGGTCCCGAGAAGTACAAATCGCCTCGAGTCAAAGTCATCGAGGCAGTGATCTCGAGCTTTTTTCCGAGAAACTCGAGATAATCCTAAACCGAAAGTCCGAGGTTTGAGATCTGAGTTCTTGGATCAGATAACTAACTTCATGAACCCTCGAGAAGAGTAAGTTGAGTTTGGTAACTATCTGTTCTCTAGCTACTTTCAGTAAAAAGCGGAATGATTGGTCTTTACTTTTATACTCGTTTTAAGCTTTTTTGAAAACCTTCCTTTAATGGAATAGTGATTGGTGTGATTCAATTTATATGCAACTTCATTGGATTGATTCATTTGAAATATCAAAGGTGAAAATATGCTTTCAAAACTCGGTGATTTAACAGATAAATCAGCAAAACAGAAAAAGAAAGAACACATCAATTTATAGTGGTTCCCTGCTCACGCCCACTCTCTCGCGATCTCTTGAGAGAAATTCACTAATCACCTTTTGAGAACTTTCTTCGACTACCTAGTTAGCTTTTAACTCAACTTCGGCCCCGAAGTTTTTGACTACCTCAGTAGTTTACTTACTAACCCGACCTTGAGCTTCGACTCTCTCAGATTTTATTTTATCTAACTCACACAACTTTTTGACTACTACAAGTAGCTTACTAACTTCTTCTAGAGCTCGACTACCCTCTCTCGTGGTTTACTCACTTCTTTACAACTCCAATCTCACCATCAATCACACTTTCAAACTACCTTCTAAAGTGGTTTGAGAGGTTTAACTGATTGGTTCAACTAGAATGGATATCCTTTACAAAAAAGAACAATGCAAAGGCTAGGATATCTCGACTAAAGTTTTGGATATATCTTATCGGGTTAGGCTTAGTTTAATGAGCTCTCTTCAATATAAAGCACTTGGGAAATTTTTGGGTTTTCGGTGTGCTCAACTCGCAATAATAAGTTTGAGCTCTTGAGTTTACATAAATTTCTGTAAACCTTTCAATGTAGAATATCAAGTATTTATAAGATACACCAAGGTCACTCTTAAAAACTATCCGTTGGAGAGAGCTACGAGTTTTTCTCTTATGGCAGGGTGTGAGAAAACTTGTTATATTTGGGGTTTGACCTCCCTAACATGTTTTAGGCAATAGCCTTTCATGTAGTGGGTCTTCACTTTTTGCGATCACGGAACTTTGTACTTGAGCATTTTTTTCAAACACCATCCTTTATCGATTAATGGTATAAGGTCATCTTTGTCTTCCTCTTTTTTTGACTTTTATCTCGATTAAAAAGGTAAGACAACTCAATTTCTTTTGGTTATAATCTCGAAAGTGATATAACCTTAACAATACTTTTGTCTTAGTTCCTTTTATTCCTTTTTGAATGTTATGGGCAATATCTAACTTTCTAAGGAATCGCGATTTTCTCAAGATTTGCGTCGGCCAGATAGATATGTTCAAAGGCCTCGAACATTCAGGTTTATCGAGCATTCAAAGACATCATCGACTCTTCAAGAATTAATGCAGGATTATTCTTGATTTTGATTCTTCGCTTGGGTTACGTGTCTTCGAGTCTTACGAGTCTTGGTCTTCGAAGTCTCTCGAGTCTTTAGGGTCTTCGAGTCTTGAGGGGTCTTACGAGTCTTTTTTAGATGTAATCTTGGTGATATCTTCGAAGCCTTCTTTGAGTCTTGATTCTTGATTTCATCGAAAGTCTTGATATCTTTAGTTTATCTCGAGTCTTGGTATCTCGATTTTCATTTTGAGACTTCGTATCTCAGTTTACATCTTGAAGTCTTGATTTTCTTCGTTTATCTTGAATACGAAACCTTTCCATATCAAACCGGGTTTCTTGTAAACTTCTTGAGTTCTTGAATCTTGATCTAACACGATCTATATCTGATTTATACATTTTGCGAGATAACATCACGAACCACTCTAAAATTGAATCGACTCAACTATCGAAGATTATTATGAACATATCATACTTGGGGAGTTTTGGGATCTAATCAAAATCATATCTTTATTAAATTCATCTCCAACAATTTTCCTATTTTTGATGATGCAAAATCTATCTTGTTACAAAACATACTTAACCTATACTCGGTTTTGGTTTATCTTATTACAAGATTGGTTTTATTTTTTAACAATTTCCCTATAAATAATGAGTCTCTTAACAATTAATCTCCCAACAATTTCCATCATGAGATTCGCAACAATTTCTTCAAGAATGAATCTCTCAAAGGATTCATCACAAATACTTAATTTTCAATCAATTAATCTGAGAGACAATCATTCGGGCATATCAAAATTAAAAGACGTATAAATAAGATAATGAGATATTATCTTTTGAGCATAAATGATAAGTTTTCATTGATGATAGGTAGATCGTTACAAGTTACAAATGAATCTTATCAAACAAAATCAAAAAAGACAAAAAATATAAAAAGATTACATTCATCTTCCGAGTCTTCATTTTGTTCTTGATTCGGCCCTTTGATTCGGTTCTTGACTCTGCTTCTTCCACTCATCATTGAGGGACTTCTAGGTCGAACATTACGTAATATCTCTTCTTGAGTGCATCTCTTTCTTTGATGATATCGGGATTGTTTCTGTCGGACCCTAACGAGTGGCGTCTTGAGATATTTCCCGAGAAATGGCTTTCTCATTAACACCTGACCATTCTCCACGACTGGGAGGAGGGTACACACATATGGACCCGGCGTTATATCGACTTTCCTTTATCCATTAGATTTATCCATCCTTGAGATATTTTGGATAGAAGGTCAGAGATAATCGTCGAAAGCCTCATTCTGGATCCGAGCTCTCCCTCTCCATTCTTTGGAGCACATCATAAGAGAACCGAGGAAAGGTTCTCTTTGATTTCTCCCACGCATCGTGATTTGGATGGTATCCACTTGTCAACGTCTTGCCATTTCGTGCTTTTGTGCTCCCTCTCCTCTTTGCTTGCGAACCTTTTGAACCCGCTCATTCTTTTATTTTCTTCAAATTTCTTTCGATCTTTGGTACAAATGTATAAAGAACTTTCTTCGCTTTGTTTAATGGAGTTTTTTCAGGGCGCTTCTAGTATTGAACTTTCTTTGGCTCGACCCGGAATCTTTGCAGTATCGGCATCAAACTTTCTACCGGATCGGCTTAAAGCCTTTGCTCTTTTTGCCCTCGAGGCTCTTCTATCACCAGCAGCCTTTCTCTTGATAGGCCGATTAATGCCGTAGGCTTTTGTCCCAATCGCCCGCCACCACTCGGTTTCTCCATAGCAACTTCTGCGTTGTTTCCTACGAAACTTTGAGTGTGGGCCTTCTCCACCTCCTTGAATTCGGCTTCTCGATGGCTTCAATCTCTTTCATAACTTGGCAAATGTCTTCTTTTTGACATTTTTTAATAACCTTGCCGCCCGGTATGTTCGATAATTCACGAGATCGGCTCGAGGTCTTTCCCTTCTTGGGAACCATACTGCAGCGGAAGCACAGAGAGTGTTGTGTCCATGTGAAATGTGCTCTTTCTTTGACCTCCGCACCTCCCCTCCCAGTCTGATCACTCGCCGAGCAGCTAAAAGGTGGTTCTTACGCCCTGAAGAACTCTTGAGCAGATGTACAAATTGTTGAGAGAGCTTCCTTGAACATATCTGTTATCTTGGCCATGAGCATTGAGCTCATTTCCTCTTGGGCGTTCTTCACTAGCATATCATTCCTCTCAACCAACTTTGCTTCAGAATTTGTATACGCTCGATGCTTTTACTTTAACAGATGCGTTATTTCGGCCTTGACCCCTCCATCTTGTTTCTAGCTTTCTTCCATGGAGTCGGCCTATTATGTCATAGAGCTCAAGAGCGGCACCGGGGGCCAGAAGAAGTACTCAATCCTTCAAACTTGAATTGGTTGGCCAAAACTTTCTCCATCTGAGCAATTTTTATTCCCGATGTTAGCTAACCTTTCTCAATTTCTCCATCAAGGGTGAGATCAATCTAAGGAGCATTCATCGTCTGGCCAGGCCTCCCGAGTTGAATTTTATCTATCGAGTCTCGGTCTCGAACTCGAGCTTGGTTTGGGCTGAGTTTTCCCGAGCTTGGGTGTCCACACAGGCCTCGGTCTGCATGTCGAACATTCTGATTTAAAGGTATGAACTGATGAAACTGGCGTAATTGTTAATTGTGCGAAGTTACGAAGGCTAACTTGATCGAGGATGTTCAACAGCTGAGCTGATCGTGTCGATTGAGTCTTTCTCATACGAGATTATTTCTCGTCATCCCCTTGTTGGTCCCCGTCACGAGATTTGTCAATGGAGCCGGGGCGCGAACTTGTGATTTTCGTGCGGCCTTGTGAGCTTCGTCGTCGAGATTTTCATCAAGACTTGGTTTTTGAACCACGAAATTGATTGAGAAAAAGATTGTCTCCATAGTTCCACGGTCTTCCCTCACGAATGAAGCAATATTAAGCATCTACGGGAAGAGTTTGGTTGAGGATGTAGGCAGATTGACCTCGTCGAAGATGTCTTGGAGATTGAGGGGAATGATCTTTCATTTCGAGGGTAGCGGTCAAAGAATGACAGATTTCCCCTTGCCCGCCGTTGGTCTCTTGACTTCTCCTTGGCAGGCATCGGGCTCTCGGGTTCATTGAAGGGTCAATCAGCAATTTCACTCAGAGCTCTTCAAAGTTCATCGCCCCGAGGCTCAAAGAAATTTCCGGGAGGTTTGGACAGCAAATTACCGATATGACGGTTCGGTGTCCTGTTTCGGGCGCTTCTCAGCTGAACATTCATGGTTTCGAGAACTGAGGGTATATCCTCAAGAGGAATGAGCATCTTCGCGCGGGAAATGGCATATCCCTCGTAGAGGGGAACTGAACTTTCTCTTCGAGGACCGAGGTCCTCGGAAAATTTCTCGAAAATTTGTCTCAAGCTCGTTGAAGTCTCCAAGAACCTCGTAGAGAAGACTTGGTCCTCGGCTTTTGATCTCGGCCTTGAGATACCGAGCTAATACATGTAAAGACGATTTCTCGGCTTTTATTTCAGTCTGAATCTCCGCCCCACTTTCTCATTTCACTGAGAACCACCATCCTTTTCAAGGCTTTGGAGTGCGGTTTTCTCGCTTTCTTCAATTTCTTCACCTGCTCCTTCTTGGCTTCCAAACAACACCTTCCCCGACGACATTGGGTTTCATTTTCAACCAAAACCTAAGTGATTCCACTTTCTTCTTTCTTTTTCCTTGAAAGTCCTCTCAAAGAATGGGCTTGAAAACATAATTTTGGACTTAGGGAATGGGGTAGAGTAAGCAAAAATATCCTCCTCCTCTCGGCACATCTCAGAATGGACGAATGCAATTTTTGGCGTGGAGGATTACCGGGGCTTTGATAGATATTGCCCATCATCCTCCTTTTTTTATGACATTGGCTTGCTTTCCACCACCTTGATCAGATATTTCACCCAGTTGAAATCCTTGGTACGTAATAGTCCTCAATCGCCATCGATCGGAGTTTGGGGTTGTTGATCTTTCGAAGCTTCGGATCGACTCATTATGCACTTTCCCACAATATCCATCAATACTCGTGTATTTCGGTTTGAGATGTCGTTTGTGTAGAGTTACCTCAAACTTAACGGGTTTCTCGGCAACCTTGTCAAGATACTCCTGCCTCTGGTCCCAACATATACAATAAGGGATCATCTCCCTATCGCACAACTCAAAAAGCGTCGATTCAAAATGCTTAGGGACTATATAGAGCTCTCTAGCAAAATCTACATATTTCATCGATTGTTGAGATGCAAAATGGAAATTTTAGATTCTATACAATCTTTCTCATCGATTTCCATATTTGCAACAAACTCTATTACCTCACGGTATCTCGCCTGGTCGATTTAAGCACAGGTTATGTCGATTCATGATCGGGTTTTAGTGGAGCGCTTTCTTCGTGCTTGGCATTGGCGTGCTCTCAGGAGACAACACGTATTAGTACCATGGCTTTATTCATCTCGTTAATCTTTCCGAATATGGTAGGGGCCATTTTAGATTTTAAAGATTTGAAGATTTAGGGTTTGGGTTTTTCCCAGGCAAAGGATTTATTGCGAGAGGATTTTTGGGAGCGGCGGTTTGATAAAGTTTATTTGAATGGCTTGGAAGGATTAAATATTTCGAGATCATGGGAAGTCGTGCGGTTTGGTAAAAGTAACGCTAAGATTAATCCATGATTAATGAGGGTCTCGTCGATCCAGAAAAAGTAATCCGTTATTTTAACTTCATTGGTGATTAAATGTGAGCATTTAATGATCATGGACCTTCTTGAATTTCAAAGATCCTTTAAAAACATTCCTCGGTGTTTTGTATTTTATTAAGTAATGATTCTGAGTTTTCACTTGGGCAATAAATGAAGTCATTTATCATTCTTTCAACCCGGTATTTATATTTCCCCTGTAATGCGGTATTGACCTTGATAAAATGTCAAAGATGATCTCGAAAGTCTTGAATGGGTTGATCATGCTCTTTGATCTCTTGACCTTGATGCATCCGAGTTTCTGAGACTCGATTCGGTATTTTCATTTTATCGAAAGCTTCTCGTTAGAATTCTAAGAAAACTTCATGATCGAAAACCTTTCAATTTTTCAGATTTTTCTATACACTGGATTCAACATCCCTAATTCAACCGATAGTTCCCAAATCTTGATTCAAACGAAAGGTTTAGCCGAAGATATCACTCTCTTATCAAGATGAATTTTTCTCCATCCTTATGTCCTTTTTCTGCATGATCTCCGGGATTCTGATGTCTCGATATCCATTATTTATCTGGCAATTGTGCAACACCGGATTTGTGAAATAGCAATGGCCTTTATTATTGTCACAAAAATATTGGTACTTCATTGGCTGCAACTTTATAATCCCTTAATTGTTGTCTCGAGCCAAAGAATGCATTGCTAGCCTTCCTCGCAAACCATGTATTCAACTTGATAGATCTTGGTCACTATCGAGGTCTATTTCTTTAAAACCAAGATATCAGCGAACTTCCAAGAAATTGACAAAGTTGCGTGAGTGGACTTCTGGCCAATCCGCAGAACCTCCATGTCGGCATTCGAGTAACGGTTAATTCAAAGGTTATCACATAAATTTGGATACCATAATCCTTTATTCACATTGCCTTTAAGATACTTCAAGATCTTTGGCAAATTTCCATGTGACTAAATTTTTAGATTAGCTTTGGTATCTTGCACATATCCCAACAAAAGAAATGTTATATCCGCCTACTTGTTGTGAGATAGAGCAATGATCCAATGATTCCTCTATAATAAAGATAGATGACTCGATTTGCCTTTAATCAGGATCCATCTTCAGAAGTTAGATTCAGGAATTCTAATCAAGATTGCACCATGACACCATACTTGGCAATCCGATCTCCGGTGTACTTTTGCCGGTTGATGAAGATTCAGCCCTTTGATTGTTTCACTTGAAGACCTAGAAAGAAATTCATCTCCCATCATTGACATCTCAACTTGCCTTTTAGCCGGTGTTGAAAACTTTTCACACAATCGATGATTTGGAGATCCAAAATGATGTCATCAATATATATTTGAACAAGAAGATATCTTCCCATCTTCTATCGCGAGCGAGTTCTATCAATGATTCCTTTGACAAAACCATGGCAAGAAGAAGCCGAGAAAGAGTACCATGCATGCTGGGTGCTTGTTTAAGACCATCTGAGGGCTTTTCGGGCACCTGTAAACTTATTCTTCATTTGAAACCAGGAGGTTGTTCTACATAAACCTCTTAACAACAATTGTTCAGAAATGCAACTTTTCACATCCATTTGATAGAATGTGAACTTCATGTGGGCAAGATATGCAAGAAACAATGATGGCTTCTGGTCTGAATCGGGTGCAAGGTTTCATCATAATCGAGCTTTAACTCGGGGAATAACCTTGTAACCACTGAAATTTTGTCTTGTTTCTTACAATGTTGTTGTTTTCATCTATTTTATTCTTAAAAACCCACTTGGTTCCAATGACATTGTGCCTTTTCAAAAGTTTATCCACTAGCTCCCATACGCCATTCCTTGAGAATTGATTCAAAGCTCATCTTGACAAAGAAAATCCAATGAGAATCTTTGTAAAGCTTCACCAACTCGAAGAGGGCTCTTTTTCTCCGATAGGGAAAAGGCAAGAATAGTGCACTCTCACCATGGAACCTTCTTGTTTTGACACCTTCGGTTAGATCACCCTGTCGACTTGTAGGATGACTATATAACCATCTTCTTCTAGATGTTCCCAGCCCAGCTCAAAAGATCCTCAACATTTTGAAATGTTAGGTTGGGTTAATTGAGTAAAACGAGTGAACAATGTAAAGGAGAAAGGGAATAATCTTCCGTGTGAAAATTCTACCCGCACATTGTCAGAGACATTTGTTCCCTTTGCTGATAGATCCATAATTTGTTCTAACGTGACCACATCTTCTATCGCATCACATACCGAGTCCGGAATCGCTCGCTGTCGATTGGGTCACCTTTCGTGTAAGTTGGCTTTCCCAGTCTCACCATCATCCCGAAGTTTCTATCCTCGAACTTTTATTCGAGTCCGGTCACCCAATCATAGAATGTGACCGACTTTTTTTTCGTGTTCGGATGATTTGTCATTCTTTTCGTGCTTAATCCGTGATTCTTGGTCATTTCTTTCCAGACATGTTCCCGCTTTTCCGAACACAAGTAGATTCATAAAAATACTGATGAGGTGTTTTCTCCACAATAAGAGCTCCTATAAATAAACTTGTAAAGCTTGCTCGACCGACGAATACCCTAAGAATATTCCTTCATCACTTTTATATCAAAATGTTTTCAATCGATCTTACTATTATCAGGTACTTAAACACTTGTAACCAAACACACGAAAGAAAGAAACAAGAGGCTTCCCTTTCATTCCAAAGCTCATAAGGTGTTTTGGCTCGACTCTTGGTCAAGATGGATCTGCTTTAGAATAAGATGCGTTGTTGGATGCCTGTTCAAAAATATTTTAGGAATATCACCATCATTGTCCTGCTTTTTCTTTCGTAGTCCCGCTCTTCTTTCAAAGAACACCATTTTGTTGAGGGTCCTTTACCGGCGTTTCATGAGTAATTCCATTTGCTGCACAACAATCATATATGATATGATTTTATAAATCTGCTTCCTTTTGTCACGATCCGATTTTGACCACACTCGATTTTTCTCAATAATCGAAGCCTTTTCAAAGAATCGCGCCTTTATCCAGCCCCTTTTCATCGAGTAAGAATATGACCCAAGTATATCTTTATAGTCATCAACTACTACCAATGTATATTTCATTAGTGCTCAAAAGTATATTGGACCAAAAGATCCATATGCAAATAACCCAATATTCTTTTCAAAGTAAACATCTACTTTGCTTTAAAATGATGTCTAATTTGTTTTTTGCACACATCAAAAATATGTTCTCATCAACGACTTATTAGGCAACCTCTCACAAGAGCCTTCAATTGCAAGGTTATTAAATTTTGAAATTTGATTCATTCTTTACGCATAACCAATCGGGGATATGTGGAACTTTTAGCAACTAAACATGTATCTTAGGAGTTGAACCCAACTGAAGATACACATTTTTTCTAGTATCACCAAGAATACTTTTCGTGAGATATCATATTTTCATATAACATAAGTTCTAGAGAACTCAAACAAAACCTTTATCACAAAAGAATTGTTTATTGAAAGCAAGTTATGCTTCAATCTAGATACATATGAAACACTACGGATATGAATCGAGTCGATTTCCAAAGTTCCATATTCAATCGCCTCGGAGTTATCTCCAAAAGTGACTCGAGGGTCTTTTGTTCAACATAGTCAATGAAAGTATCTTCTTGAATCTCGCCATATGTCTGGCATCCACCGCCAAGATACCATACATCGTGGGCTTTTTTCATCTCCGCCATCGCTGCTATGTGATTTTTAATCACCAAAGGCTCTTGTTTTCCTCCCCGAAAAATGATCAATTTTTAGGTACCCAATTTGTGTAGGGTCCACAAGGTTGTCAGACTTTCGAATCCAATTCCTATTAACCGAATCACTCTTTTGTGAGTGGTCGACCGCCTTCCAGAACATCTACATACACATTTACTACTCTGGGTGCCTTAGCAGCTTCCTGGTATGAGTGAAGTGGCCTTAGCATGAACATGAGCTTTGAATTTTTCTTTGTCTGGAAGCCTGGTTCATTTTCTTTGGCTTTTGGCACCGGATCAATCTTTTTGTCGATTCTCGGTTCGTAACTCTTTACCTTTTAAAAAGGGTTCTGTGCTGTCAGACCGAAATTGGGTCTTTCAAGATATCGATTCTGGTCTCTTCAGCTGAGAATGTCTCTCATTGAAAGTGTTTTCTTCGAAGATTCCTCCGATGATTCAAAGGTAGATCCTTCGTGTTTGCATTCTGTACCGAGGCTTCAAGTATCATTACTAAATTTTCTTAATCGAAAGGCTCAGTTTTCTAGCCTTCACCGAGTTTTCACCGATTATTCCGCCATCAAACCATGGGTCATTTTCCCTGGTTTCACAACCTTTAAGCATTTCTTCATTTCAAGTGGGTGCCATCGGTTTACAAAGATTGTCTTCGCATTTGACGCGCATTCAGATGACCTTGTGAGGTTCCTCGAATGTATCCTAATCCAGATTTTATAAGGGGCATCTCTAGAAACTCCGAATTTCATCTATTACTTTAGACGCAGATGCAGAGTTAGCTTCTTCCAGGCACTATCCTCACACTCAGAGAGTTTCATGCTTCTTTAGAGGTCATTGAACTTAGTTCTGATCACCAATCTCTCTCAAAGTGGATTTCTAGCTTTTCGGGGCTAGGGTCACTATCAACTTCTCTTTCTTCCGAGTTGTACTTTTAACATCCAACCATCAAGAGCTCCCATTAATTGAGAAGTGATTTCAAAGATATTTGAAAGGAGTCTTTCCATTTTAGATTTTCACCTTTCATTTATTCTCGCTTTGAGTTTCATTTAGCGCTTCTTGAAAAAAGATATGTCCTTCATTAGACTCTCAAAAGAATCCATCAAAGTCAAAATGATCACATAACTATTGATCCTGACAACCTTGTGCTAGTGTAGGAGCAACAACAGAGAAAGAAGAGTTTACCTCCTCAACGGCCATCAATGACATGTCATCCTTTTCTTGGAGAATATTTCCATCCGAAGAGCTAGATCCCTCCTCGTATATGTTCTTCTTCGCAACTATGGCCTTTTTGCTAGAGAACTTTGTCTCTTTAGCTTGCATTTTCTTTCTCTCTTAGCACCTCGGACCGACAATCATAGCCGAAAGTGATCTTTCTTTTGGCAATCAGGAAGATCTGCCGGGCATCATCATCCCGATCACTTTCTTCTTTGGACTTAGAGTCCTTCCTTGGATGAAGATCCTCAAATTTTCAAAATATTCTTCTTTCGGTTGGTCATTGCCCCTGTGTTTCTTCTCGCACTGTGATTCTGTAATAGTTTTGTATTTATCGATTTATTAAGTCTTTCAAAACCTGCCATCAAGTCTTTATTTTTATCCTCAAGCTCATCCCGATTTTTACAAGGAGTTCTCGAACTCTAGTTTTCTGTTTTATCTTTTATCTTTAAAAGCCTACATTTTTACTTTTAGATGATGAATCATCTTTGTCACTTTTTAGATTTCTTATCAATTACTTAACTCATGTGCCTTCAAATTTCGCAGGTGAAGACTTGTTGGTGGGCATTGAATTAATCGTTTTTGCGTTTTCAATCACCAGATGTATATCCCATTTCTAGAAAGATTCCTAAGAATTTTCAATGCAATCACTTTTGTGGATATTTCTTTCAAGTGCATTTAGATCATTCATAATACTAAAGTGAATCACTTCCAATTTGTCTATATAGATTCACCTTCATCCATTTAAAACTATCAAACTTTCCAATTGCAAACTCAAAGTTTGTTTTCCTTGATATGATCTGCAGGTCGGGCACATTACAAGCCTAGTGTATCCCAAATTTCTTTTGCAGAAAGATAGAGAGATCATTCCCATCACACCATCATCAATCAGATCAGATAACAGGTTTAAAGAATATAGTCCAGTTGATTAACTTCCTCTCTCAGAGCCGCTTGATCATCGTATTTAGGAAATTTCGCCTGGGATCGCTTTTCATTTTTCGCTCCGGATTCACCATGAAGAAATGAAAATGGCCCTTCAGAGACCACTTCCACATTCGTTCATGTTTAGAATACAGGTGCAGTCAGATTTCAATTCCATATAAATCATAGTTCTCATCTGAGAACATGAGAAGTTTCTAGAAGACATTTTATCCGAGTCTTTTAAGAATTCAAAGAATAAGATCATCACCAGATAGACCACGAGTATTTTAGAAAATAAAACTTTGGTCAACAAAAAAGAGGGTCAAGTTGGAACCACCGCTTCCGCTGACAATTAACTTGTTGGTCCCGTGTAACGAAGTCTTACACGGTAATGGGGAATACACGGTTCGGTTTTTAAAAACTTTTCTTGAGGGTCACTGGGTCGTCACGTTCCGATGATTTGGTCCCGAGAAATCAAATCGCCCGAGTCAAAGTTCCATCGAGACAGTTGATCTCCGAAGCCGCTTTCGTAAAACCCCGATAATCCCAACTGAGTCCCGAAGCCAGAGATCCCGAAAGTTGTTTGGATGTGATAACTAACTTATTGAACCCTTAGAAGAGTAAGTTCGGCTTGGTAACTATCCGTTGTTTACCTGCATGCGGAATGATCGCCCTTAGTTTATACTGCTTTTAAGCTTTTTGGTCAAAAACCTTCCCTTTAATGGAATAGTGATTAGGATGTGGGATTCAATTTATATGCAACTTTATGATTGATTCAACCTAAATACAAGAAAATATGCTTTCAAAAAACTCAAGGATGCACAAGAATAGAAATCAAGCAAAACAAAGCAAAGAACACATCAATTTATAAAAGTGGTTCAGAGACTCAAAGCTCACACGCCCACTCTCCCCGATCTCTTTCAGAGAAATTCACTAATCACTTCTTCTTTGGAGCTCGACTACCTCTCAGAGTTTACTAACTCAACCCTACCCGAGTTTTTGACTACCTCAGAAGCTTCATTTACTCAACCCGACCTTGAGCTCGACCACCAGATTTTACTTACTCAACTCACAAAAGCTTTCAGACTACCACAAGTAGCTTACTAACTTTTCTCTAGAGCTCGACTACATCCTGTAGTTTACCTCACTCTTTACATAACTCCAATCTCACCAACAATCACACTCAAACTACTTTCTAAAGTGGTTTGGGGTTTCTGGTTGGTTTCAAACAGAATCCAGATATCCTTACAATAAAAAGAACAATGCAAAGGCTAGGATATCTCGACTAAGCTTTGATATATCTTATCAAGCTTAGGCTTAGCTACGAATGAAGCCTCGCCCAATATAAAGCACTTGGGAAATTCTTTCGGTTTTCGAAAGGCCTCAACTGTAATAATAAGCTCGAGCTCTCGAATATTTACACTTCGTAACCTTTCAATGTAGAAGGTCACAAGTATTTATATAGCATACACTGCTGTCACTTAAAAACTATCCGCTGGAGAGATAGCTTCCGAGAGTTTCCTCTATGGTGTGCGTAGAAACGACTATTTTGGTTTGACACTCCCTAACATGTTTTAGGCACAAATTTTC